>BRKX01000010.1:26670000-27270000 GCA_026008535.1 Perilla frutescens | reverse complement strand
TTTCAAAAGTTGTCCACTTTACCTCACCAGTGACCACTTATCTAGTAAAATATATACAATCAGAAACACAATCAATTTAAAAACCATGCATAAAAGGTGATGTGGCAATATATTTACATGCATTAAATCAAGCGTCCATGCATACATCTCCTTAATTCACATTTTTGTTATCAATGAAACAGTGAAATTGAAATCGAAGAAATCACGTCTTTATTTTTTAATAATAAAATCCTGGTTTATATAATGTGTGGAATCGTCGACAATGAAACCCCACATCATTATATTTCACTAATAGAACCCCAGTTTATAAAATTCACAGAATTACGAGCATCGCAGCATCGTAGTTAATGATATGGAAGTTGGAACAGAAAAAACATTTGACGACGATGAGGGGTGGATTAATTCATCGTAGGCCAATGAGGTGGTAAGGTAACCGCGATGGCTCTCCCTTGTGACGGCTGGGATGATCCTCATGGCTACCGATATGTAGTCATCTGTCGGCACCGGACAATGATTTTTCCGTCAGAATACAACGGTGGCCTGCCGTTTCAAGATTACGCCCAATAGCAAAAACATATAACCATTCTTGAATCTACATTTACATTTATAAATAGGATTAGTCAATTTCAGCAATGAAACAAAATAACAATCGTCTAGTCTTAACCACGGGAGAAAATCGGTTTAGATGGAATTGGAATTGTTTTGAAAGAAAATCTGTTGTTGGAGATTCTTCTTCTGAAGATGTGAGGAGAAATTCATGAATTCAAATTTGAGTTTTGATTTTTGCAACTGCAGATGGAAGAAACCGAGATTTTGTTGAAGATATTATTAGAATGATCTCGTTCACGGTATCTCTTCCTGAATAGGTGCTTTTGCATCGTATCCGTCCAATCAGATGTGTTTTTTTTTTCGAAACTGTTGGCACAAACAACATTTCGCGGGGATGATTTTTTTTAATATGCACCGATTGAGTGATAAAATTATGTTAAACATAAAAAAATCTGCACCGATTGTGTGATAAAATTAGGTTATACATGATTGTGAATTATTTTTTAAAAATTTAATTTAATTGTGAATTTACTAAATACCCTTACTATTCTGTTTTTACATAGTATATATATAGATTGGAAATCTCATAACAAAAAAATTACACATCGCATCTCAACATATACTTCGAATTTTCCAACAAATAGAACCTATATTTCTATCTAAACATATTCCAATTTTTTAACAGAGAAAATGCAAAAGTAGAGAGAACGTATTTTCAATGTTGCTGTCTTGTTGATAATGAGAATGAAAGCGAAAACTATGAAACTAAAAAAGGCCAGAATTGAATCCTCTATTTTCCAAGAGATCAAAGAAACTATTTAAAGATTACAAATTAAAGCAAAGTAGTAGATAATACAAAAGCAGTTTAATTTGATCAAGATAGACGATAAATCTCGAGGATAATATCATTATTAATCAGTTAATAACTAAAATTTAAAATTAAATATTAAAAAATATAATAAATCCTAATTGAGTAGGATGAACCATAAATAATATCGTAAAATTAAATTAAAATACAAGAGGTTGAAATTGAAAAAAATAATAATTGCACAGTAGAAAACGCAGGACATAAATTGAATGGATGATTTTATGGGAATAGAATAGAGAAATAATCAGGTAATTAAGGTATGGAGGATGTCTGCCTCAATCTATTAATGGGATACTCTTTTATTTTTATAATCACTACAAACAAGAAGGGTTAAATAATTGATTGCAGTACGGTGGTGAAGTGCGGAAAACGATAGATGTATTGATTGAGAGAGAGAGAGAGAGATTTGTGTGTAGTCGCCAACGGTGCGAATGTTGGAAGCATGGAAGCAAAGCAAAGGGCGAGAATGGCGGCAAAACAAATTACTAAATTCCAAGGCACAACTGCTTACCCCTTTGTAATAAAGTTGCAATCGCACCAAACAAACATTCACCAAACACCAAACAAACTCTCTCTCCTCCTTATTGCTAGTACCTCTACTACTACTCTCTCTCTCTCTCTTCAAACCAAATCCCACTATAAACAGCTACTTTGTTTCTTTTATTTGATGTCTGTGTACGAATAAACTGCAGATTGATTTTCAAGAATCTGTATTGGTAATCTGAGCAACAAGTAAGAAGAAGGGCCTTTCTTTTGTGATTGCTTATTTTGGTTGTGATTATTTCGATATAAAGGGTGTGTTTTTTTTTTTTTTTTTTTTTTTTTTTTTTTTTTCTGTTTAAGATAAAAAAGGGGTATGGAAAAGGGAAAGGCGGGTGATACTGATACTGATAGTATCACTAGTAATAATAATAATAATAGCAGCAGCAGCAGTGGGTTTAGCGTTTTAGACGAGAAAACATCATCAAACAGTGATTTTCTTAGTTGGATGAAGCTGCAGCAGAGCAGTAGCACTAGTACTAGTACTAGTGAATCATTCTCACCCAATTTTTTAATGATGGGAGTTCATCATCAACAAACCCCATTTCTTGGCGGCGGAACTGCTCTCCCCCCCTCTAACAATAGCGGCGGACCCATTGAGGCGGCGCACTTCCAACTCGATGGCGCTGATGCGGGAAATTTTGGCAATAATACTTCCATTTTGCAGCAGCCTTTTGACATTGTCCATCCTTCTTACTCCTTCACCACTCCCTACAAATACCCAGCAGGTTGCCTAAATTCTCTCTCTCTGTGCAGGGTGAGGATTTGTTTGATTTATTTATTTGGAAGTTGGAAGTGGTTTCAGTTTCAGGTGGAGGAGGAATGGCGTTTACAGGTGCTCAATGGAAAGAGCTGGAGAGACAAACTATGATCTATAAATGCATGATTTCCTCTGTTCCCGTGCCGCCTCATCTTCTCTTCCCCATCTCAACTAATTTTCATGTTGATTCTTGTAAATTTCCATCTCTATCCCTTTTTCCGTTTGGCTTTCATTTGAGGATTTTAATTAATTAATTGGTGGTTGTTTTGATATATATATATATATATATATATATATATATATATATATATATATATAGCAGCAGTATACGGTGGTAGATACAGCAGAAAAGGAGATTCGGAGCCTGGGCGGTGTAAGAGAACAGATGGCAAGAAATGGAGGTGTTCGAAAGAGGTGGCGCCGCTGCAGAAATACTGCGAGCGCCACCTCCACAGAGGCCGTCCCCGTTCAAGAAAGCCTGTGGAACTCAACAACAAGAAAACGACCAAAACCACCGCTTCCCAATCCCACCCCTTGGTACCTGCAACCAAAACCGATCTAACCATCTCTACGCCTTATTACAAGGTTAAGCCAACAACTAATACTAATAGGTACGCACCTCACCTCTCTCTCTGTTATGCTGTGAAGAATTGAATCTTGATTTATTTTTGGGTGGGGGTAGGGAAGCATGGGAGACGAATTATTTGGCAAATGAAGATTATAGCAGCTACAGTTTTAACGAAGATTATGCGGTGCGGCAGCAGGCGTTAGCATTGAATCTCTTCTCTTATCCAGAAATGGATAGATTCATCGAGGGAGATGATCTCTCGCCTTCCCTAAATCTATCAATGGCTACGGCTGTTCGTGGGGGACCGCTCGGGGAGGCGCTGCAGCCGCCGTCTCCGTACAATTCCATCAGCACTCCGGCCACTCCGACGGCAGCGTCCGCAATAGCCCAACTTTCTCAAACCATCCAGTGGCATCTTTAGACTAATATTCATTGCTTTATTGTATCTTCTTCAGTTTCCCTCTTGTATAAACGTTATGTTCCCATGTTTCGTTTGTTATCTACAACTACAGCCTACAAGACGACTCAGTTAGTTAGGTCCCACGTAATCTAATCTAATTGTAGAATGCTCTAGTTTGGGAATCAATGTCCCGCTCGATAGGCGCTAGCTTCGATGGATGGCAGTTGGATTCTTTTTGGAGAAGGTTGAAAATGGCGGAGAAGTACTTATGTGATGTTTTCTTCATTCTGTTTATGTATTGTTTCCTTCATTCATTTTTTCGGTATTTTGTGGTTTTATGTAATTGGTGGTGGTTGATTGGTTGGGCTGCAATTGATGGTGAAGATGAGCGGCGGTTGGGTTTGTGGAAGAAAGAACGGCTGGCGGCAGTGAAGATGGGCGGTGGTTGGGTTTGTGGAAGAAAGAACAGTCGGCCGTGTTGCTGTTTTCTGAATTTTTATTTTTGTTTTAATTTTAAGTTTTTAGATTATTTTTTTTAGTAAAACAAATAATTTTAGTTGAAAGGATATTATCGTATATGTGCGTGGTACAAAGAGTAAAAATAGTAGTGCATGGAGTAAGTGAAGTGCAAAACGTAATTTTATTGGTGCAAATAGAATCTCCCTTTATTTTTTTATGTGGACCACTATTACGTTATCATTGTTTGCCTTTTGAATTTTGGGTTTTGCCTAAGTTTGTCTACGGGGTTGTGTTTCTTTATATTAATTTAATCTTATATTTGTAAAGGCCTAAAATGAACTATTCATTTTAGATTAACTCACTTCAACCTACTTGAACCCAAACCCCTTCAATGAGACTCATGAGGGAAGAAGGCCAGATGCAAGGTATGCATTGAAGTGGTCAATGATATGGTAACGGAGAGTTAACGAGATCCATTAAGAGTAGGAGGTGATTGCGCCTTCAACTAGTGGATATAAGCTATAAGGGTCAAAATTAATACGACCCACTAAGATATATAGGGCAACAATATTGAGTGATCATCCCAGTCTGGGTCTAACAAAGGAGTCCATATGCACACTAGGTCAGGCAACCTAGAGCATGTGCGCCTTGGAAATGACAATCAAACCAAATCCTCGAATTGTGGAAGAATACAAATTCAAGGCCCACTGCAAAATCATTCCACTCGAGGCCTAGTTGCGAGCCCATGCATACTCACGGTTAGCCAACTTAAAGGGAGAAGAGCTTTGTAAATGAGGGTCAAATCGAATCCCCTGAATATCGGAGTCGACCTTATCCTTATCCCCTAGTAACAAATTGGATCGGGTCTCAAAGAGCACTATGGAGCCCGACGCTTATGCATGAACCCCTGGAGGAGGATATTAATCTGAAAGGGGCAGACTAGTAGATTAGTATCCCGAGTATGATCGGCACACCCCTAATTTGTTGTCACAATTCTTTTATTTGCTTTTTTTCCTACTTATTATTACTCGAATTCATTTTTACTTGAGCATCGGAGTGCCCTTGGTTGTCAACCCCTTCACGATCTTTCAAATTTCACATCTATTTTGTGTTTGTTTTATTAGATATTCGTTGCATGAACCCCATTATGGCATTAATTACAGATTTAGCTTCCAGAATATTTATATACGATTACGAATAATATTCTTTCCTACAAACAAAAATAAAAAAGATATGTATGTATATATATACAAATATAATTATATTTAGGGCTCGTTTGTTAGAAAGTATTGTATTTTTTTCTTCAGTCATAGAAACATCAACATGCTCATTCTTTTCATGCATGATTTCAAGAATTTGAAGAACTTAATAGTCTTTCATAAGCTGAATGTGTATTCATTTGAGATCTCTTACACCAAATTTTATTTGAAAAGAATCATTGACTCCAATAATTTCTTTATTTTTTAATTTTCAATTTTCATAAGATGTACTTTTTTGTTAAAAATGTGAAAAAGATGATCTTCATACAATATCTCAATAAATGTTGTGTACGCAGAAATATCAGTGTTTTTGAAATTAATTGTAATGTATGTTCGCCGTGCAAGGCACGGGTAATGCACTAATTATATTTAAAGTATAAACAATGCCCAAAATGAGTTAAAACTGAAATTGCAGCATATCACCAAAAAATATCCAAAATTTCCAACAATGGTAGTTAGGGCTGTGCAAATGGTCGGTCCGGTCCCGAATGGACTGACAAGGTAGGACAGAATGGATCGAGCAAAATTTTTTTACGGACCAGACAAACTGAATAAGATTTTAGGACTGGACCGATTTCAATCAGTCCGACCGAATTTTTTGGCTTTTTTTTTCTTCCAAAATTTTAATCTATTCTACACTTTACTACTATTTTTTCAGTTTACTGTTTAGAAATATTATGAATATGATATAATATTACTATAAATGTGAATATTAATAGTAATACACTAATACATATAAAATATTTAATATATATATATATATATTGATGTAAATCTTATTCGGTTAGTCCGATCCGTTCATTTTCATTTTTCCTAGGACCCGACCGACCAAAAAAAATCGGTACATCTAAATTAGGACCGGACCGACCGAATAGTATGTAAAAACTAACTGAATGTCCCAATTTTCAATCAGTTCGGTCGATCTTTGCACGGCCCTAATGGTAGTCATTGAAATGACTTCTAAAAAGGTAAAAAAGTCAAAGATGATCACTTTGATTGAAGTAAGGACTTCAAGTACAATTCTTAGGTGTATGTAAATACACTACACACATACAAATACAGACGCGTAAAATAAAAGTTCAAGGAATGGAAAGACAAATGAAGTGAGTTTTGGACTCTTATTCCACATGTTCATTCTTATATGAATGTGTAATGTGTTTATACACATTTAAGAATTTCCCGGACTACACGAATAGATATGGTGCCCCATCGAGCTATGAAGTCATCAAACATCTTTGAGGGAAAAGATGATGACGCAAAAGAAGAACATGTTTCTTTCATCGGTTGAGTGACCTAGCGATGGAATAAGCAATCTCATAAATGTTAAACTAACTCGATTGAGACAAATCATGAAGCAAGCCATTGAAGGAGAGTAGAAGAAGAGAAAAATCCTATTCAAGTATTTAACAAAGAGTATGCGAAAAGTTTACAAAAAAGTGAGCCATCAAGTTAAACACAATCAAAGATAAAAAGGGGGAATTAGAGTAAAGAGAATAGACTAAAATATCATAACAAATAAAAATACATATAACATATTATTCTTAAGATCTTGAGTTGGAATTATGTGAATAATTTAAATTAATTGTTAATACTAACAATACCTATGTAATACCTATGCTTACACGCTCCAATATATAAGTCCAAATTGTCAATAGAACTCTTAAATAAGAGCATGACCTATTTATGTACTTTTAATTAAATTCTCAAGTGCTTATTCAAAAGGTACCCTTTCCTTGCTATGAGGTTTTCTCTCGGGTTTTTTCTCATTGCAAGGTTTTAACGAGGTCCATTGTAGTAAGGGGTCGGTGGCCCGACGTGTAGCCCCAATCACCTCCTCATTCCAACTGTGAATATGTTAGTTGGTGCAATCTTACTATGGGGTATACTAAGCATACACGCTAAACCTCATTATATTTGCTTACCGTTGTAGCCAAGCGTTTGCCCCTCTTTTGATGTATTGTACACTTCACCTATCCTAAATAGTGAGTTTTTCTCTTTTGCTTCACCTATCCTAGATAGTGAGAGTTTATTCTATTTTACCTCATGAATTAATTAGTTATCTACCTATCTACCTTGCTTACTCGGAATACTGTGCTGCCACATTGTATTAATTGTAAGTTTGATTGTCTAAATGACTTCTACCCCACCCCTACTACTCGAACTTATTCGGCATAGTTGTTATTCTTCTTGGGCCTATTCTAGGTTTTTTATTTCATGCACACCATACATATCCATTACTTTACTAATACAAAATTTTACCCATAAAAAAAGCGCAGAAATTATCTGAATTTTTTAAAGGAAATTGTTCATAAATTATTTGATAAGAGCATAATTTATATCAATATATTATATGATATCTTCTTAAAAATAGCATAATTAAACTGTCAAAGCATTATGATTCACAAACACCACCCAAATCAAATATTTATGGCACGAGTATACAGACTTTTGCATTTTCTTTGCGTTAGTTTTCGCAATCGGTCTTTCTTGATTTTAGGTTGATACTGTCAAAAACTCACACGTACTAGGGTCCAACCAAAATAAATTAAATGGATTTGAAAACATAAATTATAATATATAAATATTATCAATATTAAACTTATAATATCAAGTTGAGATGGCCGAGTTGGTCTAAGGCGCCAGATTAAGGTTCTGGTCCGAAAGGGCGTGGGTTCAAATCCCACTCTCAACATATATATATTTTTTTTCTTACCTTTTCCTTAAATATTTAAAGTTATTCTTTTCTTTTATGTGATATATTTTTTTTCTTACCTTTTCCTTAAATATTTAAAGTTATTCTTTTCTTTTATGTGATATTTAAAGTTATAAAAAAATAAAAAAAAAACATTTATGTGATATTTGAAAGTTATAATTTGAAACGTCCTTTTATAGTGTTCAAATCCCACCCACTATTTTTTTCCTTAAATATTTAAAGTTATTCTTTTCTTTTATGCGATATTTAAAGTTATTAAAAAAATAAAAAAAAACACTTATGTGATATTTTAAAGTTATAATTTGAAACGTTCATAACTTGAGTAATCTATTAGAGTTATCAAGAATAGTCTTTGATCTCTTTGCTTGATGATCTATTTTAACGTTCTTTGATAGTAAGGCCTTTCCACAAATTTAAAAAGATTTGAAGAATTGAAAATTAAGTCACTATACACTCTTTATCAATGTAATCAGATTCAAATGTTGTGTAGTGAGTAGTGACCCTACCCCACTTAAAACATTCTCAACTCCTCTAAACAAATAGTAAATATAGTCCTCTCTCTCTAAACTCCAGAGACTTCAAGATCAGATGATACTTAACGATTCCTCTACACCTTTTTTCTTCTCTCTCTAAAAGCGAAACAGAGGTCTTCTCTATCAACATTCTACAATTGTCATCTCTGCTTCGCGTATTCTCAATGACAGCAAATACATTTGTTGTGCTTCGCTATCATTAGAGCTCAGTCCAGCCGTGAGAACAAAGATACGTCGACGGAGAAGGAGAAGGCGGAGCAGCCATCCAAGGAACCACCGCGCAGCACTGGTGGCCCCGAACGTTGGCTCCGGGCATCTCTCCTGATAAGTACATCGGCTATATTTGTACACAAGACGTGTCTTGATGAAATCAAGATAATACAAATATAACACCAAAAGTCGAGCTCGTATTTAAAATTCACCGAAATCTACATTGGCAGGTTTGCTAGATCACCTATCTATCTCCAACAAGGACGATGAGCCAAATGATGGACGCCGAGGGAAAAGTAAATGAAAGAGGAGGAAAATGAAAGCAAGATGTGCTTCGTCAGGAGAAGGAAAGGACAACGGTTCGTGGTCGAGCACGAGTCACAGTTGATATAATACCAGGCTGCAGCCACCTCAAAACTATGACAACAAAGCTAAGGAATGGGATCCTTTACATCTCTGTTGGTAAGCTTAAAGTGGAGAGGAAAGTGATAGATGTAGAGATCAACTGAGCTGAATTTATCATACTATCATAGCCATAAACAAACTAAATGCAATATGAAATCTGTGTGAAAGGGGCAATGCAACGCAGAAAAAGTAGAGAAAACTGTTCGTCAAATATCAAGTTAAGGCAAAAGATGAGAGCTCGTGATAACTGGTTACTGCAATGTGGAAAAGGAGTTCTCCTTCAAGGTCACAAGCATGTAGAATACCATGAGATGGAGCATAATTGACAGCATAAGCCTCGAAAACGGCCATACTCTACAAGCTTAACAGAAGACCATAAATATCCGATACAGGTGAGCGAGCGAAGGCACAAACAAACATAGATAGCACAGAGTATCAGCATCTGGCATTTAACTATGTATATATAAGATCAGGGAATAGATGCATCTATCAAGAAACTCCACTAAAGAGACATTTAGTGCATGGATTGGCGGGGAGCACGGGGCCGAACAGGAGTCTTTGACGGACTTACCCTGAAAATTTAAAATTACATAATTAATTACTAGTAAGAAGATAGTGCTACAGCCTACAGTAGTGAATGCAGGGATGTTAGAGCACAACAAACCTTATAGGCAAGGATCCTAAGACAGCACCACTGCAGTTCAGCGCTGCTATCGCACTTTCAGCCTGCCAAAGGAAAAATATTCTAATTCAAGTTTTGGATATAAACTCCCAAAGGTCCAATCATTTGGTTTAAACAGTGAAAATGATGCATCTAGTTTTGCAAACGAAACAACAAAAATAGGAGATAAAAGAAAATGCAAGGACCCAGATCTTACATAAAGGGGTTAGTTGGTCACTAAACAGAAAAGAAAGACAGACCTAAAGTAAGAAATGTCAGAGTCGATCATCTCAATAAAGAATGGGAAGCAAAGATTAATACAGAGAGGTACAAAGAAAGATAAAGGAATATAAAGTGGCTCCTCGGTTGAAAATGAAGTCACAAGATACAGCTAGTAGCTGCAAAACTCACTCAGCAGGTTTATCTCACTGCCAAGAGAGTGGAGATTCCCAGCTTTGCTAAATTCACTGAACAAATCAGAGCACCCTCATAGCTATTCCTTCTGGTATACTTTGGTTTTCTTTCAATTTAGGAAAAATAATACAAATTTGCATATAAAAAGAACCTTTCAGTGAACTATTAATCTGAGTGATGTTTTTCAATTACTTATACATATCAATTAACCATAATGCAAAAGGCGACCTTAAAAGCACACTACTCTCACAGAGAAATTAACAGAATAAATATAATTATATTTGCTTTGATGTGGGTGTTTGTCAGGAATGTCTGGGGAGGATTGAAAATATTTTTTCCTGGAAAAAGTGATGTGTAAGTGGAAAAAGACATTGAAGAGCATGATACATGCTGGTTTAGTTTTCAGAGGACAAACGAAGATGAGACCGAGATAAAGATAATGACCAAGCCTGTATAAACTTAATGCTAAACATATATGAGTTGAAGAATTCTTCTTCCTCAACAAACACACATTCTTACATGGGCAAGTTGCTCTCTTGCTAAATTCTTCGCGTCAGAGCAACACTAGCCATAGCACAAAAAATGTTCAACAAAAATTCCCTGAAGGTTATCATCAAATCGAAATCTCCACATTCCAACATATGTAGTAAACCTCCATCAAATCATACTCTCGACCATTTTCACTACGGCATCTCCCAACAAGTTGATATATCTCCACTACATGAACATAAAAGTTGATTGAGACTGCCTATCTCACATTGGTATGTATTCTCTACTCCACTGGAGAAAATGCAAATTATGATAAAAACTCTAAAAATTTATACCTCCACAATTTTGAATTTTATTCTCTAGCATGCTCATGGAAAAGTTCAATTTCATAACTCTCTATCATAGAATGATAAATTAACAAGAGTCAAAAAAATTGGTTGCTATATTCAATGCAGTACACTGTAAAGCAATCAAGGCTTTTTTTTTTTTTTTGAGGAACTTTGCAGCTTAGTACCCCCACAAGAGAGAATAGCACAGTAATGCTTTCACCATTTTGGTTATACAACACCAGAACCTTTGACTTTGAGTAGCAAAATAACAAAAAAACATTTGACTAGAAGATGACAAGGAGAAACCACCAATGCAAGCCATACATATTTGTATAATATTCTATAAAGAACCCCTCATAACCAACCAAGCTCTAAAGTTATAATGTACAAACTCCAAATAAATTTCTATCACAATTGTCGGTTAAATAAAGATGTGAGCTACATTACGGAGGTTATTTATGAGGGGAAATATCTTCCACATAAATAATAGCACATCCAAGTGCAGTACCTGAACGACGATTGTACCGTAACATGTCTAACAGAAAAAATGGGTAAGATTGTTTCTACTACATTACTTTTGGATGACTTGGGACTAATTCCAAAGCACATTACCCGAAAAAGAAAAAGAAAAAAAAAAAAAAAAAGAAGCTCCAATGGTCATGCTGCACATATAGTATAAATGCATTACATCAAAGGTTCAAAACAAACACAGGAATCCAAAGAAAGGTACTCTTTGGATAAGCAATACAAAAGATAAAATTGTACATCTTTCTCCTTGTTCCAGCTAAAGTTTGAATAGGAATTACCTTAATGTGATGTCATCAAACATACTAGAAAATAACAAATATATACCAGAATTCTGTTCTAGATAAAAAGCGAACACCTAGCTGAGTTTTACGTATGTTGAAAGTCAGAACAGGCATTGTAAAAAGATCTCCACTTACAATATCCACCTACCACCTTGTTTGTGCCAGACTGTTTAACTTAACCAGCAAGCTACTGTTAACCCAGATGGCATATCATAGACAATATCCGATTTCATAGACCAAAAGTAGATTGCATAAACAAGCGATATCTTGAGAAAAGAGGCAGATGAGCTGGCAGAATGAGAGAGAAACTGTGGTTACCATTACAAACTCCACAAAAGATATACGAGTGGAATGGTGATAGTCACCAAGCAGCCTCAGGCGACGAACCTGATTCAAGAGGTGCCAACACGAATTTTCATGGGTGAAAATTTTCGAGAAAAATAGAAATTCAAAGTTACCATATTGTTAGCTACATACCTCGCCACAAATAGACTCGAAGAAGAGTTTGACGTCAGCTTGAGTGACCTGTATCAAACAAACAAATAAATAAATCATGCATGTATGGTAAGTAGTCATTTAACATGTCAAAAGACTTCTGCGCATAAAAACTACCTTTTTATCAATATTTGTACAATAAATAGTTCTTGCGCACATCTCCCTTTCATCCTCAGACTAGCATCTCAGTGAAAAAGATAGATTAGTCTACATTCTTGGTACAGATGGAGCTAGAACATATGTTGCAAGTAGCTAAGTGGTAACAAGGTTCTCACCCTAGGCAAGAATGTCGGATTAACAGGAGCAATTGCAGTTTTCGAAGGCAGTACTCTCACTGGATAATAGCCGAGCATTGTTCCTGCCAAACTCAAGGCATTCCTCGCCCCTTCTGTATTCACATGAGGGGCAATGCAATGTGATACAACCCTAGTGTTTTTTCAATTACACAACCAAATGAAGATTGTCCACGTACCCTCATCAGTGAATTCAACAAAGGCGAAGCGAAGTACAGAATTAGGGTCACCACAAACACGACAATCCACAACCTATATTATAAGCAGCATGGAAGAAATAGTTAAAATCTAGTTGTGAATACAGAACCAGTGAGATTTAGTGTTGACAAATATATACCTGTCCACAGCTAATAAAAAGTGCTGCAAGTTGCTCTTCCGTAACCTACAGTCATCATGATAATGGCCAAATTTGAATATTTACTTGTCAAAATAAAGTAATATACTAACCAAATCCACATACTCTCTTTTACCTGATGATCAATATCAGAAACATATACTGTCCTCCTAATCACATCATCTCTTTGAGCCATGCTTGTTCGACTATTTATCTTCCGCTTCCCATGGGTATAACCATTTTTCTTCTATATAGAAAGCCACCCGCATAACCAACAGGGGATTTAAACCAAATGGCAAAAAAAAATCAGAAAAGAGAATACTAACCGAAAACAGTTTATGTAGACAAGAGAACATCACAACATTTTGAACTCCAAATTAAAGAGATTACTCCACTGAGCATTTATATTTAGCCCAATTATGGCAACAAGACCACCTAAGAATATTGAAAATTCCCATATTCCCTTCATCCTCATCAACCAAACAAACGACAATATTTACAAAAGCAAACCAGCAAAAGTAAATAGAAAAAAGACTGACAACACGTAATAAGCTTGAAAAAGAAAAGGAAGTATCATACAGAAATACTAACCCTTCTAAAAGAATTTTCAGTTGGAACACCTGAATTAAGGAGCTGCTGAATCATAAAACCATTAGCATTATACCCAAAATGGCCAGCGGCCGCAGCCGCCACGGCAGTCGCTTGAGGGGGAAGAAGCATCTGGCGGCCGCCAAAGACTGAGGCGAGCGACGGCGGCACGAATTCCTCGGCCATCGGATTCAATTTCGACAGCATTTCCTCTAAATCTCTCATCTCTCTCTTAAACCCCTCCCCTCCATCATCCTCACCGTCCAATTTCTTCTCATGCGGCACTCCATTTCCGTTGACGGCCTGCTGCTGGAGCTGATGATGGCCGTTAGATATCTTCTGCTGAATCAGGTGGTAATTCTGATCGGTCGGCGTCGTTGACTTTTGGCCGTTAGCGGCGGCCTTTGTTGACTGCTGGTTGTGACGATGATCCACCGCGACGTCGTTTTGCAGGCCATCGTGATTATTCGATGACGTCATGGCGTTAGCCCTGGCATTTTCCACCACCGCCATGATCGAGCAAAAACCTTCGCAAGATTTTGTTTTCCCGACTTATTTCCTCTATTTCCTAAAAGGGTCTGTCACAAAACAACAAAAACGCGAAACCCATAATTCAATTCTTTAGTTCAACGGATCAAAGCTTAAATTTTTCCATTTTGTACAACCTCAAAATCAAGACGCCATCCCCCCCCCCCCAAAAAAAGAGTTTTTTTTTTTAACCTGATGCAGTGTGTGTGCTTAAATGGTGTCCATTGAGCAAGAAAACTGGAAGATCTTAAGTTACCAAAATATCAGAAACGAAACGAAAGAAATAAAAAAGTTAAAAGAGAACGCAAAATCAGAGCGCAGCTTTACCTTTTCCCAGTTTATTTTATTCTATTTGCAAGAATATTTTACTGAGTCTGCAAGGAGAAGTTATATATATAGTGAGAGAAAGTAAGCAGTTTTAGCTTCGCATCATAGTGTATGTTTTATCTGTAGAGAGAGAAATAGGAAACAATTATAATTATAAATACGAATATTATATTACGTACACATTTATTTATTAATTGTTATTTCTTCTGTTTTCGTGAATTTTTTTCATTTATTGTCTCATTGGACTTTGTTCACAACGCCCCAAAAAATATGATGAGGAACTGGTGAGGACAGTGCGGGCCCTACCTACTTACTTTGTAACCAGAATTTGGAGCCCATATTTTCACCTTTACTTTTTTCTGCTTTCATCTACGTAATTTATTACTAATTATAGTGGAATCATCGTTAACAACTGCAGGATCATCTAATCTTAACCCTTTTTTTGTATTGTACCATGATATACTTTTTTCACAAATTTATTTAGATACTCATATTGGAATCAAAGTTGATATTTAGTGATATATATATATTCTTAATTTTTGTTTATGTATTATTGTTATTGAATCTGAATATTAATCTGTTCTGCAGAAGATTCTCTATTTTTCTATAAGGTTAGTTGTTTTAAATAATACAATATAATAACATATACACCATTTTGCTATTACAGCATGATCCGTTAGTTTATATGTGTTTATTATTTTAGGAGTTTTATTTTGTATCAAAATATTTGTTGTTTTATATATTTTCACGCTCCATCTCCCAATTTTAACCCTACAAGTATATGAATAGAAAAAAATTTGCCATTTTTTTAGGAAAATATAAGTGAATATGATTCTATGTAATATAAAAAGGAATGATATATTAGTCCAAATAATTTATTGTTAATTCTAGATTAAAATCCTAAAATAATAAACATATAGAAATGGAGGGAGTAATATTCAAAATTTTACAATTGCAATTTTTTTGACATTTTTTGCGATTACAATACTCCCAATATTTTTTAGCGATATTTTGTAATATATATAAATATATCCTTTAAAAATACATGTCCACAATTGGTTTGAGGTCTTAAATTTCGCATTAAAAAATGATTCTAATAGATCTCATTCATATTCGGTTGCCATATATTTTGAACAACACATTTAAATTAGTTGTTGAGTGTGATTCATTGTCCTCACACATGTACGATAAGTTTTACTAGACAAAAAAAAAAAGTTGGGAGTGTTGCAATTATTAAAAAAAAAAAAAGTTAAAAGGTGGGGGTTGAATACTTGCACTGTTTTAAATGTTATGTTTATTTAAGTCAGATAATCTTTTTATATATAATTTTTTATGTTTATATTGATCGGTATGGATTTTTAAAAATGTTTAGTATAATCACTCGAGATTTTAAAATAAAAAATTGAAACACAATAATATTTGCATATAAAACAGAATTTGGTAATCTCCATTGATTTTGTTTCACATGCTTCATCTATATATCATGTAATCCCAAACTTAAGAATCGATGGCCGTTATAGCAACCACTTATTCCATAATACAATCAACCGAAGCTCATACGAAATCGTCTATTACACATTTGGTGTTGCATTAATCTTTATTGCATACTTGATTCTTTTATTATTATTTTTTTCAAATTTTTTTATTCCAATTTATTATGATTTGGTTTAATTTTACACTTGTTATTTATGGTTAATCCTACCCAATTAGGATTTATTACAATTTTTTAGTATTTAACTTTTTAAATATTCAATTAATAATTAAAACTTGAAAATTAAATACAAAAAAAATATAGTGCATTCTAATTGGGTATAACAAATCCTATATAATAAGTGTAAAATGAAACTAGAGCATAAAAAATTGAAATTGAAGAAAAAATTTGAGAAAAACCTAAAATAATCGAGTGTACAATAGAGAATGCAACACTAAATGTGCAATATATGATTTCAGCTGATCAAAGCCATGGTTTGGTATATCAAAATTTCAATGCCAAATATCTAAATTTTTATCACTTTTTCTATAATTTATTTTTATTTCCAAATAATATTTTAGAAATATAACCTTAAAATATAACTTTAAACTATAACATGTTTGTTTGTTTTTTTTTGGTAAAAGTGTCAAGGAGATCTCAGATTTCCCCCCTTGCAGGTGACAATAAGAAGTATGTCCATTTCTCCTATTCAATTATACAGTATATATTATTAGTGTTCACCCTATAATATGTTTTTTCTAATGGTTAAATAAAAGAAAAAGCTATATTACCCACTGTATTATTTATGTACATTCAGGAAAACTATATTACCCGCTAGATTTGACCCGGATGGAGGCCATTCCATTGGCCTGATCTGCTGGAAAACGTGACGGTGGAATCGAGCAATTTCAGCATGAAAACAATTCCAAAAGGCATTACATATCTTTGAAACATTAATAAATATATAGTTGTGTCACATTTGTGTATCATTTTTATTTTAAAGCTAAAATTTAAGAATGTTTTTTTTTTTTGAAAAAAAAAATATTGTCATGATAAAAAAGTTCCGCCACATGACCTTGTCCAAAAACACTAAAAATAGTTAAAATCACATACGCCATGTATTGAGAGTATCTGAATAATATAAGATCGTGCACTCTAGAACAGTATATATTTGTGCAAATTAATTAATATTATTTTTATTGAAATAGTACTGCATTATATTAAAATGACTATACATACATCATTACATGTCATGCAATTAGTTGGTAAATATTAGTTATTTTGGAAGTTCTGAAACAGCACGTAAACATGTACTAATAAGAAACACTTTAATATATTAGGTTTTAGGGTGTAATTTCCAATTCTAGACGAAAATAAAGCATAACTGGCGCTTTTCATTGTAAAATGGGCAAATAATATATGCATTACCTTACAATCGTGTGTATGCAAGTACAGGAAATTGGAAAGCAATCTCAGGTTTTTCGTGTGTAGTTATATATCCGATTAAACAATAGGCCGTATCTCATGTAGCTTGTTTTAGAACGTACTAAAACAGAATACTATTTATGCATGTTTGAGGAAATATAAATTATCATGATCCAATTAAATATTTTTTTTGGATGTCAAGAGTAACTCACAGAGTCACAATTACTATTCGAAAGTACGCACCGAATAAATTTTGTTCATTTGTAATAATCTGTAAACCACACAAAAGATAAAAACCATACTTAGAAAATTAGGTACAAACAGACTCACACCTAACGCTACGCACTGCAAACCATGTACACAGAAGATGTAAACTCATCTTAAAAAAATAGATACAATTGACTCACATCTAGCGGTATTGAATGATTGATATTTTATCATAACATGTGTATGTGAGACCGCATTAAACTTTGCGGCATTGATGAAACCTAGTTTGATATATCGAGAGTTACAGGCTTAAGATATAAACCAACTTGTGGATGTTGCAACTAAAAGTTGAGATACAGTTATTTTAATTTATATTAATTTTGAATATCATTTTGCTATTTGACGAGCAAAAAATGAGTTTAACCAATATATACGTATAAACACACACGGAATATAAGTTATATTGTACTGAGTTATAGCGTTGGAACTTGGAATTGTTCTAATTGTTAACTTATTGAGAGTTATTACGACTATTCAAATAAGAATGAAACGATTACGGAAAGCAACTCATATTCAATATATAGCGGCGACATGTCGTATATGAATATATTAAATTAAAATCAGGAAAAACATTATAATAATAAATAAAAATGAACTAACTAAATTGTTTAATTAGACATTATATTGCTATTTAAAAAAATACGGGCAAAGGTGCCACATAGTATTTCAAAATATAATAAATTCTCAAAATTGCTGGGTCTTACCAAAATATTCAACAAAAATATATGAAGAAAAAAATAAAAAAAATTGATGGATGGCAAAGAATCGTACAAAGATATGAAGAATCACAAGAAGCATGTAGAGAGAGAAAGTAGGTAGGTGCATGAATTTGATGTTACTATTCTCCGCGTGCGGTTGCCTAAAATGCGCCACGTGTGAGGAGCTCAAGTGATCACAACAATCAATTTATGAATTTGATGTCAAACCCAGAATAGTCTTTCTTTTCTTTTAGAAGCGCATCGTGACCGTGCTAGTGCTACGGTCACAGGCATACGACAATCACTACACGCGTCTCGATTTGCATTAAGGTTGTGTTTGGATAGCTTCTATGCACTAGAGGATTTGCTTGAAATTTTTAATAGATAGAACTTTCCGTCCCTGCGCTCTCATTGCCAAATATTATCTTCTCACTTGCATTCTTTTACGCAAAAAAATGAAAATAAAATATTTTTTTATTACTAACAAAACAAAAATGACTTTATGCAGTTCTCTATGAAATATGAGTTGTGTTTATCTACAACATTCTTTTTTTTAATATAATTTTATTATTAGATGTACTGATGTGGTCAGCTCTGAAATTTTGAGGGCCTTATGCCAGCGCTAAAAATTATGTCCTTATTTTAGTAAAATAATTTTTTCAAAATTCATAAAAAATTGGTCTAAAAATCTTTATTCTTCAAAATTACAAAATATATTTGATACATTCAAATTCACAAAAAAAAGTTTGCTTTCTTAAAGGCTTGAATACAAAACAAAATTACTGTAAAAAAATCATGTACGAGGCTTAAAATACAAAATATAGTATCATTTAAAATACTTCTTCTAACATTTTTTTAAGATAACTTACTAATATATTTTTTTTAAATCAATATTTTCTAACATTTTTTTTAAATGCGGTACATCATATCGTAGCCTGGATGATCTAATTGAGTATATTAGTTCATTTGTAATTTGATAGATGTCCTAATGCCAAATAATTATATATGTTGGATTAAGAAGCCTTTTTTTTAATAATACAAAAATTTACGTTAAAACATCCAATGCTCAAAATCCATCAAATGGTACCATGCCTAGATTAATGCTCATATTCAATAATATATTTATAACTTTCTTAATATTTGATTTCATTGATTGTTGGAATTATATTTTTATTGCCAAAAAAAAAAATTGTGAGTGTTTGAACAAAATAGTGTGTGCCTTCTGTGAGTGTCAATTAATAACCTTTTTTAATGCAAGATTTTAATTAACATTTTAATATGTTATCAAATAAAATAAACATGGAACTAGTTTAAATCAACATATTTTGATAATAGTCTTCACAAATCTATAACCACATTTTTTAGTTGAGTACATTGACAACATGATAAATTTAAGATTCATAATATCATGTTTCAATCGTTTTCAAGGGTGAAGATTTACGTTTTACATATATTTATCGGATCAAATAATATGTTATAAGAAAATTGGACTAAAAAATATTCATGGTCTTTGCAAAATCTTAATTGTTTTTTAATCGGCTAAAGAACAATTTTTAAAAATTAAAATACATTAATAAGACTATTACTACTGTAAAAATATAAAAATAGTGCCCCTAAAATTTTAAGGCTCTTGTATGGCGCACATCTCACACGGTCTCACGATCGCCACTATGTACTGTACACATACTTAATTTTGTGAATTTTCGTAAAGAAAATTGACATAATAATTGTTAATTTTGATCTCAAACATGTCAACTACAAAATTTGTAATGAGTTTTTCTTTTGTGTGAGGATTTTTTTCATTTTTCTCTTCTTCTTTTTTATTTGTAAATGAATTTAATATGAAATAATAAATATTTAAGGCCGCATGTTACTAGCTTTCATAAAAAAAAGGTACATGTTGAGTAATGTCAATTTTACTATTTTAGCACGCGACAACAAAAAATGTTATTTTTTATTTTTATTTTTTTCAAATCCGAAAAATGAAATTTATAGATTATAATGAATTATTGAGAAGGTCATCGACAAATAAAGGATACTCAACCCAATAATGAAAGCTCGGAAAATCACGAGAAATCATGGCAAAATGGTGTGCCAAAAAAAGATGAACTGAATTGAAAGAAAAATTGCATTCCATCAAGGAGAGCCCGACAATAAATAACTAAAAACCTAAACTCAGACAACATCATAAACCACTTTAGAATCGAATTAAAAAATAACTGTACCAGATCCAAATTCTTGATCCAAGAAAGTACATCAAGCAACCCTATAACCCACCTTTCTCAACTCGAATCTAAACACCGAAATAATGACAAGTTCTTATAATGATGAAAGTGCCTCCATTATCACGCAACACCATGCTGACACCTGTCATATTAACTTATTCGAAGAAAGCCACACCCATGTTAGCTTCTGCAAAACCCACGAGAGATTTGTTACGAACATTACTCTCACCCGAGCCTCTCCCACCGGATATAACATTCCTTCCAACTCATCTAGCATGTCTCCACTCCATCTAAAAAAAATTATTTTTTAGAATGCTAAAAAATATTTTCCAAAAAATGTTGGAATTAGCATGTCAGTCAAGATGAAGATATATCAATTAATTTGTAATTGACAATTTATCCTCGTACAGAAAGGTAATTTCAAATATATTTCTTCAAATTCAATTGGACTTTTCTGGATGTATAAAACATATTATAATTAAGCAAGTATTAATTTACCCAATATAACTGAAGTTGAGAGCAAACGATATAGAAAAATATGGTATATATATACACAGGTGGTCTCATATACATGTAGTGTATGATTTTGGGCTCATTAGATTGGTTCAGGTCAAATAAGGCCCAACAGTCAAAAAAAATTGTGTGGGGTAAACACGTCATAATTAATTTTTTTAATTATTATTTATTTTTTTTATTTTTTTTGTGATTTTCTGTTTTTTTTTCCCTAAAAATTGTATACCCTAAACTACAATTAGTGAACCTTAAAATTGAATTATTTTGAAATAAATATAAATTTATACCCTAAAATTGATTTAATGAACTCTAAAATTAAAGTGAATGATTTTATTTTTTTTTAAAATTCGGTGACTCGCGCAACGCACTCGTACGATGCTAATGCATGGGCTCGCGCATTGCGCTCAATAATTAATTTAATTTTTTCGAAACAAATATAAATGGTAATTGAAAAATAAAAAAAAACTAATTTTGAAATAAATATATACCCTAAATGGAATTAGTGAACCCTAGAATAAAAGTGAAAGAATTTAATTTTTTTTTTAAATAAATATAACCCATAATTGAGATTAATAAGCCTAAAAAAATATGAACCCTAAAAAACACAACATAAATCCCTAAAAATCTAAAAAATACTTAAAAAAAACATGAATCCTAAAAAACATAAACTCCTAAACTCTAAACATTAATTGGAATAGAAAAAATCACAATTTGAACTACATAAACTCATATAAGATAAGTAGCAAACCAATTACTTTTTAATGACACAAGTGATACCTTTTAAATTTTGAGTTATACTTTTTAGTGTTAGAATGAATAGAACTTTATTAGATAAGGTGAGAAACATGTGTCACTACAAGAAAAAAGTTCATACACCACTGTTGATTTACCATGATTTTAGCAAGAAACCGTGGTAAATTAGATAATAACCACGGTTTTCACTAAAACCGTGGTGTATGAGCGTGCTTCCCAGAAGAATCACCACGATTTTAAATATTTAAGTGGTGTATATTTATGAATACACGACTGTTATTTTTCAACGGTGGTATATGTGCGTGTTTTTAATTACTACGGTAAAATGAAAACAGTGGTGTTTGTTCAAATTCGATAATCACTACGATTTATACCAAACCGTGGTAAGATTAATACACTTTATAATATTTTTTAATATTAAATTTAAATAAAAGAAAATCAGGGAGGGAATTGAAAAAAATCAAAGGCTATACCGGCGCGTCGTTCTCCATATGCTCTTTCACCCTACTCTTTCTTCATCTCCCCCAGAAATATGAGTTCACCATCTTCACCCTTCACCCCGTCATCTCCATCTACAGAAATTGTTGTCGACGTCTCTGCAATTAGCTGAGGTTAGCTGCGCTGAGGGTTTCAAAATTCAGGAAGTTGAGGGTTTCAAATTCAGGAAGCCCGCCCTTAATTAAGTTGTTGTCTCTGCGAGGAATTTGAAGCATAGCGAAGTAGTTTCTGGTGATGGATGTCGAACGGATTCGATGATGAACAGCAAAATATCTCAGATCCAGAATCAAATTTGACGACAAACTCATTAACAGGTACGAATTTCTTAATTTCAAATCTTTCAGTGAAGATTGTGGGTAAAGAACACATGGAGAACGATGAAAACGATTGATGGTGAATTAGAGGCTATAACATTCATGGAGTTATAATTAACTATCCTTAGAAAAAAATTCGTATGTGACACTATTAGTTTGCCAAAATAATTGATATAACACCTAGTCCATGGATTACCTATTCATGTAATTAAGCATCAATTGTCAATTATCGATTGGAGAAGATGAAGTTGATTTGGCTCCTCCCGATGTGGAGGAGAAAGAAAACACAGAAGCTAGCTAGGTTAGTTAGGATTTAATTATGGATTAGTTATAGAACATGGATATTAAATTACAGAGTTTTTTGAGGAGATATTAGAAGAGAACCACGGCGGAAATTGCCTTGTCTTCCGCAAGAAGAGAGGAGTTCCGCGAGGTTGAATTCTGTGACGGAAGTGAAAGTATCATCGCAGGTTTGAGGAGAAATGTAGGGAGAGAATGTTGAGCAGTGGCGCCATTGATGAAGTTGAGGTGGTGGAAGAGAAGGCCAGAGCTTTGTGAAGATGCATCTGATGGAATTCATCCATCAAAGTGATGCAATGTTAAACGAGTTTAACTTCAAACCTTAAAACAAAAACATACATTTTATACCTAAACTTTTGGACTTTTGGATTCTGTTGTTGCAATGTTGCTGGTGTTGTGGTTGGGTTCACTCATTTCTGCTGTATGTATCACTTGCACTCATTTTGTTGCTTATTTTGTAGGTGAACAGAATCAGGGAACTTCCCCAGAACAAAAATATAGTGGCTACCCACACTGACTGTCCTGAAGTAAAAGAAGTTTGCACGCAAAGTTTCTGACATCAATCTCGTCGATGAGCAGGTATTTTCTGCGTTTTCTCTAGTTTAATTGTGCAATCTTCATCTAAATTACGGAAAAAGATTGAAGTTTTATGCTGATATTGCAGGAGCTAAGAGAAGCATATGCTAAACTTGAGTTCAAGCACGAGAAAGAAATTAATGATTTGGTAAACAGTTACAAGAAATTATATATAGAATGGGTATATATGTTGAGGTAGATTTCTTTTTTCTTATTCTTTGTTTGTATGTATCAGATGAATTTTAGGCATTTTTAATTAAAGGGTATTCTAGTTTTACGAATATGTACTTTGATGTTGAGTTGTTTCTTTCCCTATGTGTGAAGGTGTGGATTTGGGCTACTGATGTATGGTTTTGGGTCAAAGAAGGCATTGATAGAAGACTTTGCTTCAACGGCATTAACTAATTATTCTGTTGTTGTGGTCAATGGATATCTTCAGTCAATCAATCTTAAACAGGTATGACCATGATATGGTTCATTTATAACCTTTTTGTATGCTGGTTTTTTTGCTCTATCCTTGTGTTATTTCTCATGTAACCTGTTATCTTTGTTGTTAGTATGACTTAATACATATATATTCGGAACAATCTAACCAAACAAATTCCAAATGATAGATGTTATAAATTGCAGTTTTTATGGTCAAAGTGCAGGGGAAACACTTCTTATCCTCCCAGCACTAATTTAATTGGGGGTTATTCTGATAAAACTTTTGACTTATTTTGTATGATACATGTTAGATGGTAATTTCTTTAGTTCAAATCTGCATTAAGTTTTGCTTGACTTTTTATATTAGGTTCTTATTTAGGATGTTGAGGCGCAACCTAATCGACATGTTGTTCTTGGAGCTACAGATTCTCGTTCAGATTTGGTGCTTAATTATTTTATTAAATTTTCTCTATATCGACTATCTTATTTCTTTCATTTCATGATTTACTTGTGTCTATTATTATGTTTTCCCAGTTGAATATTTACTTAGGTTTTGTAATGTGACACTAACATCTTAGCTTCTGGCTGAGAGCTGCGAATAATTGGAACCATGAATGTTATTTTCCCCTGCTAGAATAGAAAATTTTTATATATTTTATTTTGATTACTGGAGGAAGCAAATTATTTTCACTTTATTTGTACCTTATTGTGTCTCCACAATACATTTAATGATTTTGAAGGCTTTGAAAATTAACTATCCACATTTATCAGGTCTTATCTGGACACCAAGACAATGCATAACTTTAGTAGTTGTAGTCCTAAGTAAGTTTGGAGATTTATCTTTTTTGGACTTTTAACTTGCTGAATGTATTTTTTCTCTTAATTACTTCCTTGCTTTTTAGGGCATGAATTTAGTTGGTTATCTGAGTTATCTTTTCAGCTGAGATATTGGAATCACAATTGGCATTGATGGGACATCATATTTGATATGAATAGTTCTATAAAATTCTTTATTGTGCATCGTGTGTTACAAGGACCTATTTTATGTACATCGAATTATCTCATGATATTGTTGTTTTGTGATTTTACTGATATGGTGTATGCAATTGTGTATAGTGCTTTAGGTTAATATATCCCGTAATTGTTTTATGATTTTAAGACCTTGTAATTAATTACTTGTCTTTTGACATGTTGCAGGTTATTGTAAGCTTATCATCTCTCCTTTATTTCTTCAATATATCATTGGAGCTAGCTAATGGAACTAGTAAGATCCTTGTAATAGAACTTTGAATTTGTTTAGTAGTTTTTTTAACAGGCAATAAAGATGTTTCTTTGAAATGAATTTTATATTTTGGATAAGATATTGTATTTTAGATTAGATTTTGTATTTTGAAAGAGATTTTGTATTTTGGATGATTATCATTTCTATAAAATATTTTTTAGTTTGGGATTATACATGCTAGACAACAATTTATCAAATGATTTAAAAACAAAATAATAAAATTAAATAAAAAATAAAAATATACCACGATTTTAATGGTGAACCGTGGTAAATTTACCACGGTTATACTCAAACCGTGCTAATTTTACCACGGTTTTTTAAGAAAACTGTGGTAATTTTACCACGGTTTTAATAAATCCGTGGTAAACTTATCACGGTTATACTTAAACCGTGGTAAAATTACCACGGTTTTTTGTAACAGTCGTAAATTTACCACGGTTTTTCATAGATTTACCACGATTTTTAAAACACCGTGGTAAAATTACCACGGTGAATAACCGTGGTGTATGCCACCGTCATAAATTAACCACGGTTTTTTTAAAACCGTGGTAAAATTACCACGGTTATTACCCGTGGTGTATGAGTGTGTGCATAGACGACGCCTGCCTAGACCACGGTCGGGATTTGTCATACACCACGGTTATTACCCGTGGTGTATGAGCGATTTTCTTGTAGTGTGTGCCTTCTCTGGTATGTCTAATAAATTCTGGGGTGAAGCTGTTTGTACCGCTTCCTACTTGATCAATAGGTCTCCTTCTATTCCATTAAATGGTAAATGTCCTGAATCAATGTTTAATGGTAAACCTATTGATCTGTCAAATTTAAGGGTGTTTGGTTGTGCATCTTTCATGCATGTGAAAAATGATAAGCTTGAATCTAGATCCCAAAAATGTATTTTTTTGGGATACTCTGAGGGAGTTAAAGGGTACAGACTAAGGGTAAGAGATGTTCCTGGTTTTAAAACTACTATTAGCAGAGATGTTGTTTTTAATGAAACATGTTTCCTTTGTTTGTCTAAAACTCAGCCTGCTACTACTGTGAATGATCATGCCCCCATTGTTCCTTTTGAGGTTACTTTTTTTTTTGCGGGTCAACACGGATTGATCCCGACCCATCTGATGGATGTATGGGTCTCATTGGGCATGTGGTGATGTATAGGGGACTTGACCATATATATATAGGGGTGTGGTTCTGGTGTAAATCACTCTTAGTGTGTAAAATATAAACCAATCTCCCACCACATATTCTTCAAAATCAAATGGTCTAAATTTGATCAAAGTAGGCAATGACATTACTATAAATAAGAGGAACTTCAAAAAATGCGGTTGCATTTTGGTAATTTTCACGTCACGGTCAAAATAAAAAAAAACATGGACTTCCAGGACGCATGCTAACAGAGACACAATCATGTGTTGACGAACACATAATCATATGCTAACGAAGCAGTATCACTTCATGCACAACATGTAACTTTAAATGCAAAACTGATTTTGTTATGAAGTAATTTAATAACGAGTTTAATATGGTTGGAAAACTGGTCAATTCTACTTTTCAACAAAACAATAGTTTCAAAAAAATATTAATCGTGGACAAAGTTAATGTTGATTTATTGAAGGTTGTTAGTTGCATTATTTAGCTTTAATCCACTACTTTATTGTTTCGTTAGCACTATATAACACGCCCATTCAGCATTACATAATGCTTCCATTAGCATACGAGAATGCTGATAGAAATAAATGATGAAATGCAATAAAATTAAATTATTAAACCCTAAAATTGATGTTATAAACCCTTATAAATATATATAATGTTTCCTTTAACATACAACAATGCTAACAATATCATTTGACAATGATAATGTTATAATGCTATTGTCGGATAGGTTACATAATTGTATTGTTAGCATTATGCTAACAGTAGAATATGACAATGCTAATAATAGCATTAACATTCATTTATGTTCCGTTTATATTATCATCACATATAGTATAAAAGACACGTGATTCTATAAGCATTATTATAATATTTTCATTAGCATATGACAATGCTGACATTACTAATGTAATTGCATTCTCATACAAAAAATGTCTTAATGCATTAATGTATTGTTTGTTGTCAATATATTGTCTTTCGTTAGCAATATGTTATTATTTCGTTATCATTATATTAATCAGATATTAGCATTGGATAACCAATGCTAAAACATCTAATATATTAATGTGTAGTATTCTTTGTCAATATTATGTTGTTCGTTAGCAATATGTTATTACTTCATTAGTATTATAATAAAACAATATTAGCATTGAATAAATGTGTCAAAAAATACAACACAAAACATATTCATAACGTAAATCGAACAATATGTTTACGAGAAATAATATTAGTTAATTCTATATTGCTACATTATAGGTACGAACTACTCGAACCACAAAAAAATAGGAAGGAAAAAATTTAACAAAAAAAATTAATAATAATAACCAATTTAGCCTATTTCAAGTTCAGATTTCTTCATCTGCAAAAAAAAAAAATGCTCAGATGTCTCATAAATCCTTCAATGGTTTCATAGAAGATTCACATTCTCGCAAAACTATTATACTCTCCATATCATCAAGACTTTAGTTGGTATCTGTCATCAAAATATTATAACGTCAACATTTAAAAACATCTTACTAAGCACACAAAGCAATATTCGTTAGCACAAATATTAATATATACGACAAAGCATAATGCTAACTACAAAACATAATGATGTTAACAGATAAACCAAATCATGCTAACATTATACTACGTGAACAAAAATACTAAACATATATATACTGATTCTTCAACTAACAATTAATCAACGTCAAATCTAAAAAAATAAATTACCAACAAAAATTATTTGTAATTATTAAGAATATATATTCAATAAAAGCAAAAACCCAAAAATACAAAAAATATATTTACTAATTATTCAACCACTAACATCAAATCTAAAAACATAAACCATCAATAAAACCATCATCTTTGAAGAAAAAAAAGCACATAATTAAATGAAACAAAAAAGTTCAAAAAAATTATAGAGGACTCTCAAATCTCATAAAATATATATGTTGAATCCATCAAATCCACAAAAATTGAAACACTAAAAAAATGATGCATACACACAAAGATGAATACAAAAAATACTAGATTGGTCGCGATTATGTGAGAGGATCTAAAATATGAAAAATACAGCCCCGGGGTGCTTCAATCCCTGATTTTTTTTCCTTGTATTCAGATCTTCAGCCCTGTTACCATTGTTGAATTTTTCTTCATGTGGATGGAAGGGTGACGATATTGACAAGAGAGAGAGAGAGAGAAGATTTTTGGTGAAGAGAGAGATGGACTAAATTTGCTTACGGAAGAATGGAGAAGAAAAGAGAGAATAAGAGTAAACCATAATTATAATTACTAAATTACATAAATAACTCTGCCTCCATAAAATTAGTTAAATATTACAAAAATATCACCTTGTTTTGTATTTCATCTAGATCGCTCATTTTTTATAGATGGATGGTGGAAGATTTATTTATAGTTTATACACTAGAGAATGGTTTATATTTGATTGATTCACCATATATATATATATGTGTGCGCATGTGTGTGGGTCACTCATATCCCATACATTGCAACTAGTGTCTATTGTAATTGCGGATTTCAATTCAACCCAAAAAAGATGGGCCGATCAAAATAGTCTAAGAAAAAAAGAGAAGCAGGGTCAGAAAATTATGGGCAATTCTATTCACAACCTCCATTTTTCTCTTTATAATCCCCGGAATTAATATAAATATAAATATTTTTTAATTGGCCAATTTACCCTTAAATCCCTCAATACTAAAAAATTTAAAAACAAATTAAATCATCACTGCTTTAAAATTTAAATCATGACCCATTCTTCTTTATTGATTTTTTTCATAACCTTGACCCGTCCTTATTGATAAAAGAAAAATGAAAAAAAAAGTTGCTTCATTCTTTCATGATGGTAAGTATTTTATCGAGAAAAACTATATGCATCTTTGATTTCCACATATTATGATGGGTACAATCTATTTTCCCTGACTAATGTAGTTTTTTTGCGTCAGAATCCAACATGTTTTATTTCCACGAATTTAATAATAAAATAAATTGAAGCAAAAAATTGATATTAAAACTCATCAAAAATAAATGGAAATAATGTTCAAGAACCATTTTGGAAAATCAAGTTTCCAGATAACTCTTGGTGTAGAGAATCCGTGTAAAAAAATGTTGTAAAGAAAATTAAATTACAGTATTTGGACGCAATAATTAAATCAGAGTTCAATTACAGTTTTTATAAAAATACAAATATCTTTAATCAATAAGAATTAGGGGCAAACATATTTAGTTGATGCACATTTTTTTCTAGTTTTTGTTTTATCTAAATGAATGTAATAGGGTTATGAAAAAAAAAAGAGACAAGTGGAGGTTATGAAGAGCAATAATTTATTTGTTAGGGGGGTTTTAAGTATTGGGGGTTGTATTTTCCTAAAAAGTATTAAGAGGGTTGTAGGGGTAAATTAGTCTATTAAAAAATATTTGCATTTATATTAATTTTGTGGGTTGTAAAGAGAAAAATGGGGGTTATGAATAGAATCACCCGAAAATTATAATCCGAAGTGGGCTGAACTGAATAATCCGACAACCTGATAGGGCTAGCTTGAAATTAAGTTGGATGAGCCGAATAACCTGAATTTTTATTTTGGTTAAATATTGAAAATTTCATGTTTGAAGTATAATTTAAACAGTAAAAATATAATCGCTGAAAATTAAATGATTTATTTAATTAATCAATAGTAACTTATGTTATATTTAATGTTAATTTGATAAAATTAGAAGTTTTGGCGACATAAACAAACAAATTTCTACATATTAAAGTTTTTTTATACATTTTCTAATTCGATAAGCTAGCATAAAAATCGAATAATTAAAGTTAGTGCCAATAATTTACAGCATGAATTTAATCAAACCAAATAATCCAACTGTTTGTTTGAACTAGCTTGAAAGTGTACTTGTTAGCCAAATCGACAATATCCCTAGTGTAACTGTTGAGAGTATGATTCTAGCCACAACAGCAACCATGCAATTGCCTTCTCACACAAACACACGTGTATGTTAATGCATGAGCGTTTCCACACTCAAATCATTCCTAGCTGACGTGGTACTAGATATTGTTTTGCTAGATATTTTCCTTGTAGCTTAGGCTTTACGCATCTATGATCCTTGTCGCCATATCCTAGCTTGTGTATAAATAACAAGGATCTGTTTTGTTTTAGCTAAGAGTGAATAATGAAATAATATCGATCTTCATTGAAATGCATTGCAGTCTTCATAGTTTTCTACATGGTATCTAGAGCGGGATTTTAGATTGGCTCTTTTTAATTTCTGATTGTTTGTTGTTTTGATCGATTTCTTTCGATTGATCTCTCTCAATCTCTGATTGATATTACTTTGATTGCATTCACAATGATGAATGGAAGGAAATTCTCTCAGAAGAACGCTCGTGATGAAGAGCTTGGTGGCAATCTGGAGCATGGAACAAGCAGCAGTTCGCAGGAATCCTATCATGATGAAACACCAGCTGATTATTCGAATAAGATGAACAATGCTGAAACTCAAGGTATGGATTTTCATCTGCTTGCTAGAAATGACATTCATAATAATCGAATTCTGGCAAATGATGAATTGTACATCGCGCCTCATGAACATCCTGGTCTAGCATTAACCTCAGATTTATTCGATGGGAGAAATTTTCATAGTTGGTGTCGATTGATTCGGCGTGCTTTATTTGCTAGAAACAAATTGGGTTTCATTGATGGCAGTGTTCCAGAACCTAGATTAAACTCTATAGATCACATGCAATGGGTACGAGCGGACTATCTAGTTTCTAATTAGCTCAGTAACTTGGTAATCAAGGAATTGTCTTGTGGATTACAGAGTTTTGATACCTCCAAACAACTATGGGATGAGTTGCACAAGAGGTTTGGGAAACGTAATGGCCCTAGGTTGTACATATTGCGACATGAGATAGCCTCTTACACTCAAAATAATCAATCTGTTTTGGTCTATTTAAATAATCTCATTGCACTATGGGATGAACTTGGGTTGCTTAAGACATCTAGGAGTTGTACATGTGAAGTTGCTGAGGATACAAAGTCTGAGTTGGAGGAAGAACGCATGATGCGGTTCTTGATGGGACTCAACGATGTATATGGGTCAATTAGGCAACAAATTTTGATCATTAACCCTTTGCCAAATGTCAGTTAAGCGTATTCCATGGTGCTCCAAGTTGAGGAACAAATACAAGTATCATCTCAGTTCTCAGAAACAATGGAACAAAGTGCATTGCACTCAACTCAGAACAAAGGTTACAACAAAGAAGGTTTCAGGAAGAAACTAACCAAGGAAAAAAATATGAAGATGAAGTGTGATCACTATGGTCATACAGGGCATTTAAAGAAGGATTGCTTTGAAATTAAGCATCCCAGATTGGTACAAGAAAATAATGGAAGAAAGGAGTACCAAGAGAGTTAATTTTGCAGCTGAAAAGGGGTTGCATGAGATTCATGCACAGTCTGAAACACAACATAAGCATTCTTTGCCTAATTTTAAGAAAGTTATTCAGACAAAAATTGCTAAGCATTTTGCTACATATATGGATAAGAAAACAGATCAATCGAGGTATAAAAACCAAGAAATGCATCAGATTGCACACATGACAGAGATTGAAGAGAGTGACTCTATTGCTTACACTGGTCACTATGCTTTTAGATTGTCCACATACATTAAGAAGGAGGAATGGATCATAGATTCTGGTGTGAGTAATCATATGTGTTGCCAAGCTTCACTACTTCTTAACCTTAGGAAGCTGGAGAACCCTGTCAAGATATACATGCCAAATGGGAGCAGTATCTGGGCTCTGATGACATGAGAGGCTCAAGTGACACCATCCATACTCCTACTTAATGTCCTCTATGCTCCTGAGTTTACTCATAACCTCATTTTAGTAGGACAATTGACAAAAAACACTCAATAACAGGGTTGTGTTCCTAGAATCTCATTGTCTGGTGCAGAAGAAAACTATAGGTGTTATACTTGGGATTGCCAAGATGAAAGGAACTCTATATGTGTTTAGACATGACTATCAATTTACAGTAAGGATAAATGTAGCTATAGAACCTAGTCTGCAGCACAATCTGTTTGGTCATCCTTCCATGTTTGCTATGAAACACATGGATTCAGTCAAGAAGAGGTATATGACAGAAGATTACAATGTCTTGGAAAACTGTGATATGTGTCACAGGTCCAAGAAACAGAGGAATCTATTTTCTATTCTTGCTATGAGAAGTGAAAACATGTTTCACATCATCCATGTGGATGTCTGGGGTCTCTACCATGATTCTGGAATCACCCAAACCCCCTATTTCCTCATAGTGGTCGATGATTTTTTCAGAGCAACATGGACATTTCTTTTCAAGCATAAAAGTCAAGTCTGGATTCTTCTCAAAAGGTTCTTTTTGATGATAAAGACACAGTTTGGGACTGGTATCAAGATGCTCAGATCAGATAATGGGACAGGATTTACAAAAAAACAAACACAAGATCTTTTATCTGAGTTTGGTATCTTGCACCAGAGACCTTATGTCTATTCACCTCAACAAAATGGAGTTGTTGAGAGGAAGCATAGACACCTACTCCAAGTTGCCAGATCACTCATGTTCCAGAGTAATCTCCCTACACAGTTCTGGCCTTATTCAGTTATATTTGTCATTTTTCTAATTAACAGGTTACCCTCTGCAGAGCTTGATTGGAGGACACCTTATGAAATGATGCATGGAAAACCAGCCTCACTATATGCCTTACAACCTTTTGGTTGTTTGGTATACAAGGTCAATACACTACCTTCTAAGATAAAATTCTCACCTAGGAGCTCACAGTGTATATTTTTGGGTCCAGCTTCACACCATAAAGGTTGCCTCACCTATGATTTACTGACCAAGAAAGTCTCAGTTAGTAGGGATGTTCACTTTAACCATACTCATTTTTCTTTGTAGACAGATGTTTCTGCAGTTAACTTGCCCTTTCATTCTTTTGATTTTATACAGCCTCAACAAGATATAGAGCCTTCTTATGTTGATACATACACTCCTCCCATACTTGATACTCAACCCATTTCACATTCTCAATCTTCTTCTAATTCTTCTTCTATCTTAGATTCACCTGTCTCAACTCCTTCAGCACCTGCTACAGATATCCTGCCAATAGATGTTAAGATAGATCCTATTCAACCCTTGCCTAGACGCAGCCAAAGTTCTATTAGGTTACCTACTTATCTTGAGTATTATGTTTGCTCAGCAAGTTTTCTTAGCACTATTCACAACCTTCAGGGCATACCTCACCTCATATTTTTCCTTTCTTCACATCAACTGCCTTCTTATACTGTTTTTCTTTTGGACATTGATGCTGCTCAGGCACCATCATCCTACCAAAAAGCATGTAAGCATCCAGGTTAGGTTGAAGCTATGGACAAAAAGTTGGTAGCCCTAGAAGCAAATCGGGCATGGGACATTATTCCTTTACCACCTAGCAAGCAAGCCATCGGGAGTAAATAGGTCTATAAGGTGAAGTTACACTCTGATGGGAGTGTTGAGAGGTTGAAAGCTCGTTTGGTAGCCAAAGGTTATCACAAAGAATTTGGTGTTGACTACCACGAAGTCTTTGCCCCAGTAGCTAAAATGGTCATTGTTCGTTTATTTATTGCACTTGCCACACAACATCAATGGTTCCTACACCAAATCGATTTAAACAATGCGTTTCTCCATGGTTATCTTTTTGATGAGATTTATATGAACCTGACACAGGGATATTACAAAGTGAAAACCAGGTGATGTTTACAAGCTTGTTAAAAGTCTCTATGGGTTGAAACAAGCTTTAAGAGAATGGAACATGGAGTTTTGTAATTTACTCTTTTCTATTCGATTTCTCTAATCAGAAGCAGATAACTGCTTGTTCACCAAAGGGTCTGCAGATACCTTTGTTGCTTTGTTAGTTTATGTGGATGATATCTTTCTTGTAGGGCCTTCTATGGATGCTATTCAAGCTGTCAAACAGGCTCTGGATCATGCCTTCACAATTAAGGATCTCAAGGAAGCAAAATATTTCTTGGGAATGGAGATTGCCCGATCTGAATCTGGGACATATCTATGCCAAAGAAAATACATCTTAGACATTCTTGCTTTAGCTGGTCCCTTGGGTGTAAAGCAACATCCACTCCACTTTCTCCTGGTCTCACTCTTACCAAGGAAGGAGATCTATTGTCTGATGTTGAGTCCTATAGAAGACTCATTGAAAAGCTTCTATACTTGAACCTTACTAGGCCTGATCTCTCCTATGCCATCTAGGGGTGTAAATGAGTCGAGTCGAGCCCGAACATACATATGTTCAACCTTGTTTGAAATGATATCGAGCTTTAAAATTTATGTTTGAACTTATTTGATTATCTATCTAATCGAGCTCAAACGAGCTTTAATCGAGCCGAACATGAGTCGAGCTCGAGTAGTTTGATATTTTTTCACATGTTTGCTTAAGCTTTAAATTTTATCGAACATAAAATTATGTTTAAGCTTGTTTGATATGCTTATCGAATCAAGCTCGAACGAGCTTTTAATGGACAAACACGAGCCGAGTATCTAGCTATTTGGTTTGATTTTCAGCCCTAATGTCATCCAACAATTGAGCTAGTTCATCAACTTGCCTACTCTCTCCCACTGGAATGCAGATTTGCATGTGTTGAAGTATCTCAAGGGTGGTCCCTCTCTTGGGTTACACTACACCATCAGTTCCACATTCACACCATGTGCTTATTGTGATGCTGATTGGGGTTCATGTATGGACAGTCGGAAGTCTTTGACTGGTTATTGCTTTTTCATGGGAGATTGTTTGGTGTCTTGGAAGTGCAAGAAGCAGTCTACCGTTTCTCTTTCCTCTGCAGAAGCTGAATACCGCAGCTTGAGTTATACGATGCAGGAGTTGCTTTGGATTTCCTTTATGGTGAATCTTTTCCACATTTCTTTTGCTAAGCTGGTACCTCTTTATTGTGACAACCGCGCCGCCATTCAAATCACCCAGAATCAAATTTTCCATGAGCGAACAAAGCACTTAGATCTTGACTGCCATTTCGCTTGGCTCCACTATAAGAATGGGTTCATATTCCCTCTTCTTGTCTCTACGACTTCACAATTTGCAGATGTGTTTACTAAGTCCTTACCTCGTCCTCGGTATCTTGATCTACTGTCCAAGCTATGCCTTGGTGACCTTCACCACGTCTAGCTTGCATGAGGGTGTTGAGAGTATGATTCTAGCCACAACAGCAACCATGCAGTTGCCTTCTCACACATGCACATGTGCATGTTAATGCATGAGGGTTTCCACACTCGATTCATTCCTAGCTGAAGTGGCACTAGATATTTTTTTGCTAGATATTTTCCTTGTAGCTTAGGCTTCACGCATCTATGATCATTGCCGCCATATCCTAGCTTATGTATAAATAACAAGGATCTGTTTTGTTCTAGCTAAAAGTGAATAATGAAATAATAACGATCTTCATTGAAATGCATTGCAGTCTTCATAGTTTTCTGCAGTAACTAACACACAAGTGGATGGGTACTAAGTCAGTTTAATTCGAACTGAAATGAATAAAAATTCTGAAATTGAAATATTATTAAATCAATATCAAATTTAATTAAAAGTGAAATTAAAAATGAAACTGAAAACTCTAGAAAATTAACAAACCAAACCGTACCAAATTAATCTTTTTTAATTTCTTTATCTGAGTTAGATCGATCTTGGAGAAAGTAATCAAAATTTGCTATTCGATTTTTCAATCTCGATTCAATATCCCCCCACCCACACCCCCACCCCCACAAGAGAAACTCATGATTATCCACGAAGACTATCTTTGGGACTTTACCAATTATTATATATTTAGGTATTGAGCGTGTACTTGATATTTTCTAATCTCAATTTATGTGTGTTAATCGTGTGTCAAATTTCAAAAGTATTGCTGTTTTTTCATTTTTTTTCTTCAATTTTAATTTCTTTTGGTTTACTATAATTTTACATGATTATTTAGGATTTATTCCACCCAATTAGGATTTATAATTATTTTTTAATATTTAATTTTCATTTTTAGTTAATATAATTAATTTTTAGGTTAATTATTCCAAACTTAGTGAATATAATTTTTAAAAAATTCAATTTTTAGCAATAAATATTAATTATGATTAGTTATAATATAAAATTTTATTTAAAAAAAATATTATTAACAATGTACAATTTTAATGTTGACATAGAATTCATACACAGAATAGAATTTGAAATTGCGGTGGTTGATGTTTGAGTTTTGAAATTCCAAAATTTTTTCATCTAAAAATCCGAATAACCAGATTCCTATTTTAATTTAATTATTTTGTTCCTTCTTTTTTTTTGTCCTGGAACGTAAAATATAAATTAACCATATGCACAATATATTCACGAAATTGCACAATAATTATTTTCTTTCTTCTTCTTTTTTTACGAAAGAGACTATTATACCGTTATTTTCAATGATTGAAACATGTTTCTAGTAAGGGTTCTCACTTAAACTATTTCCTATATATATACACATATTAATATAGAGTTCAGACTTAGACGAAATATGTCATCGTGCTATTATTAATCATATTGTAATTTTGTAATACATTTTGCCCGTTCTCTGTCGAAACTAATTACATGTTCGATTTGCCATCACGTTAATATTAATTTCTTCAATTTTCCGATTTTAGTTTTAGTATATAGAAGTATATTTTTTGTGACTTTTGCTGTAAGAGTAAACTGAGGAGTACAAGTAAATATCTGCGGTCTCATTTATATTAAAGATATTTTGTCAATATGAGTAAAAAATAATAGTAAAAAAATATGGAGTTTTTTGTATACAGTGGGCCAGAGTTAATTTTAGAATATAAAAAAGTGATGTTAATATGTATTTATTAAGAAAATGGGGGAAGATGCGATAATTGACCAAAACTATATCTAAATAGAGAAGAATTTCAAATATTATGGATTTCGAAGTAGTGCATCAGAAGAAATACAATTCAAAGTGGCTAATCCCACCGCGGCGTCGTCGTTTCATTACGTGGTGCTCAGAAATAGTGCAAGCCGCCTCTTAAAGTCTATGACTAGTTGTTGGAAATATCATCATTCAAATTCAATATTTAAATTATTTCATAATTGTTGTAGCATGAATTAATTCTAATGGGTTCACTATAATAATATATATATATATATATCATCCTCTTATTCTAAGTTCCTACGAATTTCACTTCCATATTTGATAATTTAGGATTGTGATGATGATTCCGAGATAAAAACCAAAGTGAAAAAGTTTCGAAAGGAACCTGAGAGAGAGAGACCAGATAAATGCCAAATTTATTTATAAATTATACTCAACATTTTGCATAACTCTTCCACCTACCACGGGAAACTAGAGCTATAAATGAACAGAGCCACTCGCGAGCTATTCGGAGTTCGGCTCGAAAAAAGCTCGTTCGAAGTTCGTTCATTTTCTAAACGAGCTGAGTTCGAGCCTCGGATCGAGCTCGATAAAATTTTCAAGCCGGGCTCGAATATAGTAGTATTCGGCTCGGCGAGCTCGCGAACATGTTTGAACTCGAGCTTTAATCGAACATGTTCACGAACATGTTCATGAATATTATAAATAATTCAAACGAGTAAATAAAATAAGCTATTTTTTTCAAACTCGAGCTCGAATACATAAATTAATCGAGCTTTTTTTCGAGCATTCGAGCTCATGCTCGTTTAGTAAATTTTTGAGCATTTCACGAACCGAGCTCGAACCGAATTCGAACATGACAAATATTTATCGAGTCGAGCTTGAACAAGAGGGAAAAAGCTCAATTCGAGCTCGAGCTGAGCTCGAGCTTGAATATTCCTTAACGAGCCGAGCTCGAGCATCAAGGTGTTCGGCTCGATTCGGTTAATTTACAGCCCTACGGGAAATGATACTTTTAGTTAAATCAGATGAAATTATCTGCTACATTTTGTATTATACTTGGTATTGTATAATTAAATTTATTAATTTTTCATTCAATTTCAATTTATTGTGTTTTAGTTTAATTTTACACTTATTAATTTTTCAAGTTATAAAACATGCTTTTCTAAGTATTTCAACATATTTATTAGGTACTTATGTGATGTGAGATCCAATATAAAGATTTTATCTATAAAATTGATTTATAATTTTTAAATCAACTCGATTCATATTAGATTGGACTCTTTTCGAATTAAACCTGACAAGTTTGGACCCAACCTCTAACTAAATTGATAATGCATGTATTACATAAACTCACTCAATTGTATTGACATGATGGGCTTTAACGTGACGTGCTAATTTTATTGTCGAAAATAGGAAGAGTTATTCTCGTGTCGTGGTGTAGAATTCCACAGCCTTAAAAAGATTGATGGCAACCCGAGGTGTTTAGCCTATCGTCGGATCGTTCTCAAGGTTCACACGACGCTCCAACCGACGCGAACACTCACAGCGGCGGAACTGGAGTTAATCGATCTATTGCTTAGAGAAAGAAAGAAAGAAAAGAACATAGTAAGGATGTACTGTATATCCGTGTTCTCTTAGAAAAACCAACAATAAATAGAAGAAGGGAAGAAGACATTTCTCCCACTATCAATCCCACGACCAAGTCGCGCCCATGAAAACGTCTCTCAAACTCGTTCAAAGCATAAGCAGAAAAATAGGGGAGAACTAGGGCAAAAAGAAAAATAAATCAGAAACAAAAGAAGTGCCCAACCCACGAACCATATCCCTCCACACGCGCGATGACCAGATCGGGCCAGGATAGACGGACGGCGTGTGCGGAGGCTGCGCTCCACAGGCCCATCACAAAAGCCCACTGGCCACTTTATTGATCAACAAGGAGAGAATAACAGTTAAAAGCATCTCCAAACATCATTACATAAATTTCTACCACACAACCTTCAGGTTGTTCAATATAAATTTCTTCATTAAGATCCCCATTCAAGAAAGTTGTTTTAACATCCATCTGATGAATTACCAAGTTATGAATCGCAGCTAGAGCAACTAATGCATGAATGGTGGAAATTCTAACAACATGAGAATACATGTCAAAGAAATCAATATCTTTCTTTTGAGAATACCCCACCACCATTAATCTAGCTTTAAACCTATCAATGGAACCATCGGGTTTTAGTTTCTTCAAAAAAATTCACTTAGTTCTAATAGGTTTACATTTTTCAGGCAAATCAACCTACTCCCACGTATGATTACCAATTATTGATTCCAGTTCACTATGAATAGCTTCTTTCCAAAAAGTGGCATCTATACTAGTCATAGCTTCAGAATGCGTGATAGGATCTTCATTTATAAAGAATGCAGACACATCATAATCATCAATCATATCAGGATTATATACCAGAAAAGCAGTAACAAAATCACGACCAAAAGAGGTTTCAGTTCTCTGTCTCTTACTTCTTCTAAGTTCAATATGATCATCAGACACGTTCACAGAAGAACTAAGCACATCAACATGATCATTAACAGAAGAATCAGAAGGATTCATATCATCATGAGATTTAAGAGGAAAAACATGCTCAAAAAATTCCACATCATGTGACTCAAAAACAGAATAATCATTCAAATGCATGAATCTATAAGCAGCATAATTAATTGCATAGCTAATAAACACAGAATCATATGTCTTGCATCCAATGCTCAACCTCTTAGGACCAGGCAGACAAACTTTAGCTAAACACCCCCCACATTTTCAAAGATTTCAAATTAGGAGCAAATCCTTACCATAGTTCATAGGGAGTCTTGTCTAGCTTCTTATGAGGTACTCGGTTCAAAATATAACATGTAGAAAGTATAACACCCTCCCACATATTATTAGGCAACCCATAACTAATTAGCATAGCATTTATCATGTCCTTTAGGGTCCTATTTTTCCTTTCAACTATTCTATTTTGTTGGGGGGAATAATAAGTAATGGATTCATGTATTATGTCGTTTTGTTCGCATAAATCCTTAAGGAATAACGTGCTATATTCACTGCCTCTATCAGATCTTAACTTTTTTATTTTCTTGTTAAGCTGATTTTCTACTTCCAATTTATATTTTAAAAACATGTCAACAACTTCATCTTTAGTTCTAAGGAGGTAAATTATAGTGTATCTCGAATAATCATCAACAAACGAAATGCAATACATTTTCCCTCATTTACTCGCAGTGCTTCTAAAGTCCGTTAAATCCATGTGAATCAGTTCTAGGAGTTCAGTTTTTCTATGTTCAATTAATTTAAACAGTTTCTTAGCATATTTAGCTTCAACAGAGATTTAGCATTTAGACAAATTATGTATGTTCAAAGCTGGGATTAAATCCAATTTTCTTAAGCCTTTTAATAGAAGCAACATTAACGTGTCCAAGTCTTGCATGCCATACATCATAAGACTTAACTAAGTAAGCAGATGTAACAGTCTGGTCCCGAGGGTGGAATTAATTAATAGGGACGGGGTGTTAATTAAGAGATTAATACAATAAGCGGAAGATTGTGGAAGTTTTAATGAATAAAGAAATGATAAGAGATGATTCTCGAAATTTCTTGAATATGGAAGAATCATTCTTGCAAAATGTGACGAAATGGAAAAGACGAATCAATTAGATACCAACAAGTATAGACCCATTCATAGGTCAAAGCAATTAAACATAATCAACATGCTTAAGCCTCTTCATAGGCGGAAAGGAAAACATAACTCAAGAAGCATGGATTAAAACTTAATATGCATCAATATATATATATATATATAACTGATCAAGTTGAATTTATTCATAGGATCTTGGATGAAGTAACAAGTTTAGGACTTGCGAATAGAGCAAATCAGAGTAGCGGAATTATAGTGGGTTTAATTACTTAAACTGTAACAAAAATATCTTGGCAGCCAACTCACATCCACAACCACCAACATCCTCAGTATCTCAACCTGAAAATATTTGAAAAGAAGAGGGCGTGAGCACTAATGTACTCAGTGGGTTTTAACAAAAACACTTTGATAAACTTCAGAAATATTAAATAATTAACTGGCAGTATATGGATAGCAAAATGCAAAAGCCCTCTCCATATCCGCAAAACCTTTTCTTTTCTTTTGGGCCCATCCTGGCTCGAACCTGATGTCAACTGCACCCTTAGGCATGCCTTAGGGCACAAGAGGGGTTATCTCAAATATCTTCACGAGTTTCCGAGGAATAAACCCAGCAGTGACTCACTTAATGATCAAAGATAGCAAGTCCTCTGGGCTCAAATCCTGCTTAAGCAAAATGCTAAATTCATTTCTTCCTTAACCCTGCTAGCAAAACCGATCCTAGAGCAACGTCTAGGGCTAATTCTTTAATTTAGTATGATCTCGGCCTATAAGGGATTTATCACTACCCTAGAGGATAATCCTTAACTATTCAAGTTTTAGCAAAATATCAATATTCAATTTCGAGGAAATGAACGTATATAAACACATATTGCAATTAAAGGCAATTCTAAACATATCATGATAAGCATAAACAATACTTAAATATTTCTAGTATATCTAAACATGCTCGAGAGCTCAATTAATATACAATATCTTCCTTTCCTTCCTTTCTTTGTACAGAGATCAATCAGGTAAAGCAAAATATTTTATTAGATATCTCATTTGCCCTAAGATGCTTCTAGAGCTTATTGGCTCAAAATTTAGATAAGTATAGATTTACCCACCTCGATTACTGAGTAGAAGATGAAGCAACGAGTTGATGATCCTTTTCCGGCTTTCCATAGGGCTCACTTACTCCTACAAAAGTCGAATCATTGACTTAGCGGCCTCCTTCGAAGATTTCTAACATTTAACACGAATTTAAACAATATCTAACTCATCCACCCTTAACTAGAACTTAAACATAGATTGCACGACTTTAAAACCTTTAGAAAACACAAGGGTTTGAAAGACTTGAGAATAGAATACACTTAGAAGCAAAACATGGCGGCAGAGAGCTTGTACAGGCCGTGCTATGCCTTGAGGCGAGAATCAAACGCTCAGTTTTTCCAACACGGGCCGTGCAAGCAATAGCAAGGTCTGTGCAGACCCTTGCACGGGCCGTGCTATCCTTGCACTGTCTGTGCTAGCTTTCCAGAATTTTGCCGAGAGCTTTGCACGGGCCGTGCAACCCTTGCACGGTCATTGCACTCCCACGAACATCGATTTTCTTCACTCAAAGTGTTGGTCGAGGTGTTACTCGGTTGTCTCTCCCTTTCCTCGACGTTTTAAACTTAAAACAAGACTCAAAACATTAACTATGATTTTTCAAAGATATATCTTTATAAAGACGATAATCGAAAGAAATCGAATTAAAATTTCAACAAAGATCGATATTTGCCCAACACTTGAAGAATATAGAAAGGAGCATGCTTAGCTTAAAATCGACATAATAACAGAATAAATATGACTAAGTCCTTTAAACACTTAGAAATAACGATGGAATTTAAATACAGAACTTAAACGGAACTTCAAACGAAATAAACGAGACTAATAATGAGGAATAATAACGGGAACATAATAACGAGAATACGAACAATGAAAGATAATAATTAAAATGAAAGACAGAATGAAATATGGAATTAAAAACAAGAAGGAAATGGGGTCCGAGGCCGACGAACAAGAATGGACAGAGTCGAGTGCATCGAAGAAAGGTGGCTAGCTCGGCGTCTCGTTGAGTCGCAACGGTGGCATAGCCGCCTGCTACAATTTGACGGTGTCCCTAGCACCTTCCCTCACCGCATCCCTTCCATGCCACTCTGCTCGTCGTCTCGGAGGAACACTCACGAAGAATGTCCCTCGCTCGACTGAACTTTTCTCTCAACTCTCTCTAACTTTCCCTCTCTCTAAGATTGTGAAATGAAGAAGAATGGAGTGAAAATGAAGGGAGAGAGTGAATATGTATTTATAGGTGGTGAGTTTGGCTTCCAAGGGAAGCAGCTTCAGCGCAAAAACACTGCAAAAGTTACTCCGGGTTCGGTTAAAAGTTATTTTATTCGATGTCGAGGTCCAAATGACCTCAGACATGAAATTCGAAAATACCGAGAGACTCGTTGGCTCGAGACCTGACTCGGGATGAAGAAGAGGTCATTGGAAGAAAGACGAGCCAAGATTCCTTTTTAGAATTACTTTTTGCTATTCAGTAAGACTGATAGATTTTGCTCTCGAGCGTTCGATTGACCTCAGAATGAAAATCCGTGAACGCGAATGGATTCCTTGAGTCATTTCCCATAAGAAAGGCTTGATAGAACAAGTCTCAGATCAATAAGGAGAATTTCGTAAATTTTTCAAATCACCAACGCACGCAAAAGTTACTATTCATTAATCCTTTAAATACGTTTTTCACCACCGGGACCTCAATTGACTTCAGAATAAAATTTCGGGAACACTGGCACACTCCTTGAGTTAAAACTTTTCAAACAAGACCAAAATTAGCCATAACATAGTTATGATCAAAATTTTCAAAAAAGTGATTTCACGAAAATTGACCCTTAAAGTCGTGACTGACATCTGACTTCACTTAAACCTTCTTTAAACCTCTTCTTTAACTACTTAATAACTCTTAGGAATTCTCTAAACATTAATTGAAAAACTGGGGTGTTACAGCAGAAGTAGAAACATTCTCATTAACAATGACATAATCAACATTGAGTACAAAAAGACCCTCATTTAGATACCCTTTCCATACAAATTCTCCATTTTTAGTCAACATGACTCTATTAGCCTCTAACACAATTTTTAGACCCGGCTTATTCAACAAAGCACCCGAAATTAAATTTCTACGCATGGAAGGAACATACAAAGCATTGCTTAAACTCAAGATTTTCCCAGAAGTCAATTTAAAGAGAATTTTACCTTTACCCAGGACTCCAACGACACTGGAGTTGCCCATATAGACGCATTCACCTTCTCCAGTTTCCTCAAGCTCGTGAAATAGTTCCTTGTTGCTGCAGAAGTGTCTCGAGGCTCCAATGTCCAGTACCCAGTCTGCTTTGTTCTCCACCAGATTCACCTCAACAACAACAACAACAACAACAATGTCACCAGTTTCAGTCAAATGAGCTTGATTAGATTTTTGTGGCTGTCCTTGGTGTTTCGGGCACTGGTAAGCTTTGTGGGTAGGATTGCCATACACACAGTAAATGAGTTTAGATGATGGATTCTTAGCAATCTTTTTGTCAATGGACAAATTCTTTTTTCTTCCAATCAGTTTTTTTTTTCGGGACAAAACGACCTTTGCCCTTTCCTGCATCAGATTCGACAAGATTAACATTAATATAGTTAGAAGATAAAGATAGAGATTTATCCTTCATCCAGTTCGCCTCTTTAGTCCGCATGTGGCTAATGAGTTCTTGCAACGTCAAATCCCATTTCTTGTGTTTCAGCATGTTTCTGTAATCGGTCCACGAAGGTGGAAATTTCTCAAGCAGAATGCTGGCCTGTAGAATCTCGCACATCTTCATTCCTTCGTACAAAATGACGGCTGTGAGATTTTCATTCTCATGGAGATGTTCCATGATGGGTTGTCGTCCACCATTCAAAATTGTAGCCACTTCCCGACAACGTACTTTCTCTTACTGGTGTCATCTCCTCCATATTTTTTCTCTAGAGCGTCCCATATTTGTCTTGCAGACCGAATGTTCACCAGGAGATCGAACAAACTGTTGGTCATGTGATTGAACATGTGACTACGGACAATTTTGTTATCCTTCTCGTAATTCTGGACGAGAATAGAGGTGTCAGCTGGAGGAGTCTTTACAGCAGCTGACGTTTCAATCTTGTCCTTCGCAGACGCAACAACCAGCGATGGAGTTTTCTCAGCAACAATATCATCACCACCATTTTCTAAGATGATAACAGTGGAGACCGAATGAGTAGGAGGATCAGAGAAGAGCACGTAATCTACTTCGAGTTGTTCGAAAAAGATGAGAAGTTTCTGTGACCATATCCGATAATTTGATCCATCGAGTGGTTCCAATTTTAACAAATCAGATAGGGCTCGTGAGGAGGATGCCATGCCTTCAATCATTTTTAAATTATTGTCGAAAACAGGAAGAGTTATTGCCATACCGTGTTGTAGAATTCCACAGCCTTAAAAAGATTGAGGGCAGCTCGAGGTGTTTGGTCTATTGCCGGATCATTTCCAAGGTTCACGCGATGCTCCAACCAACGCAAACACTTACGACGGCGAAACTGGAGTTTAATCGATCTATTGCTCAAAGAAAAAAAAAGAAAAGAAGATAGTAAAGATGTAATGTATATATGTGTTCTCCCAGAAAAACCAACAATAAATAGAAGAATGGAAGAAGCCGTTTCTCCCACTATCAATCCCACGACCAAGTTGTGCCCATGAAAACGTCTCTCAGGCAGGGCTCGCGAGGAGGATGCCCTGCCTTCAATCATTTTTAAATTATTGTCGAAAATAGGAAGAGTTATTGCCGTGTCGTGGTGTAGAATTCCACAACCTTAAAAAGATTGAGGGCAGCTCAAGGTGTTTGGTCTATTGCCGGATCATTTCCAAGGTTTACGTGACGCTCCAACCAACGCGAACACTCACGACGGTGAAACTGGAGTTTAATCGATCTATTGCTCAAAGAAAAAAAGAAAATAATATAGTAAAGATGTAATGTATATACGTGTTCTTCCAGAAAAACCAACAATAAATAGAAGAAGGGAAGAAACCGTTTCTCCCACTATCAATCCCACGACCAAGTTGTGCCCATGAAAACGTCTCTCAGACTCGTTCAAAACATAAGCAGAAAATAGGGGAGAACTAGGGTAAAAAGAAAAATAAATCAGAAACAAAAGAAGCGTGCGTCCACAACCCATATCCCTCCACACGCGCGTGACAATAGGGCTGGACCGGGACGAATGGCGCGCGTGGGGGACTGCGCTCCACAGGCCCATCACAAAAGCCCACTAGCCACTTTATTGATCCACAAAGAGAGAATAGCAATTAAAAGCATCTCCAAACTTCATTACATATCCAATGTGGGACAAAGAGAAAGCACAGAGACCAGAAAAAAGGGACAAGTTGCTACTCATTTCCAAGAAATTTCAATCATACTAATCAACACGACAAAACTCTATTTCAACTCAAATCCATTGAAGATGTAATATCAACTCACAAATAACTCCACCTGCCTATATCAACACGAGTACATAAACATATAATATGAAAAAGAGTTCTACACATGAATATTACCTCACCAACATCATCTTGATTAAATCTTCACTTGCTCTAAGCAACTTATAAATATATAATTTATTACAGCAAAAATATGTATATACCAAGTTATTTTTACCTACACAATGTTTTCTCTATATTCAATCCCCCCCCCCATCATGATTTAAAACTTGCTTAGAACCCATTAATTAAAGTTAAACTCAAATCAACATTAGCATGCATATAAATGGTTGAGTAAATGTAAATATTAGTATATATTTGTTTCGATGAATCTACATATATACTCTAATATTAAAAAAGTGGATCCCACTTGTCCAGCATGATCCAACAACTTTTAATTTTGGACATTGGAAAGGGCCATCTTTTTTTACATGGCACGAAGAAGAGTTACTAACATGAATTTGGCAAAATGTCCTTTTCTTGATACGACAACATACAATAATAATTAATTCCATTGCCACAAGGCAAAAATAAAAATTGCGAAAGCGATCTAAATAAATCAAATCATGCAACGCTCGTATGATTGAAAATTATTCCTATAATCTTCCAGTACTAGAAGTTGCTAGATGTTTTCTAAACGAAGTGGCTTATGGTATAGCTAAAGTAGTTGTCGAACAAATTGAAGCAATAATTTCGTAAGTTTTTAAAATATAACGGTACTATATTGCATTGCAGCTTAAAACCGTGTTAAAATTCAATATATTTTTTCCCTAAAAAAAGAAATAAAAAATAAAAAATCCAATCCATTTGCTGTGTAAATACAAAATGGGCATTTCTAATTACAGCGAGGTCTATTAGTCTTATCAATTTACAATTGACTTAAGCCTGCCTGATATAAAACTCCAATATTTTTTTCATAAAATAGTACTATGTATTAATATTTAATAACCTCTATGTTGTGAAATGCTATACTCAATAACATTATTTATTTTTATTCAATTCTAGATATTCGGAATTATTAACTTATATAGATTTTAATGTGCACGATTGAAAAAAGGTGGAAAGATGCATGTGTGGAAATGTAGAGGTGACTTGGACAATTGACAGTGAAATTATTTTATATTTTTAAAAATAAAAACAATAACCAAATGTAATAGTTTTTATTACTGTATTATTATCCACTCAAATTAGGGCCCAGGCCCGTTATGCACTCGATTGGACTCGTATGATCTTGATCCTTCCAACGTCTAAATCCAATAAGTATCTCCAATTACTAATTAAGACATGCCTTTTTTTTCCTACTAATTCAAACTTTAATGTGTGTTTGCATCTCCAAAGTAAAATTTTATGGTGGAGCAGTTTAAATTTACAACTTTCTTTTTATATGTTCTCTTAGAGTTTCATTCATTCATTTTTATAGTGTATCTCACTTTTTCCAATATCATTTAGAGGTGTAATTCTACTGAGTCGAGCAAAGTATTATTGGTTCAAGTTTGACTCATTTATTATTGAGTACAAACTTTATTTACCTTCTAGATTTATATTCAAATCAAAATATCAATCATATAATTTTAAAAATAAATTATATCATTCTAAAAATATAAGATATTTACTAACATTCGTTATTTTATTAAAATAAATAAAGTTAATTAGAAACTTAAAATACATACTGATAGTATATACATGTACTGAGTTAATTTTACATGTTCAAATTCACCCATATAATGCGTTTGCTCCCAAACTAATACAGTGATATGAAGCAAGCATGAGAGTCAAAATTCTTCATTTACCCCAATCTTATTCCTTAAACTTCAAAAGTCAAAACATAAGGTTAAAAAAGGTATGTTCAAATTTCAAAACGCGCTCGTGAAAACTATAGGGAGTTGTATGCAATTTTACGAAAGCACAGCACCCTTCTAGCAAAACCTGAATAACATCTATAATAGATCCGGTGCCATAAGGCAAGCCCTAAAGCACTCTAGTTACAAAAGTGAAGGCGAAAAAATTTGCAGTAGCGCCGCCCAACCAAATTACGAAAGAGGTATGCACGAGAAATCACGCAGTTCCCATTTTTTTTTAACCCTAATTCCTGACATTCATGCGTTAAATGCACGCTAAAGTCACGATTTTGTTGACTAGGTATTCGAATTAAGTGTTAGAAACCCTAACTGTACGAGGAGTTGGATTTCTGCTTCAAAAAGCTGAGTTTGCGCGACGAGTTGCTGTTGTCTGCTCCGGTATGTGTTATACTGTATGCGATGACGTAATTAGTTCTCCCGTTAGGGCTAATGAGCGATTTTGTATTTTTGTATTCGTGCTAGAATGGATAGGGGCTTATCTTTCTGATTTTGGGTAGTTTGATTTAGTTTTAATTTTCATTTTTCAATTCTAAGCTCTGGATGCATTGTGGATTGTATCCGTAAAATTTGTTTATTTGCAATTCGCGGATATCGTTTTAGATCTAGGATTTAGCGGTCGAGAATATGAAGCATTGGCATTTGAATCTACATTGCTTCACCTCTTTCCTTCTAATTTTGGATATTAAAACTACGTTTGTGAAATGTTCTTCAAAATATAATTGAAGGTCGTGGAAAACAGTTTTGAAACATATTTTAAATTGCACGCACATACATTTCGTCATTTTCTACTTTAAGTTAATTACGAGAAGAAGTTTATACATATATTGTGTCTAAACCGTTGACATAACTGGGAAGAATACTTATTTTTAAAAATAGATAACAAGTGGAAGCATAAACACCATGATGTGGCATACACATGCATTTGCTTTCCATGCTTCCTCCCTGGAGTAGGAGATGTTGGAGCTGAGCTAGTGTTCCAAGATTTTTTAATTAGGATTTAACTAGTTATATTTACCAGACACACTTTTAAGATTGTTCATTCTGATCCAACTCTGAAAGAACTAGTGCTCTTGGCAGCATGAACTACATCATTGAACATGATGAAGTTTAAAATACTCTTGTGAATTCAAATCCATGTGCCTCAATCGTGTTGCTGCTAACTTGTCTTAATGAGCTGTTACAATGTCCAAGTTTTGACTGTTTACTATGTTGCATTCTTTTTTAAATCATAAAATACTTTTCCGTGATGATTATATCTGAGGGGTATATAGTCTTTGTGCTGAGAATGGTCCATTAGAAAACATTGGGAATGAAGTCTCTATCAGTTTCATCTGTAAATATGATTTTGCTTTTGTTCTTGCAAGGCTATTGCACATATTCAGTGGTTAGTTATTTTGTCTTGATGCATCTCATTTCCCCACGAATTGATCAATGTTGGATAACCAGGCACAATGCTAAATCTTGACTGAGTATTCTTTGATAGTCAGTTTATAAAATATCCTTTTGGCCCCTTTATACCCTTTGTTATTTAAATAAACATATTATCCACTGTTTTCCACTTATTGATAAAAATTTTACCATGTCAAAGAAACCCATTGTTACTGGCCCCCTGATTTTTTACATATTTTCCAGGACCATTTTTTCCGCAGTGTAAAGAAGTCTGAATAAGGTGAATAAATCAGTATATGACAATATTGCCTCATTTCATGACACAAATGCTTTGTTTATGATAGATGTCAAGCGCTTGGACAAATATGAGCTTTGCAATCATACGTAGGGATGTAGAATGGGAGTGGGAGAAGTCAGGGTGGAGTTTTTGGTATATTTATATAATTGGAAGTACTTGCTCGCTCTCTGAAGAGCTTTTGATCTGGCAAAAAATTAGAGGATGACGAGACATATTTTAATTCAAATAAATAATTGCTTTGGAGTATCTTGGAGCATATGAGCAACGGAGCTTGTGGAGCACTGCTCACCTCAAGGATTGCTCTCTTGGTTTGCTTCATAAGTTTTGTTCTTCTTTGATTATTTTCTTCTTGTCAAATCATTCAGATGGTGACAGAAGATGAATAGGATTAACTAAGCTGGTGTTGTTTGACTGCTTTAAATTGTCTCCCCATTCATAAGTGTTCTCTATTTGCAGAATTTCCCTTTCACTCCATCTCAAGGATCAAGAATGAGTGGCCGTTTCTCTCGGACTATCTACGTTGGAAACCTTCCTGCTGATATTAGGGAATCAGAAGTCGAAGACTTATTTTACAAGGTTTGGGGTTTATTTTATGCTTCTATGTGATTGCTTGGTTCGTAGACATTTTTCAGTTAGCCAACTCACTTTGTTATATATATTGGGCTTGGGTTGCTTAAACATTTTGGCTAGGGGAAGTATTACTCAGAATTGTTCTCCATGTTGTATTCTTTTCGATAGAGATGTAGGTAAAGTGTGATGCATGCAGAGCTATGTATTTTTTAAATAAATAATGGTTGGGTGGATGTGCAATAAAAATGTTTCTCAATCTGATCAAGGTTAATTCCATGAGCCGGTCAACTACTTTAATTTTTTTCCCCTGACAACAAACATTTTGCCGGATTGTTTATCCATGTTTCTCGTCTTTTTATAAACTACAAACTTTATGTAGCTCTTATTTTCAGGCTTCGTCCTTGTTTGTGCATTTCCTTGTTAAAGATTTAATGCCGCACTTCAGCATGTTGCATCTTACAACATTCAGTTTGGGCTTCTGATGAAATTTTTTGTTTCTTTTTACCTCTGTACATGTTCTGCGTTCCTCTCATTTTTTCGTTCTTGAGGATTGTCAGAGTTCTTGTCAACACGTTTTAATTTGACTTTTGAACATGGAAGTCCATTTACTAAATGTTAGGTGTTTGGTAGTTATTTTAGAACGGATTTGTAGAATAGGTTATCGAAAAGTCCATTTTGAAAAAAGTGTAGTTTTATGGCTTTTGAATTTATGCTCTTCCATTTCTGGTAAATGAGATATATGAAAATACAAAAAAAAGTCTTCCTAAAAGTCCATATATGGAAAGTTCATTATAAGAATGGCCTTCCATTTCAAAAATGTTTTGGGAACGTCTCTGAATCTTGTTAACAAACAATTTGTGTGCTATAATGTCTTATACTTGTATTCTTCTTTGTTGTGCTTTTGAATTTGTTCAATTGTAGATTTTGGAATCCTCTAATTTACTCTGTTTGTCACTTGGTATTTCTATAATTTTGTTTCTAAGGCCAAGTGATTATCAATCTTGAATATATCTGTTCCTTCTATGCTTTCAGTATGGCCGCATCTTGGATATTGAACTGAAGATTCCACCTCGTCCTCCTTGCTATTGTTTTGTGGAGGTATTTTACTTCCATATTTATTTATTTTGCTCATTATTTATTTATTTATTTATTTTTCCCTGGAGTCTTTGTAAATGATGAATTATCTTTTCCTGACTAAGTTTGATCTTGTTTATATGTAGTTTGAGAATGCTCGGGATGCGGAAGATGCTATAAGGGGCAGGGATGGCTATAACTTCGATGGTTGTCGATTGAGGGTGAGAGCATTTTACGAAACTTGAGTATCTTCCCTTTTTATTCCTTTGTATATCTAATCATATCATCTCCATTTCTTTTTTGCTAATGGTTTGCTACTCAATTTAGGTTGAGCTTGCGCATGGTGGCAGAGGACCGTCATCCTCCAGTGATCGCCGTGGTGGTGGTTACAGTGGTAGCGGCGCCGGCGGAGGTGGTGGTGGAGGCGGGGGTGGGGGCCGTGGTGGCGGCAGCGATGGTGGCCGATTTGGTGTATCCCGCCATTCAGATTATCGAGGTGGTGCTGATTCTACTGATGAATGGATTTATGCTCGGCTGCATACCACTGCCCCTTTTTCTTCACTTGCCTAATTTTGTGAATTCCCTTGATCTGATTACTTTATGCTACAGTGATTGTTCGTGGGCTACCTTCTTCCGCTTCTTGGCAAGATTTAAAGGTTAGTGCAGCATCTTATTCTCTAATCAAGATATTATCTGTTTGGCTAGACATGTTTGTTAATCCTCGCAAGAAATGCTTCAGGATCATATGCGGAAAGCTGGTGATGTCTGTTTTGCTGAAATTTCTCGTGACAGTGAAGGTATTAAGTAATCTGTCAACAGAGATTACACATTTAGTTTATGTGTGCCCTTGTTTTCTTAAATTTATGGATATGCCTAGAGAATGGTCAAGTGTTTTCCTTGCCAATCATACTGTGGTCATTGCAATGATATTGATTTTGGATGATTATTAATGCTAACTTGTGGTTATAAGTTGCCTGAAATAGATGCTGAGCTTTTTTGTTGACTGCAGGAACTTATGGCCTAGTTGATTATACTAATTATGAGGACATGAAATACGCTGTAAGTTTATTGTGTACTCGTGCTGCAGGATTTGCTTAAACTTCGACTTTTTTCTTTGCTCCAAACAGCTGCTAAAACCATTTTGAATTCACCAGATGCGTAAACTAGATGATAGTGAGTTCAGAAATCCTTGGACCAGAACTTATATTCGGGTATCTTCTATGTTTCTCCTATTCTTTGCTTTTTCTAATAACACATTTTGTCTATAAGCCTTCAAAATTTGTTGTCAGCATTATTGTTTCATTCATTTGTATTTCTTCTTCGTCATTACCAAAGTTGGTCATTGGTAAGCTCAAACTCAGCTCTTTGCATATGAGCCTCTGCAATTTGACTCGGTTATTTTGTTGATTACTTTGAACTCTATGATAGTAATTAAAGTAAAGATGTTTGTGTCCCTCTTAAAAAAAAATAGATTTTTGTATCCTTAACTTTGGTTTCTCGGCTCTGAGCTTAATTTAGGTGAAGGAATACAAGGGCAGCCCATCAAGAAGCCGAAGTAGGAGTCGCAGCAGAAGCAGAAGCCCCAGAAGGAGAAGGTATGCACATGTTTTCTAACTTGTAGTTAGAAGCCGTCTGGTACATGCCTCTAGATGAACCTGGGGCAGGAAATGGGGATTAATGTTCATATCTGATTCCAGACAGACTGAAACATAGTGTTTCTTTATGCAGCAGGTCACTGCCTCGATCAGCTTCAAGATCACCCTCAGCATCTCCTGTTAAGCCGTCCAGGTATGTGGATCTATATTTTAATTCAAAACTATTCCTGGTCTATAATTGTCATCATACTACTTCGCTGTTGTATTATCTGCAAACGTTGATTTATCTTCTGTGGATTTGCTGCTAAAATTTGCAGACCCAGGTCACGGTCCAGGTCAAGATCAAGGTCCAAGTCAAGGTCTGCATCGCCACCCCCGGTAATGCCACGTCCATCAAATCAAAGGGAAATTTTATTAGAATATGACCTCACGAGAAGTTTCTTCTCTTAAACTGATCTTTTTTATATAGCATCTTTTGACATTCTTTCAATGGGTTGTATTGCAGGCTAGGTCTGGCAGCGCCTAAGTGCACATCCAATGTAAAGCTTATGTGATGCGAAATTTTCTCGTCATGTAATGCGGCTTAGGACGATGGCTTGAGACTGAACTTTTTACTACATTGAAAATCAATAGGACTTGAATCATGGGATATGTTTGTTGTGGGCATTTTAGAGAGATCTGATTAACTCGCTATTTACTTATTTTGCTTTTCGGTGCTGGAGATTTGTTTGATAATGATTTATGCGACTAGATAAACGTTAGCATTTTGCACTAGTATTATTTGAATTTAGGCCTAATATTTATAGAGCCAAATTCCCTTGTTTCATCGATTCCTTGGAATTATTTTATTAATATGATTAAAATTCGATGATTTTATGAGTCTCAACCTAATGGAAATGCATACGATACTTATATTTTGAACATTTTTTAAAAAATGACCCACTTTATTACTATTAGTAAAATAATATTCAGCCTAATCTGACATCGATCAAATTTTCAGCCTAAAATATTTCTGTGGCATGTCTGAATTTTTGCATGGCTTTTTTGCTTCAATAAAAAATATTACTTGGATATTCCATGTCAAATATGAACTAAAAATAAAATAAATTTGTTGGGCATGCCACATAGATATTCTAGGTTGAAAATTTGATCGATGTCAGACTTGCAAAATTTTTGAAAAAGTGTGCACTGCTTTTACTAATAGTAATAAAGTAGGTCATTTTTTAAAAAATGTTCAAAATATAGGTATCAAATTGTAAATTTACCCGATTTAAATGAGCTTCTCATCTATTACCAAAATTTGTACTAGACTGACAAGCCAGAAAAAAAAAAAAGCTGCTGTTTGCAGCCTACCACCAGTTTTTAATTGTGTTTGAATCTACGTCTTAAATCAGTTTTACAAATTATGACTCGTAAGGAGGTGTGAAACAAGAATTCATGAATAAATTATCCATTAAATACATGATCGAAGCCCAATCAATCATGATTGAATCTTGTATCTCATTGGGACTCGGTCTACCCTTTCATTTAATTTTGATTATCTAATAAGTATCCATCATCGATTAGTTAAATTTCTCTTCACTTAACTATTGATTTTTTGTAAATTTGTACTTAATTATTTTCGTGCATTCCTTTATTATGTATTAGGGTTAGGATTTATCATATACGAACCTTGTTCTTTAAGATGAACGTCATTATTCATATACCTTGCTAATCTCTGTTGTTTCAATTTATGTGCATGTGTGATTTCTTACTCGCTATGTAGAGTATAAATGTTAGTTTTATGTCCTCATTGAAAATCATTTTGCCCCCGTTTGTGTACCTTTCGAGATGATTTTAGACTATTATTTCAAGAAACATATGGTTAGATAATTTTCACTATTACTTCTGCCGGACATGCCAAGTACCTTCATCACCCTTGGCCTTGATCGGTATAGTAAAATTGGAAGTTTCTCCCGCTAACAATGACATACTGGATCCATCGTGCTGGCAAGATGATAATGATTATATGCGATGTGTATTTAGTTTGTTTCAGTTGATGAGATATATATTAATTGTGTTATTATGGTCTAACACATATGAATTGGTAAATGGAGGAGTGTCCTCTGTTCCGGTTTCGACGCTCAATCTAAGGTACTAAGTAGTCATTCTTTCCGGTACCCGCTACAGACAACACACAAATGGTTCCCTCCGAATAGACAACACAATAGTCGGGCACAAAATAAGAAGAAAAAACACATGTATGACACGTATCTATTGCATTCATATTTCTTTTTGAATAAGTAGCAAGTTATTCCATGAATTATATGGTGAAATATGTACAAGGCCGACTGAGGAGCTGAGAAAATTAGAAACGAAGAGGTGCACCTCAAATTGAGGCCATGAACAACGATTTATACTGCGCGAATCAAGATGTCAACACGTCAACGACCCCAAAAGCATCAATTACCGTTGCCACCCTTCACTTATAACACATACTAGTTGCTATGCAATTCATATTACATTATATAAAGAATACATCAATTATTAACAACTAACTATTCATGACCTCTATAGGAATTCAGGATTTAAATGTCAAGAGCGTTTGGGCAATGAAGATTTGTTGGTGGATTTATTTAAGATGAGTGTGAATTTATCATGTGCTTGCGACTGCATGCTAAACATTTATAATAAAAAGAATGAATGTAATAGAAAACATATTCAAATAAGTGATAAATTTTGAGTTACAGAGACTTCAATGAATCACATGAGAATAATTATTTTTAACTTTGTACGAAAAAAGAGCCCAAAATTTATGTGCGAGACATTGCTTTCAACTAACATCACGTATCATAACAAATCAATTCAATGTCATGGGGTTTATATATTCGTGTTATTCGAGTAGGTGAGGAAATGAGAGTCAGATACTTGGAAAGCAACGCATAGTTTTAAGTATAAGTGTGAGAATTGATAGACACTAGTATACTTAAAAGCAATGTTTTGAGTATAAGTGGAAGATTGTTGTTGTATACTAAAAACATGTCTTTTATGTATATAATTATTTCCCTTAATTATGAATAAGAATAACGTTCACATATTTTGCATTTATTTTATACAATAAATAATGCAAACCATTCTATACTTAATATTGTAGATAATATGGTTGTGAAATGCACACAAAAGATCATATTATTGATTCCATATAAAGTATGAGAAGTGTTCACAACCTAGATGGAGTTAGACAAACCATCATTATAGTTGCAGTATGATTTGAAATTAGTCTATCTTGACTATGAAATCATACTAGTGCACTTTTGTAGTGTTTGAACTGGATCACAATGAGATCATTCTTATTGATTGACAACACATAAGAATATAGATACTCATAATTTTTAATCCTTATATACTAGTAGACATATATATTTTAATGTACATTACTTTGACCTATCAATGAGTGTGATTCTAATTAAAGAATCAATAAGCTTGATAGATTGGGTAGTGATATTTCTATATATGATGGATTACTAATTAAAGAAAGAAACCGTGTCTCGATTCGCTGAGTTGATGATGTCCCCTGAGGAGCTCAAAAAGGATTATCATATTAAATCTTGCAAGTGAATTTTTTAATCCGACATGGTAATAAAGGTTAAGTGGTACGACTCATGGATAAATAATTAATTAAATTGAGTTGTCAGTATACTCGATTTAATTAATGGACATTCAACATCTTAAACATGAAGAAGTAATTGAGTTGAAGAAGTCATATCCATAAATATGGAATTAGCATGGTAGTGCAATATCAATTCTTTAGTGGATTGAATTAATTTTAAAGGGCTTAAGTTATGTCTGGGCTAGACGTGGGAGCTTAAGGCATGTTGGAAGCCTAACCCTAATTTTTTTTTCTAGATTCCTATTGTAGCCCTATATATACCTTATGGAGAGAGATGAAAAACCCAAGCCACCATAGTCTATAATTTTTGAAAATTAAGTTTTCTTCAAAACAAGGAATTTTTTATTTTTTTAGAGAAAAAAAGTTCTTCATCTTTAAGCTTCTAAAATGTCTAGATGATCGTCGCCCACACGATGTCTAGATCGATATTGGATCATACAATAGAAGATCATGGAGTGGATAACATGAAGAATGGAGAAGTTGGTGATTTTATATCTACATATTCTCAATGGTGTCTTTCCGACTGCAAGGTAATCGATAATCTTAATTTTCTGCTGCACATGAGATTTAGATTCGGTTGTAGCATGCAATGGGATATGGGATCATTTTGATCAAAAATATTTTATTCGACCAACACACATTCAAAGGATCCTTAGATCCATAATATATGTGAATTATTTTAGAGCATTCTGTTGGCTTTCATTTGGGTATGGACAGAAGATTTGTGATATCTATGATTTCGTCTATATATAACAACTTTTAATTCCTTCAGGAGTGCATTGGACACTAACAATGGAAAATATAAACCCGACAAATCAAGATGATGTCTTCTATTGTGGTAGGTGGAGTTGTAACATAGAAAATGTTATGCTGGAAAATATGGATGCTCAGCAGCGCATCAGACGTTGGATTTGAGGACAGGTCGAAGTAAGTATTTGATGTATTCAGCGGGTGAGACATCTGGTGCTGGAGAAGAATATTGACATCAACCTCTTGGAGTACTATCAGAAAGAAACACATTAGGGAGATCGATTCAACAATTTCAAGTGGCTGATTAACTGCCCAAATGTGAGGTATGATTCACAACGAAATAGGGTAATAGTGAATAAAGCTGAATGAATAGAGATCACTTTGGTAAGTAATATATCAATCCATTAAGTTGTCTCACATGCGTTTAGATTTGGTTCACTAACATGAGATACATGTAGGTTTGACTTGAGGTGTGGGTCTATATGTTTAAAGGAGAAATGAACTGGAATATCTTGAGGAAGTTGTTAGTGCTATACCTTGCACTAAGCAGAGATATATCACTAAGGGGGAGATTATTAGTGTCATGATGTGCACCAATCATTTTTTTTATCAAGTACTATACTTTGCACTTGCTATAGTGATTGATTGTCATTGATCTTTATGGCATAGAATCATCACTAAGTATTTGGTTTTTTCCAAGTACAATTATTGTTCTGGACAACATTCATAAAGATGTATATGAACGTGATATTGATCTTGATGAAGACAGCTCAAGCAGGAAGATTGGATTGAGCTGAAGATGAAGACAGTTGTGCATCGAGACACAACTGAGATCGTTTAACACACTGAGTACTACCAGCTAGCTTGAGTGATAGCCAGAAGTTAGTTTGTGAACATATAAGATGTTCTGCTGTGCTACCTGATGTGAAGGTTCAGAGATTTACAATGTTCATTGCAACATTCATGAATGTTTGCATGAACATTGTTTGTCCAGCTGGTTCTTCAAAGATAATTGAAGCTGTTCAAAGTTGCCAATCAAGAAAAGATTTAAGATCATTCTAGAAGATGCCTTAATCCGCTTAAAGAGCACGTGATTGAAGATAATACATAAGTCTAAAGATGGAAGAATTCTAACAAGACAAGTCCTCCATTTTGAAGCTAAATATGGAAATTTCCTTATTAGATATCTGATAGGATTAGGACTTCTGTTTTCATGTTAAGGCTATGTTGTTCTCTATAAATAGCCTAGATTTAGACTTGTTAAAAACACATCGAATACACTGAATAGATAGATTTTGCATAGAATTCTTAAGAGCTCTAATTGTTTAAAGAGCCACATAGTTTCGGTCATCATTGTTAGATTAGAGATTAGTGTTCTAGTCAGAGTGTAGTGAAATACTTTTCATACACTGTCAAAATGAGTCTCAGAAGAGATTTTCTGTGGGACTAGATAGGTAGAAATCTGGACTATGAGGAGATCTCATAGTTCAATCTATTGAAAGAGGGTCTCGGGTAAAATAAATATTGAGTGACAGGAGGTCATCTACATGTAAGATCCTTAGTAAATGTTTCACTGGAGTAGTGGATTATTTCTCACGGACCTAACAACTCCCCCTGACATAGATCAGTTGATCAAACTGAGTTAACAATCTCTTGTGTGCTTTACTTTCTGCTGTTCAATTCAAGTTCATTATAACATTCATGCACATTATAGTGAACTTTATCTAACAACATTCGAGAACATCTTTGAGATCATTTGTAGAACAGGTACATCACACCGTGTGTAGTTTCAGAAGTAATAATAATTTCCGACACTAAGTGATGAAACAATTCAGAAAATGAATGTAGCGCAAGTTTTATCAGTGAAAGTGTTGATCAACCGTGTTGTCAAATGACTCATTCATATAGGCAGGGTCACATCATATTTATTTTTAATTTGATGTTGTTTGCATGTATGTTGTATTTTGATATACTTGGTGTTTAATTTTCATGGCAATCTATCAAGTCTCGTGTATTGTAGTGTTGTAATGGTTTAGTGGTGAAGTTGATTTAATTATTTAACTTATGATATCATGTAATGAACATAGGCAAAAGTGAAATGTTAAACCAGGTATTAGATCTATGATAAGTCCATTTATTCTATATTTTTCGAGTCATTTTGATAATACACATGTAATTTCTTTTTCTATTTTGAGTCGGAAAAGAACCAAATATAGAGAAGGGACATTCAGAGGAGTGAATATGGTGAAATGGGTATTTCAGCTCTAAACAAGGATTATATGGCATATGAGAGTTCCTGTGGCAAGGTCTGTTAAATTAGAAGGTGTTGTAACCATTACAAAGGAGACCAAGTTGAACAATAATTATCGAGCCCACAATACTCGCACAGATTCAAAGAGGTAATGCTGAGGGCACAAGAGTGAATTTCGGAAGATGGTTGAGACAGATAAGGATCATCGGAGATACGATCCTAGTTGAAGCTAGCCTGATGAGATAAGTCAAGATCCCTGAAATGTCAGATTCAGTTCAACCAACTTGAAGATAAGCCTTATCCACCTAAGTTGTTGTAGGCACGAGAAATCTGGTAGATAGTTGAAGACCCCCATCCATAGGGGATTTGATTTGATCTTTGTGCTCCTTTAAATACTAGTCCAATTAGTGGAAAACATACACAAGAACACTATTTTCTACACTTTACTTCTGCACTTTCATTTTTAACATTTTAGTTGCTTTGCCGCTATAAACAATCTCGAGCCTTTACATCCGCATGAAGTAGGATTTTCTTTCAATGCTATTTATGTTCAACGCTGGTGTTGGGCGCCTTTTGGTTCAATTACAGTAAGTTATTTCCATTTATCATGTCTTTAAATACTACATTTTTAGTTCTTTATATTATGAGTAGCTAGATTTCTATTCCGAATTTGAACAAAGATGAAGATTTAATACATATTTAAAACTCATGAGGCTCTGTGGGCATATTACTATATGAGTGCATTTTTGCCAAGTTTTGTTCATATGCTAGAAGAGAGTGTGTTTAATATGACTAATGTGGCTAGTCACTCTTTAGTTGTAATGAGCACACTAAATCTAAAATGATTAATGAATTGTGACTATGTGTTAATCCGATGGTAGCGGGGACTTGGTAGGTTGTTGTGGGCAAATGAGAAAACACTAAACACAACAGACTTGGGTTCGTCTAGAGACACACTGTTTGCTATCATTTACATCTCTTAGGAAAATTGGGAGGTGGGTGGTAGGTTAGGGATCTAATCGACGATGAATCACTTTTAAATCTAAACTGAAAGGATGAATGATGAGATGCAGTGATGAATCCGTTCTCCATAACTGGGTGATTCAATCATATGGGAAAATCGTTATGCCCATGATTGAGTGAGTGTGAGTTAAATCAAATTCTAGTTCAATCCCGAAACCTTTTATTATTTGATTTTCTTTATTAGTTTTGCATATTTATTTATTGTGAGACCATGAGAAATCAAAACCCCTTATTTAAATTGGTGACCATAAAGAGAAGTTATATCAACTCTCTATGGGATTGACTATACACTCATATAATTAACCTTGTTAGCACAATTTTGCTCTCCCGCAGCTCAGACGAATTCTTTCTTCTCTTCAACTCTAACTTTCTTCAGCAAATAGAGTCAATTTTTCAAATTCTCGACTTCATCTTTCAAAGTTTTTGTCTTCTCACTGAGCTCTGCTGTTGCTACCTTTTTTTATTGTGGATCTCTCAGACATCCACTGGTAGTTATTGGAAGAAACTTTCTTCAATATTCTCATTGCATCTCTTGAAGTTGTAGCCAGTAGAGATCCTCCAACAGAAGCATCTACTATAGTCTTAGTAGCTGTAGTGAATCATTTGTAAAGATGGCACAATTGCCATGCCTCAGTAAAACCATGTTGTAGACATCTCCTTATCATATTCTTGTATCTCTCCCAAGCTTCATATATCGAATCTTCCAGGAGCAGAGCAAACTGGGTGATCTCCACCCGCATCTTGATAATTTTTCCTTATGGAAAGAACTTGTAGAGAAATTTCTATCTCAGATCCTCCCAATTGGTGATTGTGTTGTAGTCGATCGACATATACCACCTCTTTATCTTATCCTTTAGAGAAAAGGAAAAAAGACGCAGCTTGATAGCATCATGTGGCACTCCAGTGATCTTGATCGTCCCACAAATCTCTTGAAATTGCAACAAATGAGCATTAATGGCCACCAAACTGATTCTGTTGCACCATGTGAATCAGTCCTGTCTTTAGCTCAAAATTAGTGGCATTGATTCTATGTCCTCCGACCACTCTAACAGGTCCAACAGGCTGCTAGAAATCTCTAAAAGTGACATCGGGGTCGACTGTCAGCTATGTCTCGTACTGGAGCAACGTTCTCCTCATCTTCTCCAACTGTCTTTAATGGTCTTGCATCATCACTCTATGATTATGCGGCTGATTCCCTAGTTGTTGATTAGCCATCATACTATCTAACTCATTCCTCAGTAGTCTCACAGTCGTCTCAATTTCGAATTGAAAGAAACTTCAGGAGGTCCTTTCGTTCTAGTGATCATGCACTACCCGGAAAAACCAAAGAAAAAGTAAACTACCAAAAATAAAAGAAACTAAAAAAATGTCTAGCTTGCTAACTTAGTACCAGAATAAGAACACAAAAATAAAATAGTCCCCAGTAACGGTGCCAAAATCTTGACACGTTATTTATTAACAAATAAGTGACCACAAGTGCACGATGCTATTTTAATACACAGGTGAACAAGAGTATCGTATCCCACAAAGACTGCAACTCCTATGTTATTAGACACAAGTACCTAACTAATATCTAGACACTAAATACGTAGGTAAATGAGAAATAATTAAAAGCAAATAAAAACAACAAATTAAAGTACTTAAACTTATTAATGGGGAAAACCTAGGTTTTAGGGAAACTGGATTATTATCTCATTTATTCATATTCATTGATTCCTGCAACCCGACTTTAGTCTTTAATTTATCAATGATGGACAATCACTAGTTTGTTATCAAGTTGCTTATTAAGGCATATACCACAACATAGACATAATGAGCATGCACTTTACTTAGTCAGTTCTTCACACATGTCATTACTCCCCATAAGCACATGAAAATTTATTGATTCCTTTGCAATAATTTTTCACCAAGTTGGTACTTCCAAGCATACAAAACTTAAATTCTATCTTCCTATCAATTAATTATTCTCCGGTGAGTACATCAAATTAATTAACTATCATGCACAAATGGTGATCAAGCACTCATACAAGATATAAAATAAGCTCATTGAAATCAAGTCCCGAGAGATAATATGAAGAAATCAATCAATTTATATGAATAAAATCTATAACATCCAATCCCTAAAACATAAATATGAAATTAGCCAGACACAATTAAATAAACCACTAAAACTAGAGTATAAGTATTCATGATAAAATAAATAATAGTACCGGATAACAAGGATGAACCCAGTTGTCTTGTCTTTTCTACAGTAGCACCCGGTCTCTAACAATATTGTCACCTTCTCTTGAGTAGATGACAAGCCCTCGTCATTTTTTCTCCTCTCTCTTCTCTCTTGTATCTCTCTAATGTATATAGGGCCATTATGTAACATCCTCAGCGTGAATCAAAATGTAGGCTTTTATATCTAGGTTTAAAACCCTGATTTAGAGATAAAAATTGTACATTCTTACAAAACCGAGTTCATGGGTGGACCGAGCCATTTTAGTCAACTCAGAGGTTTGTTTTTGCACAGGGTGAACCCAAGTGACTTGGGTCAGGTTGACCCAGGCCTTTTTATTTTGCACTGGCTTGGGTCAACCGACACTTTTTGGGTGGACACAAGTGTATTTTTGCACTGGGCTTCAAATTTTCATAGACTTTGATCATTTAATCCTCTTTATTAGGCTTTAATTAAGTATTTTTGTAATGTGACATATCTTTGTAGTATTTAATTTAGATCCTAGTTGTTATTAGGAGTTTAATAGAAAAGATTAGGGCTTGATAGAAATTAAAATGAACGTAAGACATAACTTTAATTGATCTATTTGTACATTCAAATTGTTATTGCATATCAGGATCTTTCAAAGGTATCTTTCAGTAAGTAAATTGATTTCCAAATGTTTCATGGATCATCCCGGTATTTTCAGATTTCATGTTGGAGTTTTAACGGATATAATGTGTTAAAATGTGCGATTTGGAAAGAATTAATCGGGTGCTAAATTTTTTCATAGATAAAAATGCCCGATATTGTATACCCATCCCAAAATTTGAAAAAGCTCTAAATAGGGCTTCAGAATTTCATTTTCATTGTATTTTCAAAATAAGAAAACTGAGCATGTGAGAGTTAAGCTGAGCCAGAGTGTGAGGAAGGAAAGAGCTATCGCAGCTATGGTTGGAGGGTTGTCAGACCACTGCCCGCAGTTGCTGCCGCCGCCTCCTCCTCCCAGTGAATTGTTTTCCGATTTCTTTCATATTCGAGCATGTTGTAGATATAATTGTTAGTCTGATGCGACCAATGCGATGCGGAAGCTACGGAAAGAACAACATCAACTATAGAATGATTCAACCCAACAACAAACTCAATAATAATGAATAAATAAGCCAAATAAACTGATCTCAAAAGCAAATTTTGAACTAAACACCAAGATATCACAAAATCCCCAATTTCAACCCGAAGAACCCTAATTCTTGACCTAATCAATTGACCTAGAAAACGAAGTCAGATTACGCTCAAATTTTCAGAAAATGTATAAATATATAGCAGAAATAACATATCCAAAAATCAGTCGATGATCACGTGTGGTTTGGGAGATAACCCGGTGGTGATATTAGGCGATTTAAGGCTCGATAAACACATGATTGCAATCAAATTCGAAAATCTGGACTTGGTGGCTAATGGGATGTCTATGGTGATGATGATGGATGATTTGGAAGGTGTGTGGAGGCGTGGTGATGGTGGTAAAGGGTGTGGACAAAGGAAATCAAAAATAGATATTGAATCTTACCCAAAATGAACCTCGAACCTACTTGGATCCGAAACGCGTCTATGGAGTAATCTTCATGGCTTGGTTAACCCGGACATTACAAGATGTTACGAACGAACCAAAGATTTCAAGTCTGGAGATTCCAATCAACAAACTCTACGCAAGAACTGATTTGTGTTTGAGACGGGAAGAAGCATAAAAGTTGTTTTCATTCAATTCCAGTCTGAGCAAATACAATGAACGATAATCCCTAAATAATAAGTCTAGGGGAATGAAAATCACAAGTGTTTTGGGCTTAAATTCGAACTGGGCTAATTAAAACTACTACTGGGTCTAATATCACTTAAACAGATTGTGCTAATTGGGCCTGCTAAATAAATAAAACCACAACTGAAATAATAGTCTAAAATAAATAAAAATAAATAATTAAAAATAGCAAAGACGTCCACTTTTCCGTGGATTTCTTCAAGTTCAATCGAGCTCCTCGATGCTCAATACAATCACCAACTTGGACTGCTTGAAATCAGCTCCATCATCTTCCAACTTTTTTTGAACATAGCATTGGAAGTAACCCTGTAGCTTCTTGGCTCTTAATCTCATCACTGGACCTCTCAGCTGCAATTCCGGATTCAAATCCTCAGTGCTTGTCTCGATCTCATCATTCCATCTCTCCTCAAAAGAATTTGACCTCGAATCCAACTTTTTCTCGGCGTCGACATCATCTGCAGGAAAAGGAGACAAGTCAGAGACATTAAATGTGGAAGAACATTTGTACTCACTAGGCAGATCAAGTCATTAAGCATTGCCGTTGACTCGAGCAACCACAGTGAATAGTCCATCTCCATGAGGCATCAACTTCGACTTCTGCAAATTAGGGAAATGCCCTAGGCTGAAGTGAACCCAAACCTTATCACTGGGTTTAAATAACACTTGGTTGCGGTGTGTATTCGCCTTAGTTTCATTTCGAATTCCCTGAAGCTCGATCCTCGTCTTCACCTTTTCATACATCTCTCGAACCTATTCAGCCCTACAAATACCTTGCAAACTCGAAAGATGATCAATAAGCAAAGAAATAAGACCCATTGGAGTTAACGGATTGAATCCATATATAATCTCAAAAGGCGACATATGTGTAGAAGAATGCACAACCCTATTATATGCAAACTCAGCAAATGGTAAACATTCTTCCCACGATTTCAGATTATTTTTCACTAATGCACGCAGAAGAGTACCTAACGTCTTATTTACTACCTCAGTCTGACCATCTGTCTGTGGATGACATGCAGTAGAAAATAACAGTTTAGTACCCAACTTCTCCCACAAAATTCTCCAAAAATGCCCTAAAATTTTTGAGTCCCTATAAGAAACAATCATCACAAAAGAACAAATTTGCAATATTAACAACATCATCAGTCTTTTTGCATGCAATAAAATGAGACATTTTTTAGAAACAATCAACAACCACAAACACAGAGTCTTTACCAGATTTCGATCAAGGAAAACCTAAAATAAAGTCCATGGAAATATTTACTCAAGGAGCAAATGGCGCCGTCAAAGGCGTATAAAGACCAAACGGACTCGATGTGGACTTAGCCTTTCTACATGTAATACATCTAGCACAGACTCTTTCAACATCTCTTTTCATGCGAGACCAATAAAAATGCTCATGAAAAAGATCTAACGTCTTATTGACACCAAAATGACCCATAAAACCCCCTGCATACGACTCCAAAATGAATAACTCTCGCATAGAACAATCAGGCACATACAACTTTGCATCCTTAAATAGAAATCCATCAACCACATAATAAGAATCAACAGCACGAGACTTTCCAACACAAGATGCAAAAATAGGTCCAAAGAATGGATCAGAAGCATAAAAACTCTTAACATGCTCAAGACCTAGACACTGTGCATGCATAACAGAAATCAAAGCATACCTGCAGGAGAGTGCATCAACAACCACATTCTCTTCTCTCTTCTTGTACTTGATCACATAAGAAAACGACTCTATGAACTCCACCCATCGAGCATGGCACGAGGTCAAGCTCTGTTATCCCTTCAGGTGCTTCAGTGACTCATGATCAGTGTGAATTATGAACTCTTTCGGGTGCAGGTAGTGCTGCCAAGTCTCCAAAGACCTCTTCAGTGCATACAACTCCTTGTCGTAAGTAGAATACCTCAGATCTGCGCTATTCAACTTCTCGCTGAAGTAGGTGACCGACTTTCTATCTTGCATTAAAATAGCACCAATGCCTATACCAGAGGCATCACACTCAATCTCGAACATCTTATTAAAATCAGGTAAAACCAACACACGAGCATTACACAATTTCAACTTCAGCAAATTAAAAGCATGCTCTTGGGCCTTGCCCCACTCAAACTTTCTATCCTTACGACTCAACTCAGTCAATGGAGCAGCTATATTAGAAAAATCCCGTACAAAGCGGCGATAGAATCCAGCCAAACCATGTAAAGATCGAACATTAGCACAAGACTTAGGCGTCGGCCACTCCTCTATGGCCTTCACCTTAGTCCTATCTACCTCGACTCCACCACTACTCACAACAAATCCCAGAAAGACAACCTTATCCATGTAAAGAGTACATTTAGACAAATTAGCATACAACTTAGCAGCACACAACAGCTCAAATACATGCCTAAGATGTCTAACATGCTCAGAAACACAAGTACTGTAGATAAGGATGTCATCAAAGTAAACGACTGCATACTTCCCTATCACATCTCTCAAGACATGGTTCATGAGACGCATGAATATACTAGGGGCATTGGTAAGCCCAAATGGCATGACAAGCCATTCGTACAATTCATGCTTCGTCTTGAACACAGTCTTCCATTCATCTCCCTCACTCATTCTCACTTGGAAATATCCGGAACGCAAATCAATTTTTGAAAAGATAGACGCTCCAGACAACTCATCTAACATATCATCCAAATGGGGAATAGGGAAGCGATACTTTACTGTTATCTTATTAATAGCCCAACAATCCATGCACATGCGCCACTCATTATTCTTCTTGGGGATGAGTATTATTGGCACTGCACACGGCGACATGCTCTCTCTAATCTGCTTCTTCTCCAGCAACTCCTTGACCTGGTGGTCAATCTCCTTAGTCTCCTCAGGACTAGTATGGTAAGCTGGTCGATATGGAAGGACTGATCCAGGTTAGAAGTCGATCTGGTGCTCAATTCCTCAAATTGGCGGCAGACCACTCGGAATCTCCTCAGGAAACGCATCCTTAAACTCATCCATCAATGGCTGCAAAAAAGAAGGAACAACAACATCAGGAGTATCATAAGTCTTAAAATTAATTAGAACAATAGGCTTACCAACTTTGATTACCTTTTGAACTCCCTTTGCATTAATAAACAAATTCCGGTGTACAGGATCGGAATTATCGGTACTGGAAGGTGACGAGATGGCTAAATAGACAGCCTTGGTGGCCTCCTTGGAAGCTGACATCATCTCCTTGGAGTTCTTAGGATCGGCCATCGATTAGCCAGCTGGAACCGGAAACTTGCTCTCGGTTCGTTTCTCCTTCCCCTTCCCCTCCTTGAATTTCTTTTGCATTCTCATTTGATCTTCATCGACATCCTTAGGTGTCAATGGCCATAATCTGGTGGTCAGTCCATCTCGGGTCATAGTATAAGTGTTGGCGAATCCATCATGAATCGCCTTCCTATCAAATTGCCACGGACGACCAAGCAAAATATGCGATGCCTCCATAGGGATGACGTCACACAAAACATTATCAGTAAATCGACCAATGAAGAATGTAACACTTACCTGATATCCAATGTAGATTTCTCCTCGGTTAGTCAGCCACTGCAAACGGTACGGCTTGGGGTGCTTTTGTGGAATCTGATTCAACTTCCCCACTGCGTACTGGCTGATCGCATTCACGACGCTGCCATCGTCAATTATGAGTGAGCATGTCTTATCTTGGATTTCATAGCGTGCGTAGAAGATGTTCTCACGCTGGTCATTCTGATCCTCCTCTCGAATCAGGCTCAGTGCTCGGATCGAAATAAGACTGACATGGGCTTGATTCGGATTCTCATCTTCAATCTCATCCATAGATGGATGATCAAGGGGCTGGTCGGTGCCTCCTTCCACTTCTACTTCATTGAGCTCCTCCTCACTTGCTGACTCTAGCTCATTCTGCTCGGTAAGAAAAAGAACTCGGCGGTTCAGACACTGGGCTTGGAAGTGTCCCCATTCTCTGCACTTGTGACATTGGACATAACGTGCTCTTCCTGGAGTACTATTCAAAGACTGACTGGGCTGCACTGTTTGATTTGGATTGCCTCTGCTCGATGCAGGTGAATTGTACTCAGGTCTGCGGCTCGGTTGAGGTGCAGACTGCTCAGAATGGCGAACGGACTGTGACTACTGGCCTTGAGGACGTGTAGGGGATGTCCTAGGTGTGGAAGACTCATTTCGACCCCACTGTGTCCGTACTGGCGTCGACCGTGATGGTCTCTTGCGGCCATCTCTGAGCTGCCACTCTACAATTGAGGCATAGTGGACCATGGCCTCAATACTGGTGAAGTCCCCCCCAACTCGACTTCACAGGCGATGTCTGGGTTCATTCCCTCAATGTATCGGTTAATTGTAGCAACCAATGTCTCTTCTTTCCCAACTCGATTGAGGGCTGTCTCGAGTTCCTTACGGTACTCCTCTATGGAACGTGTACCCTGTCTGATTCGGTTCAGTCTCTTCTCGAGGTCACACTCATAATGTACCGGAATGAAGCGTCCTCTCATGACGTCCTTCATCTCATGCCACAAATCAATAAGTGGGTGGCGTTCTCGGCGTCACCGGTTCTGTTGGAACTCCCATCAGATAGCTGCATATCCTCTGAACTCTAACAAGGCTAACTGGACCTTCTTCTGCTCAGGAAAATCATAGCAGTCGAAAATCTTGTCAACCTTTCTCTCCCAGTCGAGATAAAGGTCTAGATCATGTAGTCCCTCGAACTCAGGAATGCTTGTCTTAATGTTATTTAACAAGTTGTCGGGATCCGCACGTCGGGCTGCATGTCAGTGGTAAGACTGACGTGGTCGGTCACGTCTCTGAAATGGATCATACTTGGCTTCAAATTCCTCTGCAAAATCACTAAAAGCTTCTTCAGCATCACGATCATAGGGCTCGTTAAACTGCACTTGAGGTTGGTAAAGCTGAGCTTGTGGTGCTCCAACATTCACTCTGACTGAATCGCTGCATGTATTTCTGGCTAACAAGCTACTTCAGGTGGTTGAGCTGCTGCTGGCTATAAAGGTTGGCCTTGAACTGGTGGTGGTGCAGGAATTCGAGCAGAAATGAGCTCGAGCTGTGTCATCATTTTGGCCAATGAACTATCCAACTTATGCTCCAGTTCCTGATGGTGGTACTGGGCATCCCACGGCTGTGGCATCGATGAAGTCATTTCTGTAGGAGTACTAGGTGAGGTGGGTGCCTTATCATTCGTCTTGTTATAACCTTTTCTGGATTCCATTGGTACCTACAAAACAAATAAAACAAAGAAAAACAAAAGAAAAAAAGGACCTCACTTAATTTTTTTAACTCTCGTGTATATTACTCAAAGTTTGTGAACTCTAAAAAAATCTCGAACTCCCTTAGCTCATAATAGGTCTCGAATCCTAGCAGTAGAATTACTATTGACTACTCCAGCTCTAGTCAAGAGCTCGAACCTGCATAAAACACCACGAAGTAGGCTGTAATGGGTATAAGTCGGTTGTATGGGTGAAAATGTAGGGAAATTTGAAGAGACGGAAAAATTGGAAAATCTTCACTGGACGATTTCACCTTGAAGATGATGGAATTTGGCCAAAAAAGTACTTATGTCATAGCAAAGCAATGAGTTGTGTTCATCTCATCGAGACATTTCCGGAATGGTATCGTGGAGAAAAATCGGAGTTCGGGGGCAGAAATAGTAGGGAGAAGATGAAAAACCGAAAAACCGGGTGTTTTAGGTGGTGGAATCGGCTAAAGGCTAGGGCGTGTATTTTGGTGGATTGATTTGTTGTGGATAATGTGGCTGGAAAGTTGGGATGGAAGGTGGATGAATTTTGGATGAATATTGTACCAAAACAAGAGCAATATTCCAACAAGGAAACAAATTGAATTCTTTCAACTAGGACACTAACAAGACAACCCAGAACCAATCCTAATAGAACTAGGAACACTAAAATTTTGACTCCCCCCTATAATAAACACCAAGAACCAAAAATTAAACTCCCCCACAATGCAATGTGACGTCCCCAATCGCTATACGACGAAGAACGACAAATCGCGACTCAACACAAGAGAAACAAGAACAAAACTACCCAAACTCAACAATGATCAACAAAAGTAATTCCAGAAACTCAAGAAACAAGGCAGAACAATCGTAACACAATAGGGCTCGATCAATTTCAGTTTTTTTTTATCGAATTCTTTCCTTTTTTTATGCACACTTTTTTTTGGAATAATGATAGACTCTCCTTTTGCCCATAGTGTGTCACACGAATTTGGATTGAACCACGACCAACCGAAGTTGATGTGGCTCTGATACCAAAATTATGATGCGACCAATGCGATGCGGAAGCTATGGAAAGAACAATGTCAACTATATAATGATTCAACCTAACAACAAACTGAACAATAATGAATAAATAACCTAAATAAACTGATCTCAAAAGCAAATTTCGAACTAAACATCAAGATATCACAAAATCCCCAATTTCAACCCGAAGAACCCTAATTCTTGACCTAATCAATTGACCTAGAAAATGAAGTTGGATTACGCTCAAATTTTAGAACAATGCATAAATATACAATAGAAATAACATAACCAAAAATCAGACAATGATCACGTGTGGTTTGGGAGATATCCCAGTGGTGATATTAGGCAATTTAAGGCTCGATAAACACACGATTGCAATCAAATTCGAAAATCTGGACTTGGTGGCTAATGGGATGTGTATGGTGATGATGATGGATGATTTGGAAGGTGTGTGGAGGTGTGGTGATGGTGGTAAAGGGTGTGGACAAAGGAAATCAAAAATAGATGTTGAATCTTACCCAAAACAAACCTCGAACCTATTTGGATCCGAAACGCATCTATGGAGTAATATTCATGGCTTGGTTAACCCGGACACTACAAGATGTCATGAACGAACCAAAGATTTCAAGTCTGGAGATGCCAATCAACAAACTCTATGCAAGAACCGATTTGTATTTGAGAAGGGAAGAAGCATAAAAGTTGTTTTCATTCAATTCCAGTCTGAGCAAATACAATGAATGATAATCCCTAAATAATAAGTCTAGGGAAACAAAAATCACAAGTGTTTTGGGCTTAAATTCGAACTGGGCTAATTAAAACTACTACTGGGTCCAATATTACTTAAATAGATTGTGATAATTGGGCCTGCTAAATAAATAAAACCACAACTGAAATAATAGTCTAAAATAAATAAAAATAACTAATTAAAAACAGCAAAGACGTCCACTTTGCCATGGCTTTCTTCAAGTTCAATCGAGCTCCTCGATGCTCAATACAGTCACCAACTTGGACTGCTTGAAATCAGCTCCATCATCTTCCAACTTCTTTTGAACATAGCACTGGAAGTAACCTTACAGCTTCTTAGCTCTTAATCTCGTCACTGGACCTCTCAGCTGCAATTCCAGGTTCAAATCCTCTGTGCTTGTCTTGATCTCATCATAGTCTTGTATACTGGAAGCCTTGTCTTTGTATACATTCTATAATGTTTTTTGATGATATAGATTGAATATTTATTGCAGTCACTGTATGCATTTAATTATCATTACATTTATTTGCATGTTCCATATATTAGCATTGTGGATGATATTGTATGGGTAAACACACGATAAAGATCATATCATCAGATTTCTTGCATTTTAAAAGGGTCATGACTTAGATGGTCTTAAATCCACCATCGGTACATCGTAGAATAATCTGATAGATAGTTTATCTTGACTAGCTGATTATTCTAGTATACTGGTTTGTGTATTGAGGAGGATCACGATAGAATACTATTCTCTAATCTGACCTTAAGTGAGAGAAAGATCCACAGAGTTCGGGTTCTTAACCCATATATATTGGTGGACATATATATATTGTGTCTACTGCTTTGATTTATCAATGAATGAGATTCTCTGATAGAGTAGAAAACCTTGATATTTTAGACATTGGTATTTACATATATGATAGGTCGTGCATTATATATGGCCACTATGTCCTGGTTCACTAGGTTGATGATGTCTCCTTGAGGAAGCACAAAGTTCATACGAAATCCTACATGTGAAATTTATTTCGTACATGATAAAGCTTGTGTGGTACTATTGTAGAAATGAGAAGTTAATTAATTATAACTGTTAGAAGCTTACATAATTAATTAACGGACATTATATCTTAAACATGAGGAATGGTTGGTCTAAAGGAAAAAGCATATTCACAAATATATATTAAATTAGTAGGTCAGTATTATTTTTTTAGTGGAATAAAAATAATACTTAATTTATTTAATAAATATCCTAAGTTATACATATGGAAAATTAAATAAATTAGCAGGCTAATTTAATATTCTTCTAGATTATTGTTGTAGCCCAATACGACCTTTAGACTGCGGATGGAACAAGAATAAGAGGCCTAAACCTATTAAGTTTAGAAGACCTAATTTTCGCCAATCTTTATATTAAATAAGCGGTGGGGGACGGAAAGTAGAGCAACATGATTCAGTGATGTAGGAGTTCACCATCTCCGAGAATGACTGTTTCTTAGGCTCATTGATCACTCTATTTATCGCAGAGAAACTCGGTGGAGGCTGTTGGAAATTATTGAGATTTCCATAAGATAGATTATGATGATTTCTCATCTCGGGATATTATTGAGGTCCATCACCTTGATTACCTCTATTGAAATTCCTCTGATTCAAATAATTTACCTCTTCATAGCAATTTTGCTCTCCCACAGCTTGGACGAATTCTTTCTTCTCTTTAGCTCTAACCTTTCTCAGCAGATATAGCTGATTCTTCAAATCTTCAATCCTGGCTTCTAGAGCCTTGGTCTGCTCACTGACCTTTGCTGTATCTACTTTTCTTATCGTGGATCTCTCAGACGACCATTTATAGTTATTGGAGACAACTTCCTCCAATATTCTCATTGCATCTCTTGAATTCCTAGCCAATAGAGATTCTCCAGTAGAAGTGTCCACTATAATTTTTGTAGCTGTAGTGAATCCTTTGTACAAATGGCATACTTACTGTGCCTCAATGAAACCTTGTTGTGGACATCTCCTCACCATATCCTTATATCTTTCCCATACTTCATAAATTGATTCATCTGGGAGCTTTGTCAAATTGGGTGATCTTGGTCTGCAGCTTAATAGTCTTTCCCGATGGAAAGAACTTGTAGAGAAAGTTTTGTCTGAGATCCTCCCAATTTGTGATCTAAATGTACCAACTCTTCACCTTGTCCCTTAGGGAAAAAGAGAATAGATGAAGCTTGATAGCATCATGCGGCACTCAGTGATCTTGATTGTCCCACAGAGCTTCAGAAATTATAACAAATGAGCATTGGGATCTTCAGTTTGATTGCCATCGAACTGATTCTGTTGCACTATGTAAATCAATTCTATCTTCAGCTCAAAATTCGCGACATTGATTCCAGGTTTTCCGACCACTCGAACAGGTCCGGCAGGCTGCCAGAATTCATCTCTGACAGTAACATCAGGGTCGAATGTCAGCTCATTCTCGTGTTGGAGCAACATTCTCCTCTTCTCCTGCAACTGTCTTTGGAGTTCTTACACTATCACTCCTTGATTTTGTGGCTGATTATCTTGCGGTTGCTTAGCCATCCTGCTTTTCAAATCCTTGCTCAGTAGTCTCAATTCCCGGATTGAAAGAAACTTCATGAGATCCTCTTGATCTCGTGATCATGCACTACCTGAAAAAACTAAAGAAACAGTAAAGTACCCAAACCAAAAGAAACTAAATGAAAAAAATATATCTTACTAACGCAGTACCAGAATAAGAACATAGAAAAATAAAATAGTCCCCGATAACGGCGCTAAAAACTTAACACGCTATTTATTAATAAATAATCGCACGACAAGTGCATGACATTATTGTAATATTTAGGTGAGCAAGAGTATTGTATCCCACATAGATTGCTACTTCCTAGTTCTTAAACACAAGTACCTAATTAATATCTTGACACTGGAAATGCATGTAAAAAAGGAATAAACTAAATAACATAAAATAAACACGAGAAATAAAATACTGGACTAAACAGATGAATGAAACCTAGGTTTAAGAGAAATTGGATTCTTATATCAATTATCAATATTCATTAATTTTATCAATCCGACTTATGTCTTTAATCTATCGATGGTGGGGGATCACTAGTTTGGTATCAGGCTACTTTTAAAGGCATAAACCATAACATAGATATAATGAGCATGCACTTCACTGCGGTGAGTTCATCGCACATGTCATTAATCCTAATCTAGCACACGAAGATCTATTCAACCCTATGTGATACTTATTCACTTGGTCAGTCCTTCTAAGCACACATAATCTAATTTCTATATTTTCATCACTAATTCTTCTCTGTTCAGTGCTTCAAATTAATGACTAGCATACATAAATGGTGATAAAGCATCCATACAACATATAAATAAACTCATATAAATCAAATCCCTTGAGATAACAGGAAGAAAAGTAATCAAATCATATTATAAAATCCATAATATCCAATCCCTAAACCTAGCTATGAAATTAGCTAGACATGAATAAATAAATAACTAAAACTAGAGTATAAGTGTTCATGATAGAATTGATAAAAGAACTATAAAACAATGAGTAATCCAGTAGTCTCTTCTTCTCTGCAGTATCACTCCGTCCCTAGCAACCTTGTCGACTCCTCTTGAGTAGATGGCAAACCTCTGTCTTCTTCCTTCTCTCTTAGTGTATTCTAAGTGTAAAAATGTATTGTGGGGTGTCTTTTCTCGTGTATCAAAATGGGAGCTTTTATATCCAGGTTAAAAATCTTGAATTGGAGATAAAAAATTACATTTTTACGGACCCGCATACATAGGTCGACCGAGCTGGTTGAGTCAACCCAGAGACATATTTTTGCACAGGGTCGACCCAGGTGAAGTTGGGTCAGGTCGACCTCGGCCTTTATAAATTGCACTAGGCCAGATCAAACTGAGCCTTTCCGGGTCGACCCAAGTGTATTTCACACTGGGCTTTGGATTTTGATCATTTAATCCAGTCCATTATGCTTTATTTTAGTATTCAATTAAGCCCAATTTCATCAAAAACTAGCAAACACATAAAAAACTTCAAATAATAGCAATATAAGCATAAAAGCTATATAAAGTACACAACTTCATATAATAATCATCATCAATTCATATCCCAAAGTTGTATAAAATACACAACTATCATATATGATTGACTTCCTTGCCCAAGTTGGCACGTTGGAGTTATGTACAGTAGATGATACACTGGACGATCTAGCAAGAAGATATACAACCAGTTGTATGAGTTGAGTTAGAACTAACATCAAATAAGAGAGGGCACTCCAAAATAAAAGAAGTCTTGGCCATGTAGAATTGATTTTATTTTTTAAACATTCTGTTTTGCGCTTTGAGATGATTGGATATGTTTGCTACAATAAGTTATCAAATACTCTATAAAACTCTTCATCCACTGAGTACATTAGTACTCACACCCAAATTATTTCAAATATTTTCAAGTTGAAAATGTTGGTGATGGTGGTGCGAGTGGCTGCAGTGGGTTGGCTGGGCTTCCTTTATACTGTTCTTCACATACAGTTTTTTTATTTTGATTATCAAACAATGTACTATGTTTCCCTTCTAACTCTAAATATCTAGCCCCATAGTATGTAGCATGTTATGATTTTTTTGTTGGGCTTTGAACAATATTTCATATCTTTTTTCCATGGATAAAGCCATGTTGTTTATAATCTTTTTCCGATCCTTGATGATACAGTTTACCATTACCCTATTACCTATGCCAAGATAGGGGATCTATCTCACTTTGCTAGAGCTCTGATAGCTCATTAGGTGATCCAGAATGGTCAAGTATCTCCTATCGAGTGCGAGATCGTCAGTTCATACATATCAAGAGGTTTCGTTGTACGTAGCTGATGTGTATATGGATACGCTGTATACTCCTTCAGGATTCTATGGTCGTTATGAGTTCGTGATTCCACACGATGATGAGACTAGACCCTCTATAGCACTAGGTATAGCCCAGGAAGAACCTTATGAGTATGTAGCCCCTGTTTATAGTCATATCTTATCATCAGACCGATATACGCCTCACCAGACGCCATTGAGGTATAGTCCATCCGGACCTTTTCTTTCCCATCACACATTCAAGAAAATAATTCTCCATCATGTAATAGGTTGAGGGACCCCATGGAAGCCATAAAATGGGTTAGATAATTAGAAATGATATTTGACTTCATGGCTTACACATAGATTGAAAATATCAACTGTGCCCTGTTCCAATTGACAGACGATGTTGACTATTAGTGGAAGTCAATGAAAAGGATGATTCCATTCAAGTAGTGGTAGGAGTATGCTAGGAAAGATTTCAAGCATGATCAATATGAAAATTATATCTCCAAGTGCTATCAGGAGAGAAAAGAATCTGAATTCTGGAACTTAAGATAGATCAAAAGGACCGTTGCTCAATATAACTGGTTGTTCAACCAACTCTTGAGGTACACTCTACATCTGGTAGACTCAGACCGAAAGAAATCTCATAAGTTTAAAAAGGGGCTAAGGCCTGAGATAGCAATTACTCTTGCTGGGCAAGATGAGCTGAACATTGCCCATACTTTGAGTCGAGCCATGACCAACGAGTCAATGTTTCTAGCGGATAGAGTCCCAACACCGATGCTTGGACCGGACCAGAGAGAAAAGAGAAAATGGGAAGAGAGAAATCTATTGAAAAAGCGAGAATGAAAGAAACCGTGGTAAGGATATATCCAAAACAACCGATATGATTACCAGAACCCAACATTAAGGATTGGAAGATGCGAGAATTGCAACATAGAAAACCTGAGGCAATGCAAAATGGGTTCTGAAGGCTGCTACCATTGTGGACATATGGGCCTCAAAGCTAAGCACTGCCTAAAGAGAACCAGTGGGCATTAGCAACAGAGACAGCCCCAAGGAGAATAACAAAGGCCTCACCAGGAAAACCAGCAGAGACCACCCTAAGGAGGTCAGCAACGACCTTATTAGGGGAGACAACAAGGGTATACACAAGGAGACAACTTGAGACCTATCCAAAGCTTGTAGGAAAGGCCAAACCAAGGGCAAAGACCTCTGCAGCAGGGAATAATCTATGTCCTGGATCAGCAGCAAGCTGCTCAGGCACCAGTTAACCTAGTAGATATCATTAAAGTCTCCAATATACTTGTGTTAGCCTTGTTTAATACTGGAGCTTCTCACTCCTTATCTCTAAAATTCTCCGTGAAAGACTAAGTCTTAAGCAAAAAAAAAGTTGAGAATGCCTTAGAGATAATAATTCCCTCAGGAAAATCTATGTGCTCTAGTAAGATATGCTTGAACCTAGAGTTGAACATAGAGAACAAAAAATTAGTAACCAATCTCTATGTCATTCCAATGACCAGCTTCGATATCATCCTCGGGATAGATTGGCTCACATCTGAATGTACTACAATTCGTTGTCACGAGAGAAAAGTGGTTTTTCAAACTCCTAAGAAACCGAAAATTCATTTCCACAGATCAAGACTAGGGATAAAAGTACTTATCATCTTGGAAATGAAGACCATCAAGATAATGAATTAATAGAAATGTTAGATCTTTTTGGTAAGCTTAATAGAGAATAAAAGAAAAGAACCACTTATTTAGGAAGTCCCAGTGGTTTAGGAATATCCAGACGTATTTTCTAAAGATTTACTTGGTCTTCCACTAGACAGACAAGTCGAGTTTACCATTAATTTGGAGCCAGAAGCCACTCCAATATCAAAAGCACCTTATAGGATGGCAATTAAGAAACTATAGGAACTAAAGGTACAACTGAAAGAGTTGTTAGACCTGAGTTTTGTGCAGCCAAGCGTATCGCCTTGGAGAGCACCCGCCCTATTCATAAAGAAAAAAATGGTGCACTCAGAATGTGTATCGACTACAGAGAGCTGAATAAGTTGATTATAAAGAATAGATATCCTCTTCCGAGTATATATGACTTGTTCGATCAACTCAAGAGAGCAATTGTGTTCTCTAAGATTGACTTAAGGTCGAGATATCATCAGCTGAAGATAAGAGAAGAAGACATACCCAAGACAGCTTTCCGAACACACTATGGCTATTACGAGTTCACAATGATGCCATTTGGTTTAACCAATGCCCCAACAGTGTTTATGGACTTGATGAATATGGTATTTTATCAGTATCTAGACAGTTTTGTTCTAGTGTTTATAGATGATATCCTCATATATTTGAAGAGTGAGAAATTGCACCAGGAATATTTTTTAGAAGTGTTGGAAACACTAAGAAGGGAACAACTATATGCCAAATTTAGTAAGTGCGAGTTCTGGCTTAAGAAAGTCATGTTTCTAGGACATATCGTTTAAGTACAAGGGATCAAGGTAGACCCAACAAAGGTTGAAGTGGTGAGTAATTGGAAATCTGTAAGCAGCGTTAATGAGATTCATAGTTTTCTAGGTTTAGCAGGATATTACAGAAGGTTTGTTGAAGAATTCTCTAAACTTTCTAGGCCAATGAACCAATTGCTAAAGAAATGAGTGAAGTTCACGTGGTCAGAGGATTGTGAAAAGAGTTTTCAGGAACTTAAGAAGAGATTGACTACGACTCCAATTGTAGCCATGCCAGAAGAGAACGAGGGATGTATCGTGTTCACCGATGCATAAAAAATTAAGTTGGGGTGCGTGTTTATGCAAGAGAGGAAAGTGATTGTATATGTATCCTATCAACTTAAAATTTATGAGCAGAATTACCCCAAGCGTGATCTGGAACTTGCTACTGTGGTGTATGCATTAAAGATCTGGAGACATCACTTATATGGAGCTAAGTGTGAGATCTTCATGGAGCATGAGAACCTCAAGTATTTCTTTGAGCAAAAATATCTAAACATGAGGCAAATTATATGTTTAGATTTGGTAAATGATTATGACTGTGTCATAAATTACCATCTAGGAAAAGCTAATGTGGTAGCCGAAGCTTTTAGTCAAAAGTTCAGGTCAGATCTGGGAAATGTCCTGACACAGCTGACACGCTATTTATTAATAAATAAATGTACTGCAAGTGCCCAATGTGTTTGCAATATATTGGTGAGTAAGAGTATCATATCCCACAGAGACCGTTATTTTTCAGTTCTTACACACAAGTACGTAATTAATATCTAGACACGGATAAGCAGGTAAAGAGGAATAAAACTAAATAGCATAAAATAAAGACACAATAAATAAATTACTGGACTAAAACAAATATACGAAAATCTAGGCTTTTGGGAAATTTGATTTATTATATCTTTCACGTTATTTATTAATCTGCAAGTGCATAGTGTGATTGCAATATATAGGTGAGCAAGAGTATCGTATTCCATAGAGACCATTATTATTCAGTTCTTAAACATAAGCACGTAATTAATATCTACACACGAGACAGACAAATAAAAGGAAATAAAACTAAAGATCATAAAATAAAAACACAAGAAAATAAAATAGTTGACTAAACAAATATATGAAAACCTAGGCTTTAGGAAAATTTGATTTATTACATCATTTAACAATATTCATTAATTCTCTCAACCCGACTTATGTCTTTAATCTATAAATGGTGGGGGATCACTAGTCTGTTATCAGGCTGCTGTTTAAGGCATATACCATAACATAGATATAATGAGCATGCACTTCACTGCACTCGGTTCTTCACACATGTCATTACTCCTAATCTAGTACACGAAGATCTATTCAACTATATGTGATACTTATTCACTTGGCCAGTCCTTCCAAGCACACATAATCTGAAATCTATCTTGTCATCACTAATTCTTCTTTGGTCAGTACTTCAAATTAATGACTAGCATGCCTAAATGGTGATCAAGCATTCATACAAGATATGAAATAAATCATAGAAATCAAACCCTGAGAGATAGCATGAAGAAAAGTAATCAAATAATATATTAAAATCCATAATCTCCAATCCCTAAAATCTGGTTATGAAATTAGTTAGACATGAATAAATAAATAAACAAAACTAGAGTACAGGTGTTCATGATGGAAAAGATGAAAGAACCAAAAAATAGTATGTAATCCAGTGGTCTTGTCTTCTCTGCAATGGCACTCCATCTCTAGCAACCTTGCTGTCTCTTCTTGAGTAGACAACAACTCTCTATCTTCTCTTCGGTGTATTCTACGTGTTCTCTACTATTTTGGGCCTCCTCTCTACCTTGTAAGGCGTGTATTAAAATAGGAGCTTTTATATCTAGGTTAAAACCCTGAATTGGAGAGAAAAAATCACATTCCCACGGACCCGAGTATGTGGGTCTACCCATAGCCCTATTTTTGCACAGGGCCAGCCCATTTCTTTACAAATTGCACTGGCTTGAGTTGACTGACACTTTTCGGGTCAACCCATTCCCTTTTCACACTGGACTTCGAATTTCTTTGGGTTTTGATTATTTAATCCGATTCCATTAGGCTTTAATTAATCATTTCGTTAAGCCCAAGTGCCTAATTAAACACCTTTTCAACTCTTCTTGTCCATATTCACTGATTTTGCTTCAAATATGCAATGAAAACACAACACTTACTACAAAACTAGCAAACACATTGAAAACTTCAAATGAAAACAATATAAGTAGGAGTGGTAATTTATGCGTGTCGGGTCGTTAACGACACGACACGATAACGACACAACATGATAAGCCCAAACATGAACATGGCCTGTTAAGAATCTGCTCAACACGAACACGATCCGTTATGTACAAACATGTACATGACACGAGCACAAAAAACACGATTTATTATCGTGTCGACACGACACGATATAGACACGATAAGAACACGAACACAACAACGACACAGTATAAAATAACTACTAGTACATATTAAATTAAAATTATAAAATTTAAATAAATACATTTTAAATTAAATAATTGAGTTTTAACTAAAATTTTAGATTAAACAAATATGTGAAATTATTATATATAATTAATATATTTATTTATGTATTTACATAATATTAACGAGTTACACAAATCTGACTCGAACCCGACATGAACACATCACAAAATTTTCGTGTCCTTTTCGTGTTGACACGATAAGGACGTGAACACGATAAGACTAAACACCAACTCATTAATTTCGTGCGTGTTTGTGTCGTGTCAAAAATTATCAGCCCTAATTATATTAGCTCAAAAGATATATAAAATACACAACTTCATATAATAAATAGCATCAATTCATATCCAAAAATTGTGTAAAATACACATCTGTTATAAAAAATATCATTAATTCTATCAACCCAACTTATGTCTTTAATCTATCAATGGTGGAGATCACTAGTTTGTTATCAGGCTGCTCTTTAAGGCATATACCATAACATAGATATAATGAGCATGCACTTCACTGTGGTCAGTTTTTCACACATGTCATTACTCATAATCTAGCACACGAAAATCTATTCAACCCCATGTGATACTTGTTCACTTGGTCGGTCCTTTCAAATACACACAATCTGATTTCTATCTTTTCATCATTAATTCTTATCCGGTCAGTGCTTCAAATTAATGACTAGCATGCATAATTGGTGATCAAGCATTCATACAAGATATAAAATAATACACAGAAATCAAACCCCAAGAGATAACAAAAAGAAAAGTAATCAAATCATATATTAAAATTCATAATATCCAGTCCCTAAAACCTAGCTATAAAATTAGCTAAACATAAATAAATAAACAAATAAAACTAGAGCATAGGTGTTCATGATAGAAAAGATAAAAGAACTGAAAAGCAATGAGTAATCCAGTAGTCTCGTCGTCTCTACAGCGGCACTCCGTCTCTAGCAGCCTAGTCGTTTCCTCTTGAGTAAATGACAACTCTATGTCTTCTCTCCGATGTATTCTAAATGTTCTTAGCTTATTAGGCGTCCTCTCTCTTCTTGTGGCGTGTATCAAAATGTGAACTTTTATATCTAGGTTAAAAATCCTGAATTGGAGTGAAAAAAATCACATTCTCACGGACCCATGCGTGTGGGTCGACCGAGCCACTTACCTTGACCTAGAGCCCTATTTTTGCACAGGGTCGAACCAAGTGAATAAGGTCGGGTCAACCCACTCTTGTGTAATTTGCACTGGGACAGGTGGACCAACACTTTCTGGGTCGATCCACCCCTCTTTTAAACTGGACTTTGGATTTTTTCAGGTTTTGATTATTTAATCCAGTCCAATAGGTTTTAATTATGTATTTAATTAAGTTTAAAAGCCTAATTAAACACATCTTCAACTCCTCTTGTCTATATTCACTTGTTTTTCTTTAAATATACAATGAAATCACAACAATTACTGCAAAACTAGCAAACACATTAAAAACTCCAAATGCTAACAATATAAGCTCAAAAGATATATAAAATACACAACTTCATATAACAAATAGCATCAATTCATATCCAAAAATTGTGTAAAATACACAGTTGTCGAACCCCCAAACTTAAACTATTGCTTGTCCCGGTCAATGAAAAAGAAAAGAAAGGATATGAAGTGATGATCAAAGTACTTGTCTCAGATTCGTCCCAGATGTGCTAAATTGAACATGGAAATATTAGACAGATAAAATTAATAGCATATCAATCAAAACTCATTGGAATTACAAACCTCTCGAAAGGTAAATAGAAAAATTCTCCCAACGCTCGAGTGTATAAGGGACTCTCAAAGATCAGAAAAATACAACAATCCACCACAAGCCTGCAAATTGTCTACTCTCCACTACTAAAAATTGTAAACTTGAATTAAAAATCAACTAGGACTTATATTGGTTGAAATGTCAGCTCTTTGGAGAAGAAGGCAAAATATGGCTAAGTGATTTATCCTAAAAAACTTTCGAGTTAGCTACTCTCAACGATTCCCCCCAGAAATCACTGACTAGTGATAAATCTCAGCAGAACAAAATTTTTCTTAGTTCCCTTCTCCCTTTCCACATCAAAATAAAGATAACCAACAGTGCATGCTAAAAAATTCATGGTTAAATAGAACAATTGCTGGATAGGTCTTTCATGATATTTTTCTCTTTTTTTTAATATACATATATATATATATATATATTCATATATACATTTTTTTTCAGCAGAACTTATAAGACTCATTAACATTTCTCCACAGCACATCAAATATCTATAGCATGACAACAAAAATCGCACCATTGATCCACACCAAATATTCCCAATCATCCAAACATGAAATTCCTAAGTTCCCCGGCTATCAAAGAATAGGCTAAAAAGATTAAATGGTCTAACTATGGAATCTTTCAGAGATAGGTAAAAATCTAGAAAAAATCAAGGGTAATAAAAATGGCCTAGAATTATTTTTCCAATTCAAGTAAATTGTGTAGTCTCGAGATAGAAACCAGAACAAGTTCTAGAGATTAACTGTATAAACTGATACACTCAAGAAAATAAACCATGCTAAAATATAAAATAGAAACTTCAGGAGGTCCTCTCGATCTCTGATCATGCACTACCTTGTAAAACCAAAAGAAAAATTAATATACCTAAACTAAAAAGAAACTAAATAAAACAAAAAATGTCTAGCCTACTAATGCATTACTAGAATAAGAACACAGAAAATAAAACAGTCTTCGACAACGGCGCCAAAAACTTGACACACTATTTATTAACAAATAAATGTACTGCAAGAGCACAGTATTTTTGCAATATATAGGTGAGCAAGAGTATCATATCCCACAGAGATCGTTATTTTCCAGTTCTTACACACAAGTACGTAATTAATATCTAGACACGAGACAAGCAGGTAAAGAGGAATGAAACTAAATAGCATAAAATAAAGACACAATAAATAAATTACTGGACTAAAACAAATATATGAAAACCTAAGCTTTAGGAAAATTGGATTTATTATATCATTTAACAATATTCATTAATTCTATCAACCCGACTTATGTCTTTAATCTATCAATGGTGGGGGATTACTAGTCTATTATCGAACTACTTTTTAAGGCATATACCATAACACAGATATAATGAGCATGCACTTCACTGCGGTCAGTTCTTCACACATGTCATTACTCCTAATCTAGTACAAGAAGATCTATTTAACCCTATGTGATACTTGTTCACTTGGTCGGTCCTTCCAAGCACACCTAATCTGATTTTTATCTTTCCATCTTTAATTTTTCTCTAGTCAGTGCTTCAAATTAATGACTGGCATGCATAAATGGTGATCAAGCATTCATACAAGATATAAAATAATATATAGAAATCAAATCCCAAGAGATAGTAGGAAGTAAAGTAATCAAATCATATATTAAAATCCATAAAATAACGTAGCTATGAAATTAGCTAGACATAATTAAATAAACAAACAAAACTAGAGTATAGGTGTTCATGATAGAAAAGATAAAAGAACTGAAAAACAATGAGTAATCCAGTAGTCTCATCTTCTCTGTAGTGGCACTCCGTCTCTAACAACCTTGTCTTCTCCTCTTAAGTAGACGACAACTCTCTGTCTTCTCTCCGGTGCATTCTAAGTGTTCTTAGGTTGTATTGGGCGTCTTCTCTCTTCTTGTGGCGTGTATCAAAATGGGAGCTTTTATAGGGTTAGGTCGACCCACCCTTGTGTAATTTGCACTGGACCGGGTCGACCCACCCCTCTTTCGAACTGGGCTTCAGATTTCTTTAGATTTTGATTATTTAATCCAGTCCAATAGGCTTTAATTAAGTATTTAATTAATCCCAAAAGCCTAATTAAACACCTCTTCAGCTCCTTTTGTCCATATTCACTTGTTTTGCTTCAAATATGCAACGAAATCACAACAATTTCTGCAAAACTAGCAAACACATCAAAAACTTCAAATGTTAACAATATAAGCTCAAAAGCTATATAGAATACACAACTTCATATAATAAATAACATCAATTCATATCCAAAAGTTGTGTAAAATACACAGCTGTCAACAGTAAAAAGAACTCGTATGAGAATTCAAGAAGATAAAAATACAAGTTAATGGTAAAAGCTTAAGAGACCGATGCTTTCCTTGAGAGGATGCGTCTGAGAGTGAGATCTGAGGATCCGAAAGCTTTTACTGAGGACAACATTAATGCCCTTCTATACGAAGAAAGAATTTATGTGTCTTAAGATAGGGAGCTGAAGAAAGAAATTTTGAGTAAAGCTCATGATATACCTTATACTACACACACTGGAAGTACAAAGATGTACCGAGATCTGAGAAAACATTTTTGGTAGAAGAATATGAAAAGAGAAGTGGCAACTTTTGTAGAACGATGTCTAACTTGCCAGCAAATCAAAGGTTTCCATCAACGACCTTGTGTATTGTTATAACCTTTGGAGATACCAGAATGGAAGGAGAACCACATCAATATGGATTTTGTTGTGGGTTTTCCGAGATCAGTACGACAAAACTGAGCAATCTGGGTAGTCATACGTCAACTGACCAAATCAACTCATTTCTTGCCAATTAAGATGACATTTGGATTGGACAAGCTGGCTCAGATCTATGTTAAAGAAATTGTGCATTTGCATGGAGTGCTAGTGACTATCACATCAGATCATGATATTAGATTCACTTCGAGATTTTGGAAAGGCTTGCAAGAAGCTATGTGAACTAAGTTAAGGTTTAGTACCACTTTCACCCTCAAATTGATGGTCAATCAGAAAGGACTATCTAAGTGTTGAAAGATATGCTACAAGGAGTAGTATTAGATGAATGATGAAGTTGGGAATACTTGCTTCCTTTGGTGGAATTTATGTACAATAACAGTTATTCGAGTTCAATTAAGATGGCACCATACGAGGCTTTGTATGGTAAAAAGTGTAGATCATCTCTCTCTAGGAATTAGGTTAGAGAAAGAAAGATGTTAAGGCCAGAAATCATTCAACAGACGATTGGGAAGATTGCTAAGATCAGGAAGAGAATTCAAGAGGTCCAGGATAGACAGAAAGCTTATGTTGATAATCGCAGATCTGAGTTATGTTTTAAAGTAGGAGATAAGGTTTTTCTTAAAGTTTTCCCTGCAAAGAAATCATCCGTTTTGGGAAGAGGAGTAAGCTGAGGCCTAGATTTTTTGGACTTTATGAGATCTTCGAGAGAATATGAGAAGTAGCTTATAGATTGGGTTTGCTGCTGAGCTTGGGAGGAGTGCATGACGTGTTTCATGTCTCTATGTTGAGAAAGTACGTGTTTGATCCAAAAAACGTGATAAGAAGAGATGAGATAGTCATTGCTAAGGATTTATCTTATGAGGAGAAGCCGAAGGCTATTCTTGACCGAAAGGTCCATGTTTTGAGGAACAAAGAGATTGTCCTGGTGAGAGTTTTGTGGAATCACTATGAGACAGAGAAGTAACCTTGGAGTTAGAGTCAGAAATCCTTAGGAAGTATCCAGAGATCCCTGTGATTGGTAAGTGAAATTTCGGGGTGATTTTTTTAAGGAGGGTAGAATTTAACGCCCCGTATCTTCATAGTATTTTATTTAGAAGCTAATTTTCATTAGGAGTTTAATGGAAGAAACTATGGCTTCATAGGCATTAAAATGGATGTAAGACGCAACTTTAATCGATCCATTTGTGCATTTAAATTCTTTTTGCATATCAGCATCTTTCAAAGATATCGTTTGGTCAGTAAATTGATTTCTAAATATTTCATGGATTATCTCGGTATTTTCAAATTTTATATTGTAGTTTTAACGAATTTAATGGGTTGAAAGATGTGTTTTGAAAAGAATTAATCGGGTGCCAAATATTTTTCGTAGATAAAAATGGTCGATATTTTATACTAGTTCCAAGCTTTGAAAAAACTATAAATAGGGTTTCAGGATTTCATTTTCACTATATTTTCAAAATAAGAAAACTGAACAGGTGAGAGTCGAGCTGAGCCGATGTGTGAGGGAGATTCCGCAGATGAGGCCGGAGGGTCGCCGCTGCCAACGCCGCCTCTCCCGGTGAAATATTTTCCAATTTCTTTAATTTTCGAGCATGTTGTAGATGTAATTGCATAGAACCTGGTAACCTAAGGGCTTGACAAAAATTGATGATTAGATTCCGTCCAGGAGGCTGGTGAACTACCATTGTGAGTCAAGCCACTGCCGCTGTACCGTAAATGGAGACCCCGTCAGGCCACCCGATCCAAAATGTTCCTTCTGTATTGTTATTCTATGGTGGATTCTCTACGTATCTATCGATCTTGTTTTTGTCTAGGTAGATTTTCAAGTTTAGCCAATTATTTAAATCGTGTATTTAAATTCATATCAAGTTCATTTATCGTCTGAAAATCATGAAACTTAGCATGTGCATTATTTTACGTGAAGCATACTGTCAATTAAATTTGATAATTTTCAGAAAGTTGGAACTGCATATAGAATTTATTTAGCTGGAATTGAGTAAAATGGAAAGTGGTCAACCTCCACCTTTTCCAAATGTTTTGGGTCGGCTTTACTACAAAATATTCGCTGAATTTATTTCCTTAAAACATCAAGTTGAGAATGAAACCCTAATGTTGCGCATTGTAGTCCGAAGCTAGTTTTATTAGTTTAGAATATCCATTTTATATTTAGTTTGACTTAGAAAAATCCTGTAACAGACCTTAGCCGAAGCTTGTGTTGTGTAGGATCTGCTGAGCTCAAGAGAGAACCAAGACTGTTTTCCGCAATAGCATACCCTCAGTTACCCGAGCAAGGTGGGTGTTTCTTATTATAAAAAAACTGTAAGTTTGAGTTACATAAACTTTGTTTATACAAATGAAAGCTTTATCTATATCATAAAAATGTTTAAGCTCTTATGTGCATCTCCATATGAGTATTATTTGATCGATTTCCCTACCCAAGTTGGAACGTTGGAGTTTTGTACAGTAGAGGATACACTAGATGATCTAGCAATAAGATATATAGCCAGTTGTGTGAGTTGAGTTAGAACTAACATTAGATAAGAGAGGGCGCTCCAGAATAAAAGAAGTTTTGGCCATGCAAATTTGATTTTATTTTTTAAACGTTCTGTTTTGTGCTTTGAGATGATTAGATATGTTTGCTACAATGAGTTATCAAATGCTTTATAAAACTCTTTACCCATTGAGTGCATTAGTACTCACACCCAAATTATTTCAAATATTTTCAGGTTGAAGATGTTGGTGGTGGTGGTGCGAGTGGCTGCAGTGGGTTGGCTGGGCTTCCTTTATGTTGTTATTCGCATACAGTTCTTTTGTTTTGATTATCAAACACTGTACTATGTTTCCGTTCTAACTCTGAATATCTAGCCCCATAGTATGCAGTATGTTATGATTTTTGTTGGGCTTTGAACAGTATTTCGTATCTCTTTTCAGGGATGAAGCCATGTTGTTTATAATCGTAATAAATGCATGTTTACAATCAGATGTACTGATCTTGTTATTTGTCTGGATCCTATTTGTCTTTTTTATTATTTTTTGAGCCAAATCAGCTTCTTATAATAAGTGTAAAAACGCGGATTTGCTCTAGTTGTAGAGGTTATACTGTCCAAATTTCTGGAGAACATTTATAACTTACCATTCTTAAATATATAATTAAGAATCCATAGTTCCGCAAGTTTAGAATAACAACACCTTCCTCATTTCCCCAATAATGCATCGATCTCTTAATCTTTGTTCTCCCGAGATTTGGGCGTTACAATTTAATTAAGCCCAAGAGCTAAATTAAATCCTCATTCAACTCTTCATGCCCGTATTTGACTGTTTTGCTTCAGTTATGCAACAAATAGGCAACTACTGTATTACCGCAATACTAGTAAACACATCAAAAACTCCAAATGATAGCAAATATAGCACAAAAGCTATATAAAATACACAACTTAATGTAATAAATGTCATCAATTCATATTTAAAAGTTGTGTAAAATGCACAGCTATTAGTATTGTTAACGTCGTTTCTCTTCAACTCTGACGGAGAGGTCTCCGTCAGTTAAAGGATCAAAATAAGGGCCAAATTGAACCTTTAAAATAGTTATGAGATCACTTTTGACCATAAAGATAAACAATGACCAAAATACTCCTACACAAATAGTTATAAAATCAAATTGGACCTTTACCGTCCCCTTGGAGATGGCCTAGTGGTGGAGTGGTATTTCTTGAGGCCAAATGTCTCAAGTTCGACCCACCACCAACACCACTATGTGTGAGTCTGTCACACCTGGCCTGCCAAGTATGGTTTACCTTTCCTGTGTAGGTTTGCAGGCTATTACATAGAGGCGGGATTTACCCAGTGCGCACCACGGTAGCCGACATCAAAAAAAAATAAAAATTGGACCTTTACCCAAAATTAAATGCAAAGTACGAAAAACAGATTCATACGAATCCGATAACCTATAAACGGATTCATATGGACGAACTCATATTTTATGTATAACTTTTTAATGAAAGCATGGATTGATACACTTTTTATTATATAGAAAGCTAAGATAAAATTCTACGAATGATATCAAAAAATAAAATCAAATCATAATTCAAATTAAATAACAACTTAAAAGTAGATATATTTTCGTGATGCTGACGTAATTTTTCCAAAAATTGTCACTACTTTTTATTTTTTGCATAACTTCGTCTGTAAAACTTCAATGGCCCAATTCAATGTTTCATTTAAAGCCAACTTAATAATATACATTAATATTATGAGATTTGTATTCTACAGTTTTTGAGCAAGAAAGAAAACGTAGTTCAATAATTTGGGAAAGTTACAAATTTGGTCATGTTAGGTCGTCACTTTTAGCCCATCACCGTGTAAAACAAAAAGCTTATTCAGATATTTTATTCCAGATTAAAATAGCATAGTAGCACATTTCCTCCCCTAAAACGTCGAAAGAAGAAGAAGAAGAAAATATTCAATCCAAAAAGCAATGGCCAAAATACATTTAGTTATAGGCCACATATAATGTTTGTCCGTTATACACGCTTATCTATACAATCTTTTAATCATTAAAAAAATTAAAAAAAAAATCTACATATCTTGTTTGGGAGTTTATTCTCTCTTTAGATAATTCTTTGCTTGGCATTCCCGTCAAGCTATGCATCTTCCAACACCGCTCTCTACCTTTCTATAAACACTCATAAAAAAGTTTGGAGCTCACAAATCTGCAGAGAAATAATAATAACACTAAAAAAAATGGTTGTAGGTACTGTTTACGTTACAGCGCCGGCCGCAGCTGCAGCAATGGGGCTCTATTTCTTCGGAAGAAATTTCTCCAATAACCATGTAAATGCCTACTACTATTATTATTTTTTATCTTAATGAATTTCTTGGGTTCTTAGAATTATATAATTTTATGAATATATATCTATTGCTGCAAATTAAATGCATGCCTGAAGGGCGGTGGAGGTGGCGGAATGGGGATTCCGGCGACCGGAATGGTGGCGGATGAGAAGAAAGATGAGACGAGTACTGGGAATGCGAAGGCGCCAACACCAAAATTGGCTCCGCAGTTTGATGGTTTATTCTGTTTTGAGACCATCGTAAGCCGTTAGTTTCTCGACCGCCAATTTCTCTATATATTGTCGTATCTTATATATATATATATATATATCGAGTCTAATTAATATGGCATTATCAGTTGAGATTATTGTGTAGTGACTAGGGATGATGTTTGAATAGGAAATGAAATATGGTTTGTATAAGTAAGGTTGTTTGTGTCTCTTAAGACACTGAAAATTTTGTATTTTAGATAGTTATTGATTATTTGGGTTGATTTGCTTCAACTTAATCCACATTGGCCTTTTTTTTTGGGGTTGGGGGGGGGGGGGGGGGGGGGTGTTTGAATTAGTTCAAACCAAATTACAAACATTTAGTTTTAGCGTGTGACTTCCACGTTACTAATCTCTTGCTGGAAAAAAGGACGTTTATATAAGATATTTTTTTCAGTATTTTTATCATTTGAAATGTCCGAATCAATAAAAGCACCTAGTAGTATTAACAATAAAAGTACAATTACAGTCCCCTTGGGGATGACCTAGTGGTGGAGTGGTGTTTCTTGAGGCCAAAGGTCTCAAGTTCGACCCACCACCAACACCACTAGGTGTGAGCCTGCAGGCTATTACACAGGGGCTGGGTTTACTCAGTGCGCACCACGGTAGCGGCTGCGGATTACCCTCGATATCCAAAAAAAAAAAAAGTACAATTACAATTACATAAATATTACACAATTATATGAATAATTAAAAAGTGGTGCGTATTTGTTACATAAGTTTTATCTACTTTTTTTTTGTACGTAGTTAAGAGAAAGAAGAGTGGTGGTTCTTGAACCTCAAACATCCTATTTTATACTGAAGTCTATGCTGTGCAAGTAAAAGAAATATCATATGGAATAATATGTAATACAATTTTAGAATCCTTCAAAAAAATAAAATTAAAAATAAATTACAAATTCGGTTATAATGATTTTCTACTATCGCACACAACCATGTAATTGCTTGCAGGTCGTCTATTACGAGGGTGGTCAAAGTAAGCACCAGCACATGACCTCTGTGTTTATAGGAGCTCATTTTGTATTTTTTTTTAAGTCTGTCTATATATTTAAAAAATATATCTAATGCATATCTTTTTCTCCATTTTAAAAAGGCAGTGACATAATATTCTCTGTTTAGATTAGTTTGAGATTGTATTTGGATGTTATTAGCAATATCAATATAAGTATTTTGAATTTTTTGGTATCAAAATATAATTGTAATATGTTAATATTTAAAAATTTATTACTAAAATTAAAATTAAATATTTTTTTCAATAATTATAAGGCCGCAATTTTTATAATCAGCACAGGCGTCTATAAATATTTAAAACGGCCATGTGTAATTGTAAGCAGGGGCGGAACGTCCCCAACCATTTTTTAGTTTGTTTGCATTTTTTATAGACTACCGTAAACCGTGAGCCTCAAAATATTTCTTGCTGAATCTGTCATGCACTGTACGTGAGTAGAAATATATTTCTTTTGTTTCACAAATGATACTACCTCCGTTCTAATAGCAAGGTCCCCTTTTTATTAAAATAGAGAGAGTAAATAATAAAAATGAGAACATTACTATTGGGACGGAGGGAGTATCATTCTGATATTTTAATTTTATTTCATAAAGAGTGTTATTCTATATAATTAAGGTAAAAAATTTCACATTTTTCTCACATTTATCCTCGTTTAATGTATTCACACATTCTATTCTTTATTCATTTAATGTATTTATATAATGGTATATTAGATAATTTGATTACTTTATTAATATATGTGTGTATTTATCTAAAATGACACTTTTTGTGAAATGGGGGAAGTATATTATATTTACAAAAAAGTTTTGTAACATATTAATTAAATTAAATATTGGCAATGACATGAAAATATCAATATACTCAAAGACGATATGATGTTTATGAAGTTTTTTTATACGAATTGGTATTTATTTATTTATTTTGCGATAAAAATATGTAGTAAGGTTTGTGGCGGGTACACTTATGTCCTGTGTTGCCGAACAATAATTTGTAAATGAAACATACTCTTTTCATTTATGAACAAGTGTCATTTTGGATAAATACACATTATTATTAAAGTAATTAAATTATCTTATACAACCTCATATGAATGCATCAATTAAATTACTCAAATAAGGATGTTTGAATGAATTAAATGAGGATAATTGTAAGATAAATGTGAAATTTTCACATCAATTTTATAGAATGATAATTTTTTAGTATTTAATTTTTCAAATACTGGCTAAAAATTTAAATTAAAAACAAAAAATTTACAATGCGTTCCAATTGAGTATATTGAATCCCAAATAATAAGTGTAAAATGAAACTAAAGAAATTAAAATTGAAGAAAAAAAATTAAAAAAGAAAATAAAATAATCAAGTGTGCAATAAGAAATCAATACCGGATTAATGTGCAATAGAGGATTTCAACTGCATCATCAGGCTCAAACAACCATCAGAAGGGTGGCCGCGTGTGGGTTGGGTTAGGTCGACCTGCCTAGCCTTGATCCAGAAAAATGAAAAAAAAATTGCGTAATAAAAATTACCACTCATTCCACTGTAAAGTATCAGTCAATAGTCTTAAAAATATCAATATGTTACTTTAATCATATGAGTTTATTGTATCTCAATTATGATTCAATACATGTAAATTTAGATTTATCATTCCCTATTAGGGTTGGTTTATTATTCTCAATTAAGGTTGGTTTATTAATCTCAATTAGGGGTTTCATATTCACAATTAGGGTTTAAACTAAATTATTTTAATTTTATGATTCACTAATTCCATCTTAGTATATATATATATATATATATATATATATATATTTGAAAATTGGGGTTTCTTATCTTCAATTAAGGTTTATTATTCCCAATTAGAGTTTATGTTTGTTTCAAAAAATTAATTGTCGGGCACAATACACAAGCTCACACGTTAGTGTCAGACGAGCGCATGGTGCGAGTCATCGAACCAAAAAATAAAATTAATTCAAATTAATTTTATGCTTCACTAATTTCATTATGAAGTATATATATTTTAGAGGAAAAAAAACTACAAAAAATGTTGAAAATGGAAAAAAAATAAAAAATTGCAAAAGAAAAATAAATATGTACGGCATGTGTGGGATTTATGACCTTTTTTTGGGGGGGGGGGGGTAAGTTTTTTAAGAAATCTATTTACAAGAGTAGTCCGAGTTTAAGGTTTCGAGTAATCTATATTTGTCATAAAAAAATCATCAATAAAAACTATTTTTAAATATTTCTTGTTAAAATTAGAATGAAATTAGCGTTGTGGTTTAATGGTTCGCATACCTAGAATTCATATGGGATTTTTGTGTTTGTTTTTTTAGGGAATGGAGTTACATAAACTGTGCAGATATAAACATGTCCATGATCATGTGCATGCACATTATGATGAATATGTAAGGTCAGAATGATAATTTGAAAGTAAGTAAATGGCACAAGGTTGATAACCTTATTCGATCAACTGATCTACGTCAGAGGAACTTCACAAGTCCGTGAGAAACAATCCACTACTCCGTTGCAAGGTTACAAAATCTATTACACGATAACATCCCGTCACTCGACCCCTTTCCTATGCACTACAACCTCTTTCGATGGAGTGTGAGATCCCCTTACAACCTAAACTCCCTCTAGTTTCCACAGAAAATCTCACCCGAGACTCCTTTAAAAGTGTGAATGAAAGAATTTCAAACACAGAGTAGACACACAATGATCACAAGGATCAAATCTAGTCTACCCGAATACTATATGCTTCAAACTTGAAGTCTTTTAGACTCTCTAGCTCTTGCGTATTCGTAAACCTCTTCTCACACACTAACTAGTCTAATTTTCAGATTATTTATAAACACAAGACATAGCCTAAACAAGATAATCAGATTGTCATATTTTGAGTTAAACTCAATAAGAAAACTTTCCTAGTTTAATTCGGACTCCAACTAGTTAGAAGTCTTCCTTGAATAGAACGCATCTTCTTCCTTCTTGATCTTCATCTTGAACAAGGCATCTTCTATTCTGAAACGTCCATCTTGAAAATCTAGCTTCAACTCCTTGAAATCAGCTTGGCACCTCTCTAGGAAACTCTCTGGACAACCATGTACATGATCTTATTCACGAACATGCTCAAGTACATTCTTCGATCTTCAATCAGATTGGCAGCGGAATGTTCATATCATAATGTCCAGAATATGGTCTTCAAACTCGAAAAACTAAAACCTTTTGTGTTCTTTGAATTTCCATAAAGATCGTGACAATCTAAAATCAATTAATGTTGTACATTAATGGCACTAACAATCTCCACATTTGTCTTTATCTGTTGGCAAATCAGCTCCATGTTTTTAAAGAACACAATCTTCATCTGAATGATCATGTACCTTAAAACATTCTTGAATGTCCCTGAGAACATTATATGATCCTGCTATTTTTCACTCTTTTATCAGCTTGTATCTGCTCTGCTGCATTTCATTTTTTATCATATTCTTTTTCTTTTTCAGCAGTTTTAATTTTTTAGCAGATAAGGATCATAAAGTTGCAGATAAAAACATATGTTCAAAGATAAAATATCAAAGATTTGATATTACAAAACTTTAAGCACAAAAATATCTTGCAAAAATGTTGGTCCCGGGGCGAGTCTGAATCAGTTTAGATGGGAGGTGAATAAACACCGATCCCAAAACTTAACAATAATTGCGGAATAGATAGGGTCATTGACTCGCGTATAAGTTATCCGTGCACTTGATCAGTTGAGGTGATCAGTTGGCTCGAAGTGCAACTTGTGTGATGTATCTATGCAGTTAAGCAACGCAACTGAAAGTAATAAGTTGAGCACACACAAGCAATTTATAGAGGTTCGAAGCTAAAACTTCTACGTCATCTTGTCCTTACTGAAAAAGGGAAATTCACTATGTAATGGTAAAGTTTCTTTATTACAATTACACAATGAAGACAAGTGTTGAACTTAGCTAACAGCGACTTTACGAGTCGCGGCTTCCTTTTCAACTGGTGTTATCCCAGAAATGGTAGTTCCAATGAATGCGGTCTCCTCATTCGGTAGGTTGACAGCTCACACTTGTGATCCCCAACTGCTGGCTAGAGAGATAAGGTGGTATTGCCCATCTTTTCAAGGTTTTAGATCTCTTTTAATCTTCAAGAATGCAGTCTTGAATCTATTATCAACTGGCGTGCTCATTTGGCTTGAGTTGGGTTGTTGATCGGTGTATTTCTGAACTTAAAAGCTTGCTCTGGCTGGACTTCTTCGACAGCTAGCTTGATGATGAGCGGTGTGCTTCTTCTTCTCAGTTGGGACTTTTGTTGTAGACGATTTGGGCTTGATCTCTGAGTGCAGTTCTCTTTAGAGAATCTGTTTTTGCAAAAAGTCTTTCAAAAATCTCCGCAAAAAGTCATGTCACAAGCTGAGCCACTCATCCTTTATATAAGAGTGAGATTGTGACCGTTTGGACATCAATGAACGATCATTAATGGTTCATTGATTTTTAAAGTCGTTGATAGGCTTTTTGTTGAAGTAGCGGTTGCGCTGCCTTTGTTCTCTGACAAGCTTTTGCTCCAGGATCTTGGTTGTATTAACTTCAAGATCTTCGTGTTGGCAGCTCTAAAAATTTGATTTCCAATTTTGGCTTCTGTCTTGATCGTCAGTTCTGGGCTTCAGCTCGTAGTTGTGATCTTCAGTTAGGTCATATCCTCAGCTGGCAGTTCTGCACATCTTGTTGGCAGACTTAAGCTCCAGTTTTGACATTCTTCAGCTGGCAGTTTTGGGCTTTGGCCTGATGCTTTCTGAGCTCCAGTTTGGTTTTCTTCAGCTGGTACTCTGAACTTGTATTTTCTTCAGCTGGTACTTCGGACTAGTGCTTCCTTCAGCTGGTATTTTGGATTGGTGCCTTCTTCAGCTGGTACAATCTTCAGCTGGAATTATGAATTGGCACTCTTTTTCAGCTGGTGCTTTGAATTGGTGCCTTCTTCAGCTGGTACATTTTTCAGCTGGAATTCTGAACTGGCACTCTTCTTCAGCTGGTGCAATCTTCAGCTGGAATTCTGAACTGACACTTTTCTTTAGCTGGTACTTTGAGCTGGGACATTATTCAACACATGAACTGCAGATTGAAGTGCTTCAATTGGCATGGGTACCATTTTGACCTTGATGGTCAGTTGGTACTTTTATTTTGTCAGTTCCATTTTTCTGATAGCCTGCATCTTCAGTTTAAGCATCTGCATTCTGCTTTTCTCAGCTTCTTGGCTGGATTTGATCTATTTTTCTTTTTCCTCTTTTTTTTATTCTTTTTTTTTTTCTCTTTTTCTTTTTGGATTGATCATTCTTTGGCTTCGATTAGCTCAATCTTTTGTTTGATCAATCTCGGTTTTCTACTTGATTTTCTTTCAGTTTTTCAAAGCATTTTGACATGTGTTGACATTTCATCAAAACCTCAACAGGGATTAGGTAACTCTTGATTATTTTTCCTTACAAAAAACATAGACGCAAGATAATAAATAGGAGAAATTTCAAAAATTATCTAAGCTTTACTCTCCCTATTTGACACCGATAAAGGCAAAGGAGTAAAAAGAGAACTACTCGGATTTATCAGTTGCTTCCTCCTTTTCTTCAGCATCAGATCCTCCTTATGCATCATCATCATCATCTTCTTCAGTCTCTAGAGCCTCTTCTTCCTCTTCTTCTTCTTCTTCTTCTTCTTCTTCTTCTTCTTCTTCTGCAGCTTCTTCTTGATCATCATATCCTTCAGCCTTGGATGCAGTCTGTGGAGATCCCGTCTGAGTGGCAGCTACAATATTACTTGCAAGTTTTGTAAGTTGTGAACATATTCAAGTATATCAGCTGCTAGGGAGATAAATTCTTCTCCAAATGAGAGTTCAGCTATCAATGCTTGAATCTTCATCTTCTCAGAGATATGCCCAGATATCAATCAAGCATGGAACTCTAGACTGTTCTCTAGAAACTTCAGCATAAGGCCTTTTGGTGAAGACTTTTCTGCATATGCATCAACACCTTTCTTTGATGCGATGAACTTCTTGAATTGTATGCGCAGATGATGATCACCAATCTTAAGAGAAACTTTGATGACCAGAGGCTTCTTGGGAGGCATAACTCTATCTGTTTTTGTAGTGACATTCTTCTTTTGCTTCTTGATGATGCCATAAATGAGAGATAGGTAGCACAGAGGACCTTTCACAACAGTGAACTCAACGCTGCTCACTAGCTTCCTAAACACAAACTCCCCATAGTTGAACTTCTTTCCTATTCCAAGGTGGAACAGAAATCTCCCTTGAGCTTGTGTGACTACAGCTCTGTGCTTGGTAGGCATCCAGTTGTGTATCATGATGCGAAACAGTGCACCATACTTTTGAGACAGCTTCGAAGATGGAATTATCTGAGGATTAGAGGGCCATTTGGTATAGATACCCTGGGTCAGTTCTTCAACAACCATCCCCAGTCATTAACTCTCCCTCAACTGAGCAATCCAGAAACTCATTGATGAGTTCTGGTGAGAAATCAAGCATTTCTCCTCTGACAAAGACTTTGTGAAAGTCTTTAGATTTAAGATCATTTATATCATTCGTTAGGTTGCAATAGAATTCAGACACAACCAAAGGAATAAACTCGTGCACCTTTTGCACAGTTCCTAACAAACTTGGTAGAGGTACACCCAGAATTCACGTTATCATTACCTCGATACCAGCCAGTCTTTGCTCCAACTCACTTGGGTGATTAATCATTCTCTGATCGAATCCCTGATTAAACCTGCATTGCTGTTCAACCCTCTCTTACTTAAGGGTCTAATGTCGGAACCTTTCATGTTCAGAAGCATGATACTCAAACCCTGGGAGTGGCCTTAGCGGGCTCTCCTCTATTTGCTGCCTAGCATCTACCTTTTGTGCTGACGCACTAGTACAGATTGGTGGGTTTAATATAGTTTTGATGGCGTGCGTTGTCATTGATGGTTAGATCTTCAAGTTTATTGCGAAGTGAAGTGTTTTCTGATCTCAAAAACGCCAACTCCCCCGTAGTATTCGCCATTTGATGTTGTATATTCCTCAGAAAAATAGCCAGTGATAGATCAACATCAAGCGAGGGCGTGGCGGTTCTTCCATCTTGTTGAGGTCATTTTCCTTCTCTGCGTCTCTCATTAAGCGTTGTCATTTCATTTCACGAATACGATTGCTGCCCCACAGTGGGCACCAAGTTGTAGATCTAAAAATCTGCAATTATCGATTTAGTCCGGAGCAGCGGTCCATTTGTGAAACAGAAATAAGAAGAACACCGTAAGAGTCAAAAACCATTGGGGGTGATGATCGTTAGGCCTCTGACACTCAAGTCAGGAAAATAATGAAAGTAGAAAGCAATAAAACACAGAATAAATGAATAAAACGTGGGACCTTCATCGTGCGGTTAGATCGTCAGTGGGAGATCGAACTTAAGGAAATACAATGTTCAGTATGTTCTAGGGTAGATGGTGAAAATTCGTAGGTACATCTGCTTAATCGCCAAATGACGAGAATGACCTCCTTTTATAGGTGGAGATAGCAGTTAGGGTTCACGCGGATCACAGAGGCTATTGAAGAACGTGCCGATTCCTCAAAACCCGTCAACCCTTCCGGATAAAGTGGACTGTCAATGATAATTCAAATTTAAAATTGAATGATTATCTATTGGAAAACAAATTGAACACCGACGTTCAATCTTCTTGGCCAACGTAGCGGGTTGACAAAAAATGACCACTATAGTACGCGAGTTGCTAAAAATTCAATTTTAGGATTTAATAATTTCAAAAAAAATTTGGAGGAAAAAAAACAGAAAAATGAAGTGGTCTTTTTATTTTTAATTGTTTATTTTTTGTTTTACCAAGCTTTCGATTTTTTTCTAAAATTCTTATGGTTGCATATTTTTGTCATATTAAATTAACTATCTATAAGTTTACATATTTCCGTAATTACTCCATAAAATTCTCTTTTATGTTTTAGAGTTTCATTATTTTCCAACTAATAATTTTAGATATTTTTGTTTCTTTTTTTTTTATGTCGAGGGTAACCCGCAACCGCTATCGTGGTGCGCACTGGGTAAACTCCGCCTCTGTGTAATAGCCTGCAAACCTACACAGGAGAGATAAATCACACTTGGCAAGCCAGGTGTGACAGGCTCACACCTAGTGGTGTTGGTGGTGGGTCGAACTTGAGATCTTTGACCTCAAGAAACACCATTATACCAGTAGGTCATCCTCAAGGGGACAGATATTTTCATTTCTTAATTACACAATGTGTTGTGTTCACTATTAATTATTCTTCTTTGTTTTTATATATTTTTTTTATGAAATTATATATAATATCAATTAAATATATTAATTAAATTGTTATGAATAATATTTGAATTTATTCGAGTAAAATATTAAAATAATTGTTAAGTTGAATAAATAAGATATAGATGATAAATGAAAGTATGATAATATGACTCGCAAATAATTAGTTTTGAGGAAGTATTATTGGAAATGAATAAATTTGAAAGAAGTAAAAAAGTTGATTTTGAATAACTAGTTTTGAGGATGTATTATTGAGAATGAATAAATTTGGAAGACGTAGAAAGTTAATTTTTTATATATATGGCATTGACGTGACGTGACATAAATATGTGTATGAATGTGGAAGCACCACTAGAGATCTCTAAGACTACCATTATCAGCAATCGGGCAAACACCCCAATCGGGCAATCACTCTCAATATTTAATTAATTTCTCTCTCTTCCACATCACCATTATTTTATCCAATCCAACTACATACAATTTGATAGTTTATCAGCAACCACCCCCAAACACCCAACCACAACATTATATATTATTTTTATTTTCTTTTATTAATAAATATAATATAATTAATAATAATTAAAATAAATAATAATTATTATTGAAAATTATAATAACATAAAATAACAAACTTTTATAAAATAGACAATATGATAAAATACAAAATAAATAAAACAAGAACATAAATAACAATAAACCGAACATGAATTGAAATAAACAAACGATGATTAAAATAGATGAAAAAAATATAAATTTAGTGTTGATGGCCGAATTTTTGCCATATGTGCTTGATCAAGTCGTCATGAAGAATGGCGTGAGCTTCTCGATTGTGAAGTTGTGACCTAGTTTTCATATAGCTCGACAAGCTTGCAATCCTCTCTGTAGAATAAACGAGATCGTTTTCTTCTTCTTGATCTTCACTTCGTTGATTATTCTATCTATCTCGATCTTCTATAAATTCGGTCGGATCATGATAGTTTAGGTAAGTGCTCCTTTCATCCTCCACTATCATATTATGCATGATGATGCAAGCAATCATTATTTTTTCAATAATGTCACAATCCCAAATAAGACATGGACATTTGATAAAAGCAAAACGAGCTTGTAGAACACCAAATGCTCGCTCAACATCTTTGCGTGCTGCCTCTTGATGTTAAGCAAATAATTGATGCTTCCGAATTTGTGGAGCAGAAATAGATTTGACAAATGCTGCCCATTGAGGATATATGTCATCAGTCAAACAATATCCCATTTTTTTCTTTGCCATTTACAACATAATTGACTTTTGGTGCCCGACCTTCCAAAATATCATCAAATAGAGGAGATTAATCAAGTACATTGATATCATTTTTCGAACCTGGAGTTCCGAAAAATGCATGCCAGATCCATAGGTCTTGCGACGCAACTACTTCCAAAATTATTGTTGGCCTACCGCTTCTTCCTGCATATTGCCCTGCCCATGAGGTAAGATAATTTTTTCATTCCCAGTGCATGCAGTCAATACTTCTCAACATACCTAGGAAACCACATTATTCTCTGACATGAAGAAGAGTTGTGATGTTTTCTTCAGTGGGCTTTCTGAGGTACTCATCACCAAAGTTGGAAATTACACATTCAATGAATTTGATAACCGATTTACGAATGAGTTGTGCGTTCATTTGTAAGTATTCATCATGCAAGTCTGCTAATGATCCATATGCCAACACCCTCATAGATGCAGTACATTTTTGGATCGCAGACATACCTAGACGACTAGTGGCATTAGCCCGTTGTTGGAAAAATTCATCGGTGGCAACGAGCCTGCTCATTATTCGTTCGAACAATGGCTTTCGCATACAATACCTTGTTCGAAACATCTCCAGCGGATATATTGGATCTTCTGCAAAGTACTGCTTGAACACACCTTCATGACCCTTCTCGCGTATTCGTTCAATGTAACGCCTTCGAGCTCTAACATGATGATTGGTAGGTTGTAACGATAGTTCAACAGCATGAATGACCACATCTTCAATGATGCGGTCGACTCTCTAATTTTGTTAAGTAATGCTTGCTTCTCATGCATCATCATCGAGGAAATTGGAAACGTCAAAACTGGAACCTGATGCCATTTTTAGGGTAGATTCAATATTTGAGTTGGAAAATAGAAATGAAGTTTATGTACATGTTCTATAAGGTATGTGTATATATATAGGGTAAAACTATTATTATTTCTCATATTTTTTTGAAAGTGACATGATCACATGCACATGGATGATAGTGAATCATTTTTTCTCACATGCATGTTATTAAAATAGTAATTGATGAGAGTGACATGACAATTGGTGCTTGGATGATAGTGCACTCACATGCACATTATTAAAGTAGTAATTGATGAAAGTGACATGACAATTGGTGCTTGGATGATAGTGCACTCGCATGCACATTATTAATTGGTGTTATTATTATAAAAGTGACATGACAATTGATGCTTGGATGATAGTGCACTCACATGCACGTTTTAAAGCATTGTGTTTTTCTGACACTTACATCAGTTTTTCACATGCACTCCAATAAAGTCACATGCATGCTAGGACATTATCATAATTGGTGCTTCACAAAATAATTGAGCAAATAATTGGTGCTTCACAAAATAATAAGACATAACTACATTACATAAATTGAAAATTACATAGACAATATGACATGAAAATTACATAATTAAATATTATATAGAAGACATAAAATAAAAATTACATAAGTGACATTAGGGAGAAAACACACAAGATCACATCCCATATAGTTTAGCCATTAAACGACGTTTCAGATCTTCTTCATCAGGGGATAATTGGCTTTTTCCCATCAAAAGCATTAGCATATTTGTTTTCATTTTTTCCTTCTGCAGATCAATTTCTTTTTCACGTGTGATCCTCGGTTCACAAAGTTCTGCAGTGAAATCATCAGGGGAGTATGGAAGATTGTGATGCTGCTTCTTTTTCCTTTCTTTTAGCCTTACCTTTAGCTCTGTCTCTGCCAATTGAACGAGAAGATAATGATGCATCGCTACCGGGAGTTTCTAGAGTATATGCAGGTGGAGGATCCCCATCTTCATCGGTTCTTGATTTTTTGGAGCTTCCATGACTTTCTTCGACATTATCATCATCATCTGGGCGGGAACGTGTGCACCCAGTACTGTTCAAATTCAACTCCCACTTATGATAATGACGCATCACTTTCTCAAACAGCTCATGGTGAGTAAACTTGGATTTTCCATATAATGTATGAGCAACTTTCTCAATATCCTCTCTGGACTATCCGCTCGATCTTCGTTCATACGCTTTTTTGTATGCAGCAGTCCATGCGCTCACATTTTTGTTGAGGCGTCTGAAACGTTGCCTCAATGATTCTGTTGATCGAGGGCCACCAACATTGGGATTTTCACTTCGCATTTTCTCATACAAGCTTGTAACTTTTGACCAAAATGAGTCATTATGTTGGTTCTTGCCAGTAACAGGATTATTACTGATGTAACACCAAGAAGACATAAGCCATATATCTTCTTGTTCTGACCAGGTTGAGGGTGCATTTTCAGAGATGTTTTGAGAGGTTTGGTTTTCTGGATTAGAAAAATAGGTAGGATTATGTGAAAACTGGGAATTCATATTACCGAACTATGAGAATTCTTCAGAGTTTGGAAGATTTTTGAGGTTGGGAAAATAATCTTGGAAGTGATTTTGATACTGAGGATTGTAATAAAAATTATTTCCTTGATCCATTGGGAGATACAGAGAAAAATACTAAAATATAAAAAAAATAAAATAATGGGAGAGGAGAGAGAGAGAGACCAGCATTCGGCTGGCCTCCATCGGTCGAACACCCCAAACCCACCATTTCAATTTTTTTTCCAACATGGCGGCCGAACGTTCGCCCTATTCCCAACCGATAAACATGGTATAAGAGCATCTCCAATGCTAAGCACATATTTGGTGCAGATTCTGCACTAAATAGGTGCAATTTCAGCACCAATTTTTTTTACAGCTCCAATGCTTAACACCAAATTTTACACCAAATAAGAATATTCTCTTAAAAATTTCATTTTATTTTATAATTGAAATATGAATATGCTTAATGATTTATTTTTTTATTTTTAAAATGATGATTATCCAAAACTAATAACTTTTAATTATATACTTTAAAAAAAATATGCTATTAAAAAATTATGTACTATTAAAAATATTATAACATATAATGTGCTTGGAATAATAAAAGTACTTTAAATGATCATCAAACGCTTACAATTAGTGAAAATATTACAAGTCTACAACACTTATGAAAATACATATATTTTGGTCTCAATACTCAGAACTAGTATATTTTTCCCACATATGTTCCACTAATGCATTTCGAAACGCAATATGAGCATCTTTGTTTTTTATTTCTCTATATCGAGCCAAAAATTCGTTAAACCGAACATTATCATTTGCTGGCTCTTCAACAATTGGAGTCATTATTTCATCTCGTTCCTCGAATAGAGCACTTATATCACGCTCATCTTCAATGATCATGTTGTGCATAATAATGCATGCTGACATTATATCACGTAATATGTCTTTATGCCAAAAGCGTGAAGGTCCAAGCAATAATTGCAAATCGTGATTTGAACACTCCAAATGCTCGCTCAACATCTTTTCTACATGCTTATTGTCTCATTGCTAAATATTTTTTCTTTGGACCACGTGGATCATGAATACTTTAAATAGTAATTTGTAATATACGGGACTTCATTCTATCCATTATGTTTAATTAATTATGCTTTTATTGAAATTATTTATTTATTTAGATGATTTATAATTTAAATTAAGTGAATATATAATTTATAAATTAAATTAAATTTATTAAATAACCTATTTAATAATGATTTTAAAAATTAAAATAATTCATTAGATATTGTGGGACCATCGACATCAATTTGGTGCAGCACCAAATTCTATCCTAAATTTAGGGTAGGATTTGGTACTGCATCAATTTAGAGCAGAATTTGAAACAGCATTAGAGTAAATTTCTGTACCAAATTGGTAATTTTAGTCCAGCATTGGAGTTGGCCTAAGCTTTCAACTCCTCCCGTCACTAAATAGGTCAAGTGCAAGCTAACATAAAAGCCCATCTTAAATCGATTCAAAATAAAATTCCATAAATAATAGATCAATAAATTAAAACCTAGCCTATCTACCCAATCTTCTTCATTTATTTGAGAAGTATAAAAAATCAAATAAATGAAAAGGTAAAAAAATACCAGAATCATCAACAGAACTTGCACAGAACATAATGACATTGCAAATCCAACACGCACATCAATTCGAGCAAAGCAGAATGTTTTGGGATTCAGCAACTCAAATGAAGACATGAATGAAATATCACATCAAAAAACACCAAAATACACATACCAGCTGGCAGTCAATCAAAGACAAAGTACCACTTCACAAACAAAAAAAAAAAAACAAAAGAGAGGAAGAGAGAGAGAGAGAAGGAAAGCATATATTACTTGAGAAAAAATTCCAAGAAACTTACAGTTTCCTGTATATTGCATCTATAACCGTAAAAAATTGATCATTATCTGCCTCAATGTATGGCTACTAAATACTATATACTATGACGGAGACTGCTTCCTTCCTTACGAAAATTCTATGCAAAAGATCTCTCAGCTGCTCCTCGGATATGGCCCTCCTCCTTTGATGTTTCCAAACTTCCTTGCGACGCCAAATATGAGTGTCTTCGTCAATAGTCCTCGGTCCAGCGTGCAAGCAACGACAATTGCACCGCCGATTATTAGAAGCTTCGGTATCTTCATGCCCTTTGGCTTCTCATCATCTGAGGTTATTAAAGGTGTTACTGGCGATACTTCATCTTCTTCTAGTGTCTTCAGGTAGTCAGGGTCCAGTTTCGTGTTGATTTGAGCCATGAATGCATGACGAGAGAGGGGTGCTCCCGATGCTCTGTGCTTCTGGTAAGCACGGAAACCACGCTCGATATTCTTCACTGCTCCCCACATGCCTTGCCGCACCCCAAATTTTGCAATTTCCCACGGGATGCCCATATCTTCGTAATGGAAGAGTATCACCTCACATGCAGACAAGTCTCCGTTTCCTTTCCTTGATTCCACTGTTGCAACCAATATAAATAATTTAATGACGAATAACCCCCAAATTATGGTCGCAAGACTCACAGCACTAGGAGGCATTCTCGTTCTCCGCATTAGGCAACATTACAACCAATTGAAAAAAAACCGAGTCACATGAGTTCCACTAGGTTTGCAGACAAAGGTTATCCATTTTTATGTGCTACCGACCAAAACTGTAGAGGGTTGCTTAATGTTGGAAAATCAGGAACTTGGAAAATTCTAAGGAACAATGAATTCTTTACCTGCTTGAATGAACCAACTTGAGTAGAATAGATCAACACGTCTTGGTTTGTCTTTCCTCGGAATAGAAAGAGAGGGAACTCCCTAGTTCAGAAACAAAAAGGGGTCATTCAATTCTATCAAACTAAGCAAACATATCGTTACAGCATCACGAACAGATGCATATACTTTTAGGACAACCACAACAGGGTGACACCATCCGTTTAGTTACTTGATCCTTTCAGCTAAAAGGTTGGTGTTTTGGGACTTAGTGCATAAGTAGACAAGGCGTTACATGATTGAACTTATTTTTCTGGAACATCATTTATTGTTCCCCATCATGCATCAGTTTGGTGAGGATATTACAAATATAATTTGGTCAGTTCTACAAGTCTTAATTAGGTATATATAGACAACTTCTACGGCTTCCTAAGTAACTTTAGATACTAATTTAATGTGTGAAGCTGCATAACTAGATTTCATTTAGGAAAAAAAAAAAAACTCTGGATTCTTTTAAAATTATCCCACTGAGCCACAGACTATATTTGACAAAGAGAATCTAGCAGAAGAAACAAACGAACCAAAATATATCTCTAGCTTTACCTTAGTCACGCAGTAATATGATCTTCCCGACTCCCATATTCTACGTCCTATTATGTATTCTCTGTCACTGCAGAAAAAAGGGAACTGCAAGAAAATGGTAAGACTTCAATGCAAGAAAAAATGTAAATAAAACAACCCACAGCATTCAAAATAGGAAAAAGAAAAATTATATTTCCGAACCTTCCGTATCCAATGAACCACCATACTCCCTGTGGTGGGGCATTCTTCTAAAATTGATGCATGTGTAAGCATATCATCCCACTTCAATCGGAAATCATCATCCCAGAAAAAGTCTCTTAATAATTCTGGAGTTGCATTCTCATAAACAGTTCTGCTACAATATTGAGGGGGACCACTCTAAGCAAAACACGTGAAAGAACAATCAGTGAAACATAAACCAAATGTCAGATGCACTACAAAGCATCCGAAATCTTTACAATTAAGAGAGAAAAAAATTGGGAAGGATACAGAAGCATTGCCTCTGTACCTGAGGATCTCTCTGCCATGCTTGGTAGCTCATATTTTGGGCTGAACGATCCATCATATGCTTCCAAGGGGGTCCTCCATCTTTCCTCTCAACCAGATGGCATAAATGTTCCAAATCCTCATTTATAATAAGCGGAAGGTCTTCTTTGCCCAGTTCAGATGGACTAAAAAAGCAATATACATTTCATGAGAAAGTCATGGCCAATAAATTTAGTTGTCAAGGGAATCTAACCTAAGATTGTGCTTGTTGAATATGACCAATCAAACGTAGTTATTGAGTAAATTTACTCATTACAGTGTAAACCACATACCAAGTTCAAGTTCTGGCAGGCACATCGTTTAGAAATATATGAACAAATATACATACATAGCAATGGGGAAAAAGGCGTTTGTGCTCTTCTTTTATCAGCATGGCATCAAAGTTCAAAACATTCATGTGTTGTGCAGGTCTTAATGGAATAGAAGAATGACGAGATAAAGCTACACTCAATGAGATATACAATCACAAGTTGCATTATCAAAGGAGATATCTCCACCGTAGACTGCAATCAATCAAAATTATACCGAGACTCCGGATTAACTGTTCATTAATCATATCGTGATGAATAATTAAAACCTCAACAAAGCTTAGAACTTGAAGACTATTCAATCATTCATGGGTTCAAATTTACCATAAAAACCTACTCATACAGACAAAACCTCACTCTCAAAACACGACAGGTTCAAGAAAAAAAAATCATAGAAGATGAAACAACAATAGAAACAGCAGAAGTAAACCAACAAAAAGAATAACATTTTTTGGAATATGAAGCACAAAATCAACCTGCAAATAGCATTGTCAATCGCGGGCTTCACCTTTTGCTCCAAACGAGAAATTGCAGTCCCCTCCTTGCAAGAATCCAAACTTTGAGCTGAACCAAAGCCTTTAAAAAGAGTAGAAGGAGATGACGGCGCTGAAAAATCAAACTTGCAATTCCCCAAAGTTGCCCACCTAGGTTTCCAAGCCCATCCCACCATTACACCCAATAAAAATCCAATCCAAACAGGCCCCAGAAACTGAATCACCCCAATAATCATCGCCCAACTTCCCGGTTTCTTCAAAATCTCCAAAAACGCCTGAGCCACCGCCATAACTACTTATATTTACAATCAAAACCAATAAATAGACGGCGGCTATAATCAAGAAAGAAAACCTCGCAATAAAATTAAAAAAAATGAAAATTTATTTATTATTTATTTTTCCCGAAGAGGAGGAAATATATAAAAAAAAGGATATCAAAAGGGCGTGAAGAGAGTAACGGATAAGAATGAAGACACAATTGAAGGCCGAAACTTGGTTTGTGGGGAAGATTGATTCTGCGTCATTTGCTTTCTTGTTGAAGTTGTGCCCCCCAATAATTATAAAAACTTTTTTGTTTCGTTATGGAAAAAGATTGAAAAGAACTAAAGATAGAAATTTGGAAAGGAACAAAAAACAAAGGGGAGTTATCGAATTGCACCGCCAAAAAACCAGTGGCTTTGGATTGATGAGGGTGACGATGCCAGCTGTCGCGTCTGTGTGTTGACTGCTCTGCACTTTGGATTTTGTGTGAACTCTAATTTTCCACCCTTCCCCTTTTTTTTTCTGGATGCCAAAATACGCAGCGCCCAGTTTTATCATTTCATTTATGTCGCTCGCACCACTACACTGCCACTGCTCTTTATTTTTCACATTTTTTAAATTCATGGGAAAACAGCATCCCATTAATATCACGCAAATCAACTAGTATAAAATTAAATAAAATAAGGGTAGTATCGCCCAAATTATTATAATTAAAAATAAGATTATACAAAAAGCGTAAATTCGAAGCTATAAGTTACTGAAAAAGGTGAATTGTCTGAAATTTCACTCAATTGGGACTTGGGACAATAAGATTTGGGGCAGACTTGGGTGAGACCGTCTCATACATGAGACGGGTCAATACTCACATGCGGGGATCATTATTTATGAGTGAAATATCATTAACTCACATGTGAGTATCGTTATTTATACCCGCATGTGAGTATCATTATTTATGGGTGAAATATCATTAACTCACATGTATCATTATTTATGCGTGAAGTATCATTAACTCACGTGTATTGATCCGTCTCATGTATGAGACCGTCTCATACAAGTTTTTGTCATAAGATTTAGGAGTAGGCGAATAATTTTGAAAGGAAAACATATATATATTTTTCCTTCTTTCTTGTTAGGTCTAAATTGATCTAAATAAAAAAAATCATAGTTTTTACCTTAAATCTAATATCAACCAATCATCCATTACATAACTACAAAATACGATAAAATATGAACATTATTATATATTTAAAACTATAATAATGTAGTCTGAGTCTCTGTATTTTATTTGGTTAAATCAATTCCCTTTATTATAATTTTGGTTAAAATGAGTTTCTACTGTACATGGACCAAATGATAATTTAAGGACTTAATTTAAACCAAAAAAATGTTGTTTGCTAGCTTGATTTTAATCCAATAAAGTATATGAACTCAATACGAAGAAGTGTGAATATTTTTTTTAAAAAAAATTAAGGATAGGACTAAAAGTCTTAATCTTTAGATACATTTGATCTAGAGTTTCTTTTTTCTCTTTTGGGGAGAATTTGAACTGTGTTTAATAAAGTTAAAGAAAAGAATTTTCATTTTAGGGAAACATATGCCTACACTTGGTGCGAGTGTTTCAATTAATTTAGGTGCTAGCTACATTCATTTGGAGGATATTCGAGAGGATTTAATGTTGATAATTGTATAAAAATTAGGTACAACCGATATATGATTTGTCATTTCATTTGTGTATTGTCCAATGTTCTATTTATACCAACTTTTATATATATATATATATATATATATATATAGAGATGGGATCATGTGAGAACCACATATCCCTGTGAGAATTGAGAACCAACTTCATCCACTGTAATTAGCTATGTTCAGTTGCAAACCAGACATGTGTTTTGAGTTTTGGGGAAGAATGAAGTGAAGCGGATGATTCTCTGCTGCATTTGGATCGCACGATCTGATTTGAATTTGAGTTGATAGAATCAACAGGATGACTGAGATTCAACAGATAAAGACTGTCGATTCGATTAATACCAAAATATATTGGATAAAAAACAAATTTATTAGTAGAGAAAATCTCGAAGAATCGGCATGGAAGAATTACGCATATCTCCGGCCGATCCGATGGGAAGCCCGGCGAAAGAGCAGCAGGCCGCCGGCGTCGGAATTCTTCTTCAGATTTGAACGTGGGATGCAGGTTTGATTGTTGGTGGACTGGCAAACGTTTCCAATACAGAGAATAGCATCAGGTCTCGTGCTTACAGTTCTTCATCATGGGATTTGTTCTCGCTTCAATGCTATTTTAATTCACGATGATTGTGTAATACTGTAATTCACTAAGCAAAGTAATCATATTAGTTTTAACATTTGCATTCTGCTATTTTAGCACTGATAGTTTATATTTTAGCATTTCCATTTCCTTTTTTTTAGCATTGTTAGTTAATGATCTCATTGATCTCTTCCAACGTCACTAATTCATTCAATCCATCCAGTCTTAGTTTATGCCCTCCAATCACTTGTATCTCATGTGGAAGACACAAATGTCATCTTCCAAATCAGATTGGGAGATTTCATCCACAAATTAAATCTAAGAAGTGCAAGTATGGTAGGTCGCATACATATGGTAGCTCTTCCACTTCGCAATCACGCAAGCTCAAGTATCGCAGATGGATCTGTAGCTTTCCGCCTTCAAATTCTAATATATCCAACACATGTACCCTCAAGTGTTAATTTGGAATTTTTCAAATTCACTATATTTTCAAAATAGTATATGAGTTTTTCCAGAACACCAAAAAAGATTTGAGATCTTTAAACTCCGTGACACGCGACTTTTGCATAGTGAAATAGCATCATCAAGATTGATGGCTAAAATAAGTCATGACAATGCTAAAAAAGGCCATGACAGTGCTAAAAATGGCTATGACAGTGCTAAAATAGAAAACGACAGTGCTAAAACCCTAGGTTGAAAAATATATACGTAAATTCTGAGTACTCATATATTGATAATTCAACATGTAACTGTGTTCGTTCGTGGTTTTTTTACAATGTCGATGACATTTTTTATACTAATGCTAAAAAAGAGTCATGCTAAAATAAGTTATGACAACGCTAATAAAGGTCATGACAGTGCTAAAAAAGACCATGACAGTGCTAAAATAGAAAATGACAATGCTAAAACCCTAAATTGAAAAATATACACATAAATTCTGAGTATTCATATATTTTCCAATTTTACCCTTACTAAGATTCAGGGGCAGCGAAGTTGGACGTTATTACGAGATTGCTACCACGTTTTTTAAAATCCGGAGCATATCTTGGCCGTCCAAATATACCGGATCTATGGCTTAGATTGGTTCTCAGTTCTCACCTAGGGTGTGGTTCCTTCTGGAACCCAATCCTACATATATATATATATATATATATATATATATATATATATATATATATAGAGAGAGAGAGAGAGAGAGAGAGAGAGAGAGAGAGGAATTTCATAGTTTTCGAGGATCACAAGGGCTAATTTTGTAGTTAATTATCATTTTAAAGGTAACTAGAATTTGAATTGATCGCCCTACCTTTCTTTTTCTTCTTTGTTTTTTTCCCCATTCTTTTATGCCATTAAACAGCATCTTATTTTGGATCTTATCCTTAAGATGATCAATAATAATGGAAATAAAAATTATTTGTTCCATATATTTAAGATGAACAATTTAGTTATGAGAATGAGATCCTTAGTTTTTGCAGCTAAGAGAGAAACCTATAATTGCTAGTTGATGATGCGCTTTGAGTACATTCAAACTATTTGGAATATTCCACAAAATATTAATAGGAAAATATACGATCAGCTCAACCATACATTAACCCATAAATTACATAAAAATTTATCAAATTGTGCTAGGAAAATTTCTGTGTAACAAATATGGCCAAAAATATATTGATATGATTGGAATTCACGAATAGGGCTAAAGATTAACCACCCTAACAACAAATCACCTTAATTACCTTTTTCTTCTAGATATGAGGACTTGAGGGGTATTGTTTGCTAGCATAAAAGTATACGACTAATCTTATTTATTTTGATTCACACTTCAACCCCATTTTTCATGAATTTTGGATCAACCTGTAAAAAAGATTATTGTAAAATCTGAATTTTATTATTATTTAATTGGATCTATATATGTACTCCTAGGAGTATAGTTGCAAAACACGTGAATATTCATTGATATCAAAGTGATTCCACCAAAAAAGCGTTGGGGTTAACACCATCAACTTCTAAAATAAATCAACTTATACCTGCTGCCTTTTAATATCATAACCTCCGTGCCAATTTGTGTTATAGTTCTTGTGCCAAAATTATTTTTATTTTCAATTTTTTTAATATATTCTAATTGGGGAACGATGAATTCTAAATAAATTTTTTAAATTAAGCTAAATTATAACAAAATTAAAAAATATATAAATTTGGCACATGAGATGTAGCAGTGAGTGTCAGAGTGATTTGAAATCGCCTCTTAATGTGGCCGGCGGTATCAGTTTATGCTGAAACTTAAAAATGATCATCGACTAATTTTATTTTATATAAATTTCCATTCATGGTTCTACCTTTTTCTTAGTTTCTTTTAGCATATACAAATTGGTCGGAACAAGTTTAAATATTACAGTATATCTATTTCAATTTTCAAACAACTTATGTGCTAATTTTAATTAATCTTTCTATATAAGGCACGTAGAGCTGATTGAGCTGCTGAATTTCCTAATAATTTAGACTGTTGGAGTTGGACTTTTCTCGAATCTATTACAGTAATGTGGCAGTATTAATGGTGAGCCGTGTGTGTGTGCAGTGTGCTTTAATTTCTTGCTTGGTATGGAAGAGTGTGGATTGTTTGTGAAAGCTACCCTGCAGAGATGCAATTTTACAAGAATCGTCCTATTAGTTGAAACTTTAAAATTTATAACATACTGATATGGTTTCATTGGTTTGGAAAATAGAAGAAATAAATTAAGAGAGAGAGAGAGAGAGAGAGAGAGAGAGAGTCACATAATTAATTCCATCGGATTAATTTGTGCCTTGGGGAATTTTAATTTCTTGTTGCGTTTGGTTACGGAATTGGGCTCATGTATAAGGCTTATGCGTATCAAGGAACTCTACGTGTTGCTTTATCGAAGAAAAAAATCTTGATAAAATGCTCAATTTTCTTCTGATTTTTTTGGCTTAGCAGAAGCTTGGGGAAGTTAAATAAGGACACAAATAAGTTTGAATATTATTTTTAAAACATATTTTCATCAATATACAATATAATAGTTAAATTATCAATGTTAACGCCAATATTCTACGAAGATGCATAAACCAATGAAATCCCTTGTGTTTCAAACTGTGTTTCATATTTCTCTATTAAATTTATTAGTTTTTCTTTAATGTTTTATTCAATTTAAATCTAATAATTATAACATAATCGACCCCGTCAACATTTATCAATAAAAAAATGAGATTAAAATAGTTGCTTACCTTAATTATGAAATAGTAAGCAATAATAACTAATTATTAACTAAAAACTAAAAATTTAATACTAAAAAATAAATAAAATTGAAATTGAAAGAAAAAAAACTAGGAGAAAAGTTAATAAATTTGATATATAGTGGATGAAATAAGGTTAGATTATTAATTGGGAGCGACAATTTGCACTACTAATTTTACTCTTTGCGCCACAAAAGAAATAAAGAAAAAATAAAATAATTGTAAAGTTACTTCAATACTCTTTTATTATTTGTTTATATTACTAAAATTACTCAATGCACCGCAAATTAAAAACTAGAAAAATAAAATAAAAAAGAAAATAAATTAAAAATCATTTATTAAGCATACTAAAAATCATTATTCATCAACTTCTAATAGTTTATTAGAAGTATCAGATGCTAGTATGGGTGTATTGATCGAAAATAATCGAGTTTAGAACGTTCGTGAAGGGGTTTTGGTCCAAATCGTGATTCGTTCAAATTGAAAATTTTGAACATTTTGGAGTGATTCGAACTCCATTTTTCGAACAGCACTTACGGAAAAAACAGAGTTGAGGACGTTTGAATTTAAGTTTTTGAACATATTGGAGTGGTTCGAACTCCAATTTTCGAACATAGTTCGTTCGGAAAATATTTTTTGAACAAATAAATGTTGTTCAAAAAATCAACTATGAACACCCTTAGAATTTTCTAAGCGTCATTCGGAAATTTTTTTTTGAATAAATGGGAGTTCTCAAACTTTAGTTTCGACCAACTTTGTTTTCTCAAGTATTGTAGTCAATCGAAATGCAAAAAATAAAATATGTAGTAAAAATAGCAATTCGGTTATTAATTATTTTTGGGCTTCACAGGGATGCATCAACTTATATCACTCAAAACTGAGTTTCCTTAATTTTACGTTCTGGAATAATTATTCATGAATTTTTTTAAAAACCATAATAAAAAAAGGTCGACTTCGCTGGGGATCGAACCCAGAATCTCTGGTTTCGTAGACCAGCGCCTTATCCATTGGGCCACGGAGTCATTTGTTAGCAATTACTTACATTTGTTAAGAATTACTTACAGGTAATATATTCCTTATATTTACTAAATTGAAACCAATTCATTTCAAGAGAAAGTATGTGTATTAAATAAATATCTATAATAGCGTATTCATAAAGTGACTCCGTGGCCCAATGGATAAGGCGCTGGTCTACGAAACCAGAGATTCTGGGTTCGATCCCCAGCGGAGTCGATTTTAAATAACAAGCGTTTGATCATTAATTTTTTCAAACTTTGATATTTCTAAAAAGTGATTAAGTGTCGTGATTATTCTAGAACTTCAATAATCATATTTATTTTGATTCTTTCTAATGTTTTTATTATTTTTAACAGTTGCTTCATAAATTATCAATAATGGTCTTTCAACCCATTTGATTTGTTAAAACTCCAACACGAAATTCGAAAATAGCAGGATGATTCATGCAACATGAGGAAATCAATTTAATTATCGAACAATGTCTTTGAAAGATGCTGATATGCAAAAAAGAATTTAAATGCACAAATGGGTCGATTAAAGTGTCGTGATTATTCTAGAACTTCAATAATCATATTTATTTTGATTCTTTCTAATGTTTTTATTATTTTTAACAGTTGCTTCATAAATTATCAATAATGGTCTTTCAACCCATTTGATTTGTTAAAACTCCAACACGAAATTCGAAAATAGCAGGATGATTCATGCAACATGAGGAAATCAATTTAATTATCGAACAATGTCTTTGAAAGATGCTGATATGCAAAAAAGAATTTAAATGCACAAATGGGTCGATTAAAGTTGCGTCTTATATTCATTTTAACCGAGACGTTACAGTAGGGTTGTAAATGAACTAAGTTGAGCCGAACATCATGATGTTCAAGATCGACTCATTAAAGAATATTCGAGTTCGAGCCGATTTGAGTTTTTTTCCTCTTGTTCGGGCTTGATTCGATAAATATATGTCATGTTCGAAGTTGGCTCGAACTTAGATCGTAAAATGCTCAAAAATTTACTAATTGAGCCAACGCTTGAATGTTAAAAAAAACTCGTTTAATTTGCATGTTTGTGCTCAAGTTTGAAAAAAAAAAAAAGCTTATTTAATTTACATGTTCAAGATATTTCTAATGATCATAAATAAATTCAAACTCAAATTTAATCACGAATTTTTTTTAATCAAACTCCCAATAGTTCACGCCTTCAATAGTAAAATTGGATGTGTTGAAAGTGGCCGAGTGAAAAGGGTGAAAAATGTGTTGGAAAGCAACATCCAAAGGAAATAAGGAATCAATCAACAGCCCCAAATCAAAATCCCCTAGTTCAAAACCCTTCTCCAGTTATTCTCTTCCCGCAACACGTCGATCCCCACCGGCCACCAGAGTCACGCGTCGCGCTTCTCCAGTTCATATCTTCCCGCAACCCGTGATTTCGGCTGCTGGTGTCATCTCCGTCCAATTTCTGCTCAGATCGATTTCTGCTCGGAACTCCTAACTCGGTCGGATTTCTGCTCGAAACTTTGTTCGCCTTCAACATAGATTCTTCAACTTCTAATGTCAATGTAGGTTAATTCAACGTGTCGTATTATGTTGCTTTCTAACTGTGTAAATATATTGGAATATTGATGTAGTGATGTCGGCTGTTTGAGTAGTCAAACGCATTTCCGATTACCTACTGTTTATGTCAAACGCATTTCTCAGTTTCTCTCTCTAAACCCTCAGGCCATGCTATGTGGAAAATCCGGCTCGAGCTGGCTGGACCGGTTGCGGACCGCCAAGGGTTTCCCAGTCGACACCGTCAGCGATCTCGAAAACTTCATCCAAAACCCTAATTCTCAACCCCTTGAAACACCGCCCCCAAAATCCAATGCCGTTTCAATCTGCGCTCCGACTCAAAATGAGAATAACCAATTGTTCAATATAGTGAGTGATGTCCTCAATGAGCTATTCTATTTTGGGGATAAATGCAGCAATGCAACCAATTTCAAAAAATCTGCCCGCAAGCAGGCAAACCCTAGAATTTGTGCATTTTCCAGTAACGGGAGCCGTGACAACAGCAATGCAGTTCCGGGGAAGGTGACACTGTTGAGGAGTGGCGACAGTAATAGCGGAGTGGAGGAAGTGAAAGTGTTAGATAGATGGGAAACTGAAGGGGAGGGGATTGGGAGGGATGCCAGTTTGGTGGGGTTTTCTCGGACAGAAGTAACGGTTATTGATACGAGCTACGAGTCCTGGAAGTTTGACAAGTTGTTGTTCAGGAAGAAAAATGTTTGGAAAGTGAGGGATAAGAAGGGAAAGGGTGAGATTGTGGGGAGTAAAAAGAAGAGGAAGATGGAGGAAGATCATCAGCATGGAGGTAAGAAGTGGAAGGTTGATAACAAGGAAGGGGGTGGAGATCAGTGCGCGTTGCCGCCGTTGAATGAAGTATGTTGGACTTATTATTAATGATTTCAGTTTGTTATTACATTTCTACTTGATTGTTTTGCCCTTGATGATGTGTGTTTTAAACTTATATCATATGATGTGATTATCTAAGTAACTGATGTTCACTAATCACTATAAGTTTTGTTATTGATTGAAATGGCATAACGATCCATTATTTATTTATATTAGCAGTAATTTGTGTTATGTGGACTTTCATAGTTTGCTGCGGGAGAAGGGATATCTTTCATGGTAGAGGAATTCTCATTGATTTTGTACTGGTTAGATTAAATTTATGCGACTTAATAGGACTCCAGTCTAATTGGTGACCAGAGCCATTCACCCTATATACAATCATTATTTTGGGCCTTGTAGGTTGCGTGCTTGCTTGTTAATTGACTTGATGCGATAATAAATAAAAAAATAAAAAAATAACTTTATTATTTATAGGGTCTCTTGTTCTGTTTGCTTCTAAAATTCTGATTGTGATTGGTCTTAATGTATTACTTTTGTTTTCTTTATTAGAATATTTGGTTTTGTCCATTCATGTAGCCAGAAATCTTCTTTTTGATCCTCAATGGAACAGTGCATGAATTGTGGCCTGGGGGCTACTGTCATAATGTCTTGAACTTACAGTGGTATAAAAAGCACTGGTTGTAGTTACCATGTGATCAATTTTGTCCCTTTCTGGTGTGGCTCAACCCGCTTAATAATTGGTTGTCATATACATATATATGTGTGTGTGGCACTGATCGTGTTAATATATAACATTTTCCCTATTGCAGTACCTTCAGATTTTGTCTTGAGAATTGAGATCTTCAGGTTTAGGCCTTAAAATTCTAGAGATATTTTTTAGATTTAATATTTGTATCTGATTTTGATCTCTAAGAAAAGAGTGGAACATGTTTATAGTGTTGCGTGCTTCTATTGACCTCAGAAGTATGTTTCTGTGGTTCGATTGTCGATCTTTATCCCTGGCTTATGGCTTATGCTATTCTCTGCAGGTATATCATCAGACGAACACATCAGAAGGTCATGATAAACCCTCAAATAAAGTTGAAGGCACTCACAAAAAGAAGCAATCAGACCTGTAAGATAGACTTATGCCCTTTTTTTTTCCTGCCTTTTACATAACCGCTTTGCACATATATCTTACATAATGCCTTCATTTTTTGGCTTTCCAGGACCTTGGAAAGTGGGAGCTCATCTGTTATTCTTATTAAAAGCATACATGCTGGTAAGAATAACAGAACAAGCATATCCAAAAGCTGTTTGAAGTTCAAACCGAAGAAAAATTGAGGATGCAACCTGCAAAATACTTGAAGGTGATATTCTGTTGTGAAAAACACTTATTGAGGCTTTTAGGTCATGACAAAGTGGAAGATGCTAAGGTTATAAAGCAGTTGTATTTTATGCATTATCTAAAGTGCATTGGCCACCATGCCCTTTTGTGGGGATATTTGGGCATACAAAAATGTGATGCCTCACATTGTTTTGTGCATATAAAGATTGCATTGTAGCCTGTAGGTGACTGTACACAGTGACGCATTTGCAGATTGATCTATGTTTATAAGCTGACATGATAATTTACCTGTGGAAGTTGATGTGTCATGAGCATTTCATGGTATTTATACGTTTCCTTATCACCGCACTTCTTTCCATGTTGGTAGGACTAGTCTAGATGCGATCATCATTCATGGTATTTTGGCTTATTCGGTACCCCAATCAGCTCCTACTCTTACAAAACAGAGTAATATTTTTAAGAACTACCTGCAGCCGCTGCATATATGTGTGTTCTGGGTAGCTCGGCCTACGGCGTTGGTGATTAGTGGTGTTCAGATCCGTGACTTTTCAGTCATGGGATCGGCTACTCCAAAACGGAGTGTTAGATCATACTGTTTGCCAGGAATAGATTGTCTGCCGTGCTGATGATATTCGGTGTTCTATAAATTGCAGTGAATGTAGTTTAGATTTTGTACTTCATATTCACGTAGATAAAACCGTGATGCGGATTGTTAATCGAGACACTTGTAAAAATCTATGAAGAACTTTCACTATTTCAAACTTCATCCTAATTTTGGTCATTGCATTATTAATTCTTTTATGGTTTCGAAACAAGACTGTGTTGAAAGCTATATGCATGTTAAAATATAACTAGTTTACGTTTACGAGTATAATAGACTTTACTAATAACTAGTTTTAACTTGATCCAGATATTTGAAGCTTGAGTTTAGATTGACGACCTGTTACTATTATTCATTTTATATGGTTAGGACTTGGGATATAAATACAACAAACTTATCTCAAGCTCAGCTTCATAATTTCGAGATGAGTTCGATTGTTTATGATATATTTGATGCTGAGAAACTTGTGAGCCAACTTGATTCATTTACACCTTCAGCTATCATAACTAAGATTAAAGCCGTCAAAAATGGACTATTTCGCCTTCATTTAAGGTGTATAATGTATTAAACTACGGAATTAGAGGACACCAGATCACCTGTATAATTCTTGTCGCATTTTTTGTGCAAGTCTTTATTTTTTATTTTTGTTTTTAAATTTTAATTTATTATGATTTAATTTAATTTAAATTTTTTATTTAAGATTCATTCATCTCCAATTAGGACTTCTTTACTAGGTAGTATAAGAGTGTAATAGATACTTATGACACGCTAATACTATGTTTGCTAGTAATAATAAAGCTCATGGTTATGCAAGGGTCGACATGTGTTAACCATTTATATGGTATAAGTATAACATATCACACCCTGCAAGTGGGATATTACCTAATTAAGCATATTTTAGGAATTGAAATTTTATACAGAATCTAATACATTTAAGCAAACTATATATTATTAATACATATATTTTAATTCACCAAAACAAACATGATATTGATATCTTATACGTTATAACACATTCCATATTAAACATATTCAATCTTATATCATATTGTCTAGCAAATGAACCTCTAGGGTATATTAAAAAAAAAAATATTACCACGAACATATCACACTGTAAAAAAACTGATTCTAAACAATGAAATGTTAATTGGCACATTACACCCAAAATCCGACCTATCATTACTCCATCCAAGATATTCTAAGAATAATAGTTTTCTTCATTTTGGAGAAGATTTCATAAAAAAATGTGGGTAAAAAGTTGTTAATTTTGAATTATGAAGATTTGTGTTTCTTTTATAAAATTTATTTGATAATTAAGGAAATTATATATCGTACTCCATGGGATACTTTGGAAGGTTTTAAAAATAATAATAATAATAATAATAATAATAATAATAAAATAACATACAAACTAGAAAGTGTAAATGGATGTTTATGACCAATAATAATAGAAAAAATATTTTCTAACCAAAATTATGATTCCATCTTTTTTAATCAAATTTTAATATTATCTCATATATGCACTTATTATAAGTGGTGGGCCCTTTGAAAAATATTTGACTCAACTTTTTGACTTTGTGTTTAATTAAAATAAATAATAGTTTAAAAAAAAGTCACAAACGAGAGCACATAAACTCGAAATTGAACGCTCCACATTTTTTTGCCCGACAACCTTCTATCAAAATTAAATCACGAGCATATCTTAAAAATATTTCGAATTCAATGATTTACATACGTATATTCATTATTAGAATCTTAAATTCGAGTATATGTAGACTGTATTATCCCAGAATTTTCGGGTCTATATAGACATGAAAGCATGTTATCAGGTCAATATTGACCCTATAACATGCTTTCGAGTCAATATGCTATCAGGTCAATATAGACACGAAAAACATGCTTTCAGGTCTATATTTTCAGGTGAATTTATAGGCCAAAAATATGATTTCGAGTGTATTTAAACCCGATAACATGTTTTCGGGTCAATATAGACCCGATAGCATGTTATCGGGTCAATATAGATCCGAAATTATAGTTTTCGAGTCTATATAGACTCGATAAACGTAACATTTTTAGATTTTAATGTTAATTGATTTATTTATTCAAAATTATAAAAAATTACATTTATGCTAGTTCATTTCATTAAAAATTATAATAAATTGCATTATATGAGTTCATTTAATTCAAAGTTGTATAAAATCCATTTGTAATAAACTATGTTTTGTAAGTTCATTTCATTCGAAATTTTAAGACATTACATTATACTTGTTCATTTGATTTGAAATTATAATAAATTGTGATGTATGAGTTCATTTCATTCAAATTATACCAATATATATTATACTAGTTCATTTGATTTCAAATTATAATAAATTGCACTGTATGAGTTCATTTCATTCGAAAATTTTATCAAATTACATCGTACCAGTTCATTTGATTTGAAATTATAGTAAATTACACATATAAATTCATTTCATTTGAAATTATTATACATTATTACATTATACTTATTCATTTGATTTGAAATTATAATCAACCGCACTATATGAGTTCATTTCATTCGAAATTTATGAAATTACATTATACTAGTTCATTTGATTTTAATTTATAATAAATTACACTATATAAGTTATTTCATTTGAAATTATATAAGACATTAAATTAATACTAGTTCATTTCATTTGAAATTATAATAAATTCCACTGTATAAATTTATTTCATTCCAAGTTATATAAAATTACATTGTTCCATATGAGTTAATTTCATTCGAAATGATATGAAATTACATTATACTAGTTCATTTTATTTGAAATTATAATAAATTACACCATATAAGTTCATTTCATACGAAAGTATAAGACATTACATTATACTAGTTTATTTGATTTGAATTTATCATAAATCACATTATATAAGTAATTTTCATTCGAAATTATACAAGACATTATAGTATATATACTAGTTCATTTGATTTGAAATTATAATAAATTACACTATTTAAGTTCATTTTATTCGAAAGTATAATAAAGTCCACTATATAATATTATTTATCTCTCGAAGCTTAATCTGCCGGTGATCTTTATGATCTAGTCAACGGTGGTGGAGATCTGTGTGTTCTGAGCCAATAGTCGGATTCGGTTTATAGGATAGAGATATTCTTTTGTATTATTTCATTATGTATTCTTTGTACTGTTCAGTGTTCTTCGGTAGATTTGGTGTATCTAGCCTTTACAGTGATATCAATAGACCGTGGGGGCTATCAGTACCCCTCTTTTCCGTCGCTCACTTCGGTGGAATCCGTCTTCTCATCTACAGACGACAACAAGTAAAACGGTGACCCTCGTCTAGGGCACTGCACTGGTAAATTGGCTTGAACCTCTCCTAGTGGCGTGAGGGCCTATAGGCTTGGTGTCTGCTCTATGTTTTCTCTGTTGTTGTGCTTATAGATCTGTTATCTATTAGCAGTTAGGGTTTTCTCACTTGATAAGTTTTTTTTTTAGGTTTCTTGGTTCTTGGGGCTTCTGCTGTTCTTTGCCTTATCTTGCGATTCTCTCTGCTTCCATTTCGTTGTGTTCATTTTGGATATGCATGATCCTCTGAAGTTTTGTGTGAACTTCCTTGTTTGAATCTCGGTGAGATTCTTGGTTGTTTCATCATTGTTTACCCTACAATCTTAGTGGACATTAGTGACCCCCTGCGCTTCCGTTCAAACGGGTTATTGTGAACTGGGCTAGCACTTTACTCCTGTGTCTGGGGTTTCTAGGAGGGTGAATCCCGGTGTAATTTTCCGTTCATTTCTGTTTAGTTCATGTTTTTTGCTGGTTCTTTTGTGATTCTGTGATATTCCTGTTATTGTTGTCTCCATTTTTCTGTGTGATAATGGATGTGAATGCATATAACATGGTTCCCTTTAATGGGAAGAATGACTTCAATACAGTATTTGGAAGCGGAAACTTAAGTGTGTGCTTATTAAATAGTGTGTTGTTAAAGCTCTTACTCATGCTTATGATGATTCTGATACTCCGACAAAACGTTCTGAAACGAATGAGTTAGCATGTTCCACTATTATGTTGAATCTTAGTGATTCTGTTATTCGTAAAATGGGTGAGTTGTCTTCTGCAAAAGAGTTATGGGACAAACTTGAAGAAACTTACACTGAAACTTCTTTTGCTAGCCGCATGTATCTTCTTGAGAAATTGTTTAAATTTAAGTTTGATATGTCCAAAGATATCGATGAAAATGTTGATATGTTTACTAAACTGGTTCAGGACATTAAGCTTTCTGGTTATAAAACAATTGACAATTATACTAATGTTGCCCTTCTGAATTATATTCTTGATTCATATACTGATGTGAAGTCTGCCATCAAATATGGCATAGATAGTGCTTCAATTGATGTGATTATTAGTGCTTTAAAATCTAAAAAATTGGAGTTGCTTGAAACTTGAAGGAGTAGTTGGACTCGGGAGTCTAAGGCTATGCATGCTGGGGGTAGGGAAAAACAGAGGTCTTCCCCTGATTTGCTGGTAAAAAGAAGAAAGGAAAATCTAGGTCAAAATCAAAGCACAAATTTGTTAGAAAGTGTTATAACTGTGAGGATACTGATCACTTTATTAAAAACTATCCTAAGCCAAACAAAAGAATAAAAAACAAGACAAGTCTGAGCATACTAATTTGGCTACAGGTGAAAATATGGGTGATTGCTATATGGTTATTAATACTACCAATGCTGTTGTTTCTGACCTATGTGGTAAAAATTGTAAATGTAAATGGCTTATGATTCTGGCTGTACTTTTCACATTTCTCCTTTTAAACAATAGTTTTCCTCATTTAAAACTGTAAAAAATGGCTTTGTGTCCATTGCTAATGAGAAACAGTGTAAGGTTGAAGGAATTGGTGATGTTTGCTTGAAATTTGTTTCAGGAACTGTGCATACCCTTAAAGATGTCAGATATATACCTGAGTTATGTTATAATTTGATTTCATGTGCTGCTTTAGAATATGATGGGATTGAGGGCAAATGGGGAAATGGTGTGATGAAAATCATGAAAGGTTCTCTGGTTCTGTTTAAAGTATTGAAAAAGAATAATTTGTATATTTGCCATGCTCAACCTGCATCTTCTAATACTTCTGTGCACATGGTCAATGCTGATAAGATTGTTTTATAGCATAATAGATTAGGGAACATGAGTAGTAATTGTCTCGATATTTTAAGAAAATGAGGCCATTTTGGTTCTGACATTGTTCATACTATGCCTTTCTGTGATGCATGTTGGGGTTTTTTCGAATTAAATCACCGCAGGATCATTTGGTTGTTCATTAATCCATGTTCATGCAAATCATATTTTTTATGTCACATGCATGTTTATCACGTCACGCACAAAACCATGTAAAATGAATCTAATAAAGCGGAAGATATAGATCCGAATTACTTATAATTGTCAGACGGTCTAAGGACAAAATTAAAGATCTAATCTTGCTGTTGAATGAACACTGAAACATGCGCCACCTACACCTCAAATTTCGTCCACTGCACAATTCCACTCCAAGATCTTCTGTTGTATTCCCGGACTGTATCTAGATTCAGAGTGGGCTGAAATCTACTAGATAGGGTTGTGAAATCTGTGGATAACTTTGAGAGACAAAGAGGGGTTGATTTCCAAGTATGAAATCTTCGCCCACCCCTTCCCCTATTTATAGGGAAGTGGGCGAAATTTCCTTCTCAAACTATACTGGGTTTGGGCCTCTATCTCAAGTTCAATATCCAGTCCACTATCAGTCAATTGGGCTACAACAGGGATCTAGAAGAATATTAAATTGGTCCACTAATTTATTTAATATCCAATATCCAATAAACTTAGGATATAATTAAATAAATTAAGTTTTACTTTTATTCCACTAAAGAAGTAAAACTGACCTACCAATTTAATACATATTTGTGAATATGCTTTCTCCTTTAGTCCAACCATTCCCCGCATTTAAGATATAATGTTCATTAATTAATTATGTCAGCCTCTGACAGCTATAATTAATTAACATCTAAAACCTTGAGTAGTACCACACAGGCTTTACCATGTAAGGAATAAATTCTACCTGCAGGGTTTCAACATGAACTTGTGTTTTCTCAAGAGAACATCATCAACCTGGCGCACCAGGACATGGTGCTCATGCATACTGCTCGAGACATCATGTATACATTGTCATTACCTAAGATATCGAATTCGATCTATGAAAAGATCTCACTCATTGATAAATCAAAGTAACAAACAACGTACACATATACTCGCCAATATCACATGAGTTTAGAACCCGAACTCTGTGGATCTTTATTCTCTCAGTAACTGGGTTAGAGACAGAGAATAGTATCCTATCGTGATCCTCCTCAATACACTAATGAGTGTACTAGAATAATCAGTTAGTCAAGATAAACTAACTTATCAGATTATTCTACGGTGTACCGATGGTGTGTTCAGGACCATCTAAGCCGTGAGCTCTTTAATATATTATAAGGTTCTAATGATATGATCTTACCGTGTGACTCCCCACACCATATCATCTACAATGTAAGTATATGGAACATTGCATAGAACAATTATAGAACATAATCTAAATGCAAACAATGACTGCAATAACTTTCATTTCATATCATCATATCATCAGAAAAGTATACAAAGACAAGTCTTCCAGTATATAAAACTAACAAATGTGTTAAAATCCAATTTCCTGTGAATCTGCAACCTCACATGTCTAAATGTTCTTCTGTTCTTGTGTATTTGTATGCTAATGTGTGGGGTTCTCCAAGTGATACCACTCATGGTGGTAATAGATTCTTTTTGTCCATAATTGATGATTATTCTAGGAAAGTTTGGGTTTTTCTCATGAAGCATAAATCTGAGGTGTTTGAGAAATCTAAAGCCTGGAAATCATTAATTGAAAACCAAACTGGAAAGAAGATTCTAAATCTCAGAACTGATAATGGGCTTGAATTTTGTAATACTTAACTTGAATCTTTATCTGCTCAATTTGGTATTAAAAGATATATAACTGTCCCCTATACTCCTCAACAAAATGGGGTAGCTGAGAGAATGAATAGAACCCTGTTAGAGAGGGTGAGAAGTATGAGGGTGTTGTCTGGGATGTCCAAAAAGTTTTGGGGTGAGGCTTTGCTTACTGCTGCTTACATCATTAATAGGTCTCCTTCTGTACCTCTTCAGGGCAAGTGTCCTGAGTCTGTTTTCATAGGGAAACCTGTTGATTTTTTAAATTTGAGGGTTTTTGGGTGTGCTGCTTTTATGCATACTAAAGGGGATAAACTTGACCCTAGGCCTAAGAAATGTGTTTTCTTAGGGTATCCTGAGGGTGTTAAAAGCTACAAACTGTGGGTGAGAGATGAACTAGGGTTTAAAACTGCTATTAGCAGGGATGTCATCTTTCATGAATCTAAATTTCCCTGTTTATCTGATTCTATTAATGCCTCCGTGCCTGTTCAAAGTGCCACTTCTTTTGAGGTGGAGCCTGTTGTTTATACTCATGTGTTACCTAATGCTCCTCAAATTGTTCATGATATTGTGCCTAACCCCACTTCTAATCATTCAGCTCATGAAACTGACAGTGGTAGTGATATGGATACTACATCTGACACTGAAACAAACAATTCAACTGAGCCTCTTGATTTGCATGATTATCAACTTACTAGAGATAGAACAAGAAGAACCATTGTTAAACCCATTAGATATGCTGATTGTAATCTATTTGAGTTTGCTTACAATGTGTTTCAATCTCTAGATAGCAGCAAACCTCAGTCTTATAAGTAGGCCATGAAATCTAAACATGCTAATCTTTGGGTTGCTGCTATGGATAAGGAGATGCAATCTTTGAAAGTTAACCAAACCTGGGTTCTTGTTCCCAGACCTGTTAACTGTTCTGTTGTTGATTGTAGATATGGCTGTATAAAGTGAAAACTGAGTTTAATTCCACAAGATTTAAGGCTCGGTTAGTTGCTAAGGGTTTCACTCAAAGGGAGGGAGTAGATTACTTTGAAATTTTTGCACATGTTGTTAAGTTTACCACTGTTAGAATTATGCTTGCCTTAGTGACACATTTTTAATTGGGAATTTAAGCAAATGGATGTTACTACTACTTTTTTACATGGTGATCTTGATAAACCTATTTATATGAATCAACCTGAAGGATATGTTGATTGTAATAAACCTGATTATGTGTGTCTACTGAAGAAATCTCTTTATGGTTTAAAGTAATCTCCTAGACAGTGAAACATTAAGTTTGATAACTGTATGAGGTCTTTAAAGTTTACTAGGAGCAAATATGATCACTATTTGTACTTTAAGGATGTGAGTTCTATGCCTATGTTTCTGCTGATTTATGTGGATGACATGTTGTTAGTCAGTCCAAGTAATGAATCCATTGAGTATTTGCAAAAATATTTGAGTGATAACTTTGAGATGAAAGACTTAGGAAATGCTAAGAAAATTTTGGCCATGTGTATTACTAGGGATAGAAAGAACAAAAGACTTGCGTTAGATCAGTCTAGTTATGTTGAGAAAATTCTATCCAAGTTTTCTATGTTTGAAGCTAAATCTGTGAATGTTTCCCTTGCATCTCATTTTGTTCTAAATAAGGATCAATCCCCAAAAACTGATTCTGAAATTGTTGCTATGAGAAAAGTTCCCTACTCTAATGCTATAGGATCTGTAATGTATTTAATGGTGAGTACTAGGCCAGACATTGCCTATGCTGTGAGCTGCCTTAGCAGGTATATGTCTAACCCTGGTATGCCTCATTAGGAGGCTGTTAAGATACTTGAAATATTCTAAGCATGTGGGAGGCTGTTAAGATACTTGAAGTGGCTATTAAGATACTTGAAATATTCTAAGCATGTGGGTTTATCTTCTCTAAGCATGCTACAGGGGCTATTTTAGTTGGGTATGTGGATTCTAACTATGCAAATGATAGGGATAACAGAAAATCTACTACTTCCTATGTGTTTACCCTATGTGGTCCTGCATAAGTTGGAAATATCAATTACAACACATTGTTGCTTTATCTACTACTGAATCTGAATATATGGCTATTACTGAATGCATGAAGGAGGCTATTTGGTTGAAAGATGTTTTGTCTGAAATTGGTCTTCTTAAAGACAATGTCACTATATATTATGACAGTCAATCTGCACTTCAACTTTGTAAAAATCCTGCCTTTTATGATAGGACTAAGCATATTGATGTTAGATTCCACTTTATTCGAGATATAGTTGATAAATTACTTGTGTTGCTTGAAAAAATATCTACTAATGTAAATCCTGCTGATATAGGGACAAAGTGTTTGCCTTTTGAAAAGCATGCTTCTAGCATGAAAATTCTTAACTTTGACCCTGGTTACTTTCTTTTTGCAGGTGTTCAAGTATAAGAGATGGGCTTGAACAATAATCTGAATCAGTGGCTTACTTTGTGTTATGCCAGTATGATTAAGGTTATTGTTGAAGTTCCATCTTCTATATTAGTTTAGGTTGTTGATAAGCTTCAGTAGCAATGTGATAATGTGACTGACTGTGTGTTAGTTATATTTCATTATTACTACTGTAGTTTTGTTGGTAATCTGTGGGTGGTTATTACCTTGGGTGATTACCTCTGGTCTTTGTGACCTGCTTATGACTTTGTGTCTAAGCTTGATCATGACTTTGTGTCTAGGTCTTAATCTCTCATGTAGTTTTCTTTGTGAATTCCACATGAGAGATTATTGACGATGATGATGTTTTCTAAAGACTCAGTTTACCAATGATGTGGATTACAAAAGTGTCAAGGTGGAGAATGTTGGAAAATAGTGGCCCATTTGTTTTGGGCTCGAGTTTCCTTCAAGGCCCAAGACTGCCCGGCCCAATCACTGGAAGACCCACATCCTCGCTGCCCTAGTCACCGACTTATAAATATCTATGTTGAGATATTTGCGCACATAGTTCTCATTCTTTGTGTGCGTGCGGCTAGGTCTTAGAGAGAGAGAGAGAGAGAGAGAGAGAGTGGATCTGAGAGCTTTGTGCTCTGTCTCAGTGCGATCCCTTTCTTCTTCGTGCTTTCTTCTTCTCTTCTGGTGAGTTAGAGTGTCTCGCTCTTAGTGTGTGAGGAGGAGTTCTGTGTGGAGCAACCGAGGTTGCAGCCGTGTGCAGTCAAAGCTTTATCTGCCTATGATCTTTGTGATCTAGTCAACGGTGGTGGAGATCTGTGTGTTCTGAACCAAAAGTCGGATTCAGTTTATAGGATAAAGATATTCTTTTATATTATTTCATTCTGTATTCTTTGTACTGTTTAGTGTTCTTCGGTAGATTTGGTGTACTTAGCCTTTACAGGCTTTATAATAAATTGCCCTATAGAAGTTATTTTCATTCGAAGTTATATAAGACATTACATTATACTAGTTCATTTCATTTGAAGTTATACTGAATTCTACTATATAAGTTAATTTCATTCGAAATTATTTAAAATTACATTATACTAGTCCATTTGATTTGAAATTATAATAAATTGCGCTATATGCGTTCATTTTATTCGAAATTATATAAAATTACATTATACTAGTTCATTTTATTTGAAATTATAATAAATTACACTATATAAATTTATTTCATTCGAAATTATAAAACATTACATTATATTAGTTTATTTGATTTGAATTTATAATAAATCACACTATATAAATTATTTTCATTCAAAATTATATAAGACATTATAGTATACTAGTTCGTTTGATTTGAAATTATAATAATTTCCACTATTTAAGTTCATTTTATTCTAAATTAAAATAAATTTCACTATATAATATTATTTATTTTTCATCTACCACTATGCCGTACAACAACACGTTGCTAAATTATCTACGTATCAAAATTAAAAAATTGTCATGATATCGAATCTATATTAACATGAATAGATGTTATCGGGTCTATATTAACTCAGTCAGGTCTATATTTACCCAACTATGTCAATATAGAAATTATAATAAATTCCACTGTTTAAGTTCATTTTATTATAAATTATAATAAATTCTATTATATAATATTATTTATCTTTCATCTACCACTAGGTCGTACAGTCACGCGTTGCTAAACTATCCATGTATCAAAATTAAAAAGTAATTAAAAGTTGTCGTGAAATCGAATCTATATTAATATGAATAGAAGTTATCGGATCTATATTTAATATTTACCAACTGAGTCAATATAGACTCAGTAAATCAAATTGGGACTATATTGATCCGACTGGGTCTATATTAACCTGAAAACACCTTATCAAACATAAAAATATGAAATTTACGGGTCACATTCATTCAAAAATGAGTTAATGACTCTCCATTGACTTTAGTAAGGGTAATAAGGACTTTTACTACATTACTTGATTAGAAAAGGTGTAATAATGAACTTTGATTAGAATTTTTTTTTTCTATTTTGGTTATTAAAAATTTTGTCCCGACTTGAAAATAGGAGCTTATAATTACTATTTAACGGTTTATTTTAAGGAAAAACAAGGCTTGTAAAAGAACCGGGGAGCCACAGAAGTGGGTTCGAGTCTATCCATCCTTCAATGAGCGTAGCATTCCACTTCTCTCTCATCATCCATGGCTGCGCCTGCCATTGCCAATCCCTTCGCTCTGCCTCTACCCTCTAAGTATCGACTTCGAACGACGTCGCTTTGCTTCCCACCTTCTGCTTTCGCCATTTTCCCGCTCACTAATTTTTCTTTCCACCATAAATTCGCAAACAATCTGCTTTTCCTCAGCTGCCGCTGCGGCGCTCTCACCGTCAATGCCGATTACTCAACTTCCACGTTCTCCGATTCCGGTATCTCAACTGGATTATATTCATGTTTCGGCGCTTTCGAAATTCATGACCCCTTATTTTAATTTTGAATCAAAATACGAATTTTCGGTTTTTTCTTTCTTTCTTGGATTTGATTTGGTCTGCGTCCAACTCTTTCTTTCTTTTAATTTAAAATAGTTTATATGTTGATTGGTGGGGCGCTGAAGGTTCTTCTTCTTCTTCTTCTTCTTCTTCTTCTTCTTCTTCTTCTTCTTCTTCTTCTTCGCTAATTTGCTAATTTTTTTTGTAGGTATAATGCTGTTTTCGTTATTTCAAGAAATGGGATTGAGCGTGAGAGAAACGGAGGCAATTTTGGATGCCAGTGCAGCTCTTAGATTAATTCCTTCTGAATCTATTCGCAGTAGAATTCAATTTTTGCAGTCTGCTGGATTATATGGTGCTGCCCTTTCTCGATTGATTGCTAAAAGGCCGGATGTATTAACTGCTGAAGAAATTGATGGAGTGTTGAGCTTGATTGTTAATGATAATGATCTAGAGTTGAAAGGGAAAATCGAGCCTGCCCAGATTGAGCGGCTGTTGAATGCAACGGACCCTCGATTTCTTGGGGGATTTGAGAAAAAATTAAAGTTACTGCTTCAGTTTGGCGTTTCCAAAGATAAGCTTGTTCGCGTGCTCAACACTGTTAATTTGACCAAGGCATTGTGTCTTCGATCTTTCGAAGAAATGGAGAGAATGCTTGCTTTTCTGCAGCGTTTTGGGGGTGTCGATTTGATCCATCGTAGGCCTGCTGTGCTTAACTATGATTTGGATACTCAGTTGATCCCAAGAATTGGGTTCATCCTGGAGTTGAGTGGGGGTGATGAGGCTGCTACCACAACGGTCTTGCATAAGTTCCCCTTCATTTTGGCTTACACCGTGGACCATTTAAAGGACCACGTCGAGTTCTTGAATTCATATGCTGGCTTGAGCTCCGAGGAGATTTTCAGGATTGTTCTTGTTTATCCAGGCCTGTTCAGCGCTAGCAGGAAGAGGAAGTTGCAACCAAGAATTGATTTTCTCAAGCAGTGTGGGTTGAGTTCGCAAGATTTGTACAAGTTTCTAATGAAAGCACCTCTGTTTCTAAGCCTGTCATTTCAGGAGAATCTAGCCAATAAACTAGTGATCTTGGTGAAGATTGGGTATCGAAACAGAACAAAGGAATTGGCCATGGCAATGGGGGCTGTTACCAGATGCAGCTGCAAGAATTTACAAGAGGTGATTGGAGTGTTCTTGAACTATGGACTGACTTGTGATGACATTTTGGATATGAGCAAGAAACACCCCCAGGTATTGCAATATAACCACGAGTCGTTGGAGGAGAAGCTTGATTACTTGATCGAGGAAATGGGTCGTGAAGTTGGAGAGTTGTTGTCCTTTCCTGCATTTCTTGGCTATAAGCTTGATGGTCGCATCAAGCATAGGTATGAAGAAAAGAGGAAGACTTTAGGTGAGGGGATGTCTATCAACAAGCTATTAAGTGTGTCTGTGGCAACATTTTCAATCAAGAAGAAGAAGAAGAAGGCACCAGAGGCACCAGTAAGAACGATTCATGACCCGAATGAAAAAGAAGGTAAATGAGAAAAGACTGATGATCGCTTTGCAGTTTATCTGGATAACAGACTTGGAGCTCCAAGATTCTTCGATCGATTATTCAACTCAACATTACCAGTTGAAAGCTATGGCAAATGATCATTGACGTTCTTCACGCAGGCAGGGGTTTCAATACTCGAAAATCTAGTTGCTGTTCGAGCCAAATTAAGATGAGATCATTACGGTAAACTAAGGTGTAAACCTACTCACTATTCTTGCATGCTTGGGTCACATAATTGTTCTGTAATTGGCATCAAGATAACAGTGACACTGTGAGGAGAGAATGTAGATTGTTGAGATGCTAGAGAAAATGCAGAAACTGTAAATCTATAAGCAGGTCTAATTAATTTGAAAACAGCTACTTTCATTCCTTCCCTTATGATAAAGGATACCTATTGTTGCTAGAATTTATTTCTCTACCTAGATTGTTGGCTTTATTTCTTGCAAAGAAGAGAGAGTGAAAGCAGCATAAAGCCAAAAGCATCTGGATGAAGATTAAAGTGTGAGAGGCAGCAGTTTGCACTCTTAAAACACTATGTAACACGAAATCTACCATAAGTAAAAAAAACTGCCATTAGCTTCTAGCTGGAACCAAGCACCATGCGTTGCAGTTTCTGTGCAACGTCGAGTCCACTGGGAATAATAACTTCGTAGCCTCCAGCTTTCCTTTTGTGCACAATGTTAACCTCACCTTAAAGAGAGTCAGCACCACTATAATATGAGTTCAAATCGAAGGTAATGGATATAACTAAGTCACGGAAAAAAAAATACACAAGAAGTTACCAGTTTCCTCATTCCGAAAACAATACAAGTCACGATCCATGATTTCCAGCTGCTCAATTGCTTCAGTAACAGTTAAAGTAGGCATTTCACAGTAGTTTATGCGAACAATCTGCATCAACATTAAGTTTATACAAGAAAACATCAAGGAAAAACAGTGAAAAGTAGAAGAGATAATTAACCTCATTGATCATGCCTTCCTGAATAGGAAGTTCCTCCATATTATCCTTGGCCACTCTGAGAGAACCAGGGTCCCTAACTTTGAGCCTGTTAAAGCCCTTCATATGGCGCCCGTGGTCTGACTCCTTTTCCTTGATCTTTCTCAATTTTCGCTGTATGATGGATGACACAAAATCTACACTAGCGTAGAGTGATTCCGAATCCCCCTCTGCTCGAAGCACCCCGTGTTTCTTGGTAAACAGAGTCACCTAAAGCATTTCAACAGCTCATTAATGTAAAAATTTGATGCAGATCAAGCATTTGTTTTCAAGTAAATGATCATGGACAGACCTCACATCTTCGTAATCTCTGACCTTTCCCCAACTCTCCACCACGAACAGACAGTCTAGCATCCACTTCCCTTACTAGATGAGTGTGCTTTTCAATTGCCTTACCCAACTTCTCTTCTATATGGCTCTTCACTTTTGGAGACAACTGTGTCACCTCTAAAACTCATCAATTTTCTTTTAAAACTATCAATACAAATCATAATGCACGGCTTCAAACAACACCGCACAAAACAACCTAATCAACATTGAATTTATATATAAAATACGCGTGCTGGTGTCCTAAACATAGAACATGTGAGAGTTTTCCACAAACCAGATAGCAAAGAGGATGAGTACTAGTTATAGCTTCACTTAATTTATTTGACCCATGTGTTAGTTCATCTTTCAAACCAGCAACCAGAAAAAATCAAGAAATTAAATGAAAACCACATTCCTCTCTCTCTCTCTCGCAGTAGAAGGGAAAAGGTCCATGAAAGTAGGGTTTTAGGCATAAAGAAGAAAAGGGTACCTGAAAATTTTTGGCTTGGAGAATTAGTTTGACAGAAGAGAGAGGACCACCCCATGACATTGTGATCTCAAAAGTATTTTGGCTCCCTTTTTTGAGGAAACACATTTCTTGACAGTTGAAGCCCAAACCCATGAAACTGGCAATTTGGAAAGAAAATGAAACGGGCTTATACCTTTTTGAACAGTTAACCATGGACACCAGAAACCCAGAAGGTGATGAACAAGTTACACAAGAATTCTGCTGCTCATGATTAAACCTCTTATGCACAGAATTTGGTCCAAATATTGTCGCCATTTTCTTGATTTTTGTGGCTACTAAAACTGGGGTTCTGATTTCTTTTTTTTCACTCTACTTTTGCTTGATAAAATTATGAGAGTTCTTGAAGAGTGAAGCTGCAGGCAAGTTCTCGCCACAAACAGTAGAAGTAGGCAATGTTGAGGGAGAATTGGGGGTATTTGGGCGAAATGTTTATTCAAATTGCCTATGGGATACGAATTACGATTGGTTTTTATTTATTTTATTTTTTAAGCAGGCGGCGGATGTGCGCATGGAGTAAATTGTGTTTCCATATAATAATGTCAAGCTTACACCAGTCAAATTACTTTGTTTTGTTCGTTGTGATTTGGGGATAAAATTGTGTTCATATTCACTTAAAATGGATAATTGTTGCTTAGCGCCTTTAAAATTTCTCAATGGGGAATTACAAACAACTAATTATGCGATTACTTTCTCAAAAATAAAATAAAATAAAATTATGCGATTACGTGTAAATGTATGATTACGGCGCCAAATGAATTTATGTAATTATATACGCCTCACCCCTATTAGCAAAACTATTCTTTATATATACATATATGTTTCGGTGTGTCCTTTTTTGAACATATATTGCCAATTCATATAGTTCTTATTTGCTCAAGTATTCTAGACTTTTGGTGTTTAATTTGTCATTTCAAGAAGTTAGGTTAAGGAACAATTTGTTAGATGTGATGCGAGTTTTCAAAGTGCTTTGTCAAAACTAGTAATTGATAGTTTTAATCGTTTCAAGTGGTAATTGCTCTAAATGTGCTTTCAATAGCATAAATTTTATTAATTTTTGCAATTATAACATTATTAATCACATTTTCAACAAATTTACCTAAAAAAAATCATATTTTCAACAAATTGAAATTAAGTTGTTTTCACATGATTTAAACCAATTAAAAACCATGTTTCCATCTAATAGAAGACAATGCAATTACAACATTGATCATGTTGATTTCAATTGGTTGGATATGTGAATAGTGTTGTAGTTGTAAAAGTTGCTAAGTTTATGTTATGGTAACTATGTATTTAAAATTATGTGAAAAACTAAAATTAATGTAAAGTTCTTGTATTTTAACACGATAGCAAATTCATATAATCTTCTACTACCTAGATTTTATTTTCTTCTTGTTTTTTTTTTTGTTACCATCATCTTCGATTTTTTCTGTCTAAATAACTGAAAATAATCACGAACCATTTCTATTTTTTTCGGTTCATCAAATACTTAATGAAATTCAAGTTTGCAAAATTCTCAATCTCACCCTACTCCCAATTCTCGGTATTTTCAAGTTCCATATACAGAACTATTTTTACATAATTTTGCCAATGGCACAAATGTTGCTCTAGCTAATTATTATGGATGAATGATGAGAGGTCAATTGGGGATAGATTTATAAAAATTGGCGTGTTTAATTTTTGATGTGGCATGAGCGTGATAATGCTGCGATTGCTTTCTGGGTATATTATTATTTCTTACGACCGATCTTATATTTTCAATTCTAAAACAAGGTTAATATAAGTATATATTTTTATATTTCAACTCATAGCAGGAAGCGAGGTGTTGATATTGGCTCTAGCAATAATACAATCAAATCCATTCAAGTTGTGTCAGAGCAATGATGTCTAGATTGCTCGCTAATATTATTACATTTTATAATTTTTAATATTATTTTTGCAAAATTAAGATTTAATAAATACTTAAAAAATGAATATTCTCGAATATTTCTTTTTTAATGTAGAATTTACAGTAGACCATTGGAGATGAAATGCATATTTTGCTTTATAATAGAGTTGAAGCTATAAAATGAAACAAACTATTTGATGTAGATGACCTAAATAATGGAAATAAAAGATAAGTGCTCTAGAATCTAGATAGAGGTGAGCAACTTTCAACCGCCACTGAGCCGACCGACTGAATCGACAGGGTTCGGTTGGTTTAGTGCGGTGAATCAACTTGTTGGCTAGGTGGTCGATTTTGATGGGAAGAAATTGATTGACAATCGGTAAGTGGATGGTGATGGTGGCTGAAATCATCGGTGGCACTGAACCGACCAATTTTCAATTATGTCAATATATATTTTAAAATTTTAATATATAGTATTGTAGATGTAAATTAAATCCAAGTCCCTAATTGAATTTAGCCCATCTCGGTCTCTATCTCTCTGATCTAAGATATGAGATCTCTCCATTCCTATGACCGCATGCAGTGCCACAACCACATCTCCAAAGTTCTCAGCCCATAAATCACCACCCCACCACTCCACACCTCAGCCAGCGCCTTCACTCCTTCAGAATAAACCGCAATCCTAACAAGACATAAGTAGACAGTGATGATTAATAAAACACTGAAGACCCTTCGACAACGAGTAAAGTAAGTTGTTAGTGCTGCTTTTTTTTACCAAAGAAATGGTTGTAGAGATTCTAGAGTGTTGGGTATTTGCCTTGCTGGGGATTCACCTCTTGCTTCCCATCGATGTTTTCGTCTTTGTCGGATGTTGCTTAAGCAAAGATAGTGAGAGAGAAGAGATGGAGGCTCAAGTTTTACTTGAGCATGGTTCCGGTGACACTAACGACAGAAACGGAGGAGACCACGAAGGTCACTCGGAAAGCCAATGGACCACTCACCTTAACCTAAGCACGACTTCAAGAAACACTCCAACCAAAGCTCCGGCTACCCATTCACCACACAGAGACTAACGGAGCACACACAGAGAAAATAAGATCACGAAGCTCTATCAATGACAGCTCACGAATAATAGAGAACATAAATTGTAGAGAGAAAGGCTCATGTAGTAGTGTGTGTTATTGTGTGTAGAGAGCTATTGCAGATCCAACAATAAGAAGACACCATTAGGGTAGAGAAGAGTGGCCCGAGTTAAAAGAGCCCAAGTAGTAAATCATTAGGCCACAACAGAATAGGACACAATATTACAACAATCTCCATCTTGTGGCTCATGGTGGTGTGCTGAAGTCAACAGGAATCCGGAGGAGTTTATCATAACCCCTTATTTTTCTCTTCTACAATATCACAAAGAAAAAGAGGAAAGGGACAGGAAAAACACACAGTTAGTACATATCACAAAGATCAACCAAGGTTTGCACACAAAGTGTAAGATGTTCACAGAAAACAAAAGAAAAAAATAACCAAGGGTTGATTCACAAAGAATCGACAGGGGAAAAATAACCAATACATAGGTTCACAAAAAAACAAGTACACAAAAAGAGCACAAAATAGGTAGAATTCAACCAAGATCAAAATTTAAAATCCTTTGGCAAGAAATCAAATTTTCAACTTGTAAACATTTCGTGCCCATATCAATAGGATTAAATTTAGTTGGGATCTTTTCAAGTTGTATCTCACATTTTTCAACAATATCATGGATGAAATGAAATCTAACATCTATGTGTTTAGTTCTATCATGGGACACAAGGTTTTTGCAAACAATAACCCATTTAACCAAATAACTTATTTAACAACTTCAGTTGCAGCAACATATTCAGACTCTGTTGTAGATAAATCAACAACTTGTTGAAGCTGAGACTTCCAACTTATACAAGCACCACATAATGTAAGCACATAAGAAGTTGTAGATTTTCTATTATCCATATCATTGATGTAATTAGAATCTACATAGCTAACAAGTTTCACACCATCAACAGACTTAGAGAAAGTCAAACCACATTTTTTTGTAGATTTCAAATATCTGAGAAGCCATTTCAAAGCTTCTCAATGAGGCAAACTGGATTAGACATGCATCTACCAAACAACTCATATAATATGCAATATCAGACCTAGTACTAATCATAAGATACAACACATATCTAATAACATTAGAATAAAGCACTTTATTCATATCATTTATTTCAATTTCAGTCTTTGGGGACTGATCTTCACTTAACACAAAATGAGAAGCAAGGGACACATTCACATGCTTAGCAATAAACATGGAGAATTTACTTAATTTTTTTTCCACATATGACAGTTGATACAAGATCAAAATAGACTTCTTCCTATCTCTATGAATATACATTCCCAAGAGTTTTCTAGTGTTTCCCAAACCTTTCATGTCAAAATTATCACACAAACACTTCTAAACATGATTCACATATTTAATACATGGACTAATCAAAATCACATCATCAACATAGAGAATGAGTACTATGGGAACAATTTCAATTTCTTTGAAATACAAGCAATGATCAAATACTTAAGAGATTGTATTCATTTTCAAAATCTGTGTTTCATTGCCTAGGCGATTGTTTCAAAACATATAAAACTACTTTAAGTAGGAAAGCACATTTAGGTTTTTTAGAATAAAAAAATCCCTTAGGTTATTTTATATAAAAATCATTTTCTAATTCACCATGTAAGAAAGCAGTAGTAACATCTGTTTGTTTTAATTTCTAATTAAACCGGGCTACTAAAGAAATCATAATTCTAATAGTGGTGAATTTGACAACATATGCAAATATTTTGTTGTAATCAATCCCCTCTTTTGAGTGAATCCCTTAGCCACAAGTCTAGCTTTAAAACTAACAGATTCAGTTTCATTCTTGACTTTAAACAAAAATTTACACTGAACAATCGAAGCATTTTCAGGTTTAAGCATAAGAATCCACGTGTTATTGTTATGCAAAGACTTCATTTCAGCTTTCATAACACTTAACTAATTTTTTGAATCTTTAGACTTCGAAGCATTTTTATAAGACATAGGCTCATTACTTTCCAGGTCATTAAACACATTTAAAAGTATGGAAATACATCTCATAATCATTAAACCTGGAAGGTGTCTCATGACCCTCCTCACTCTATCTCTATGAAGTTGATATTCATTTAACACATCAGGCTCATTATGCATATCAACATAAGGGTATTCAGGTTGATTATCAATGTGAGGTTCATTGTCATCATGTTCAGCAAGAGGTTCAATCACATTAGGAAAACTCAAACCACACATCTACTCTACCTCACTTGGAGCAATACTACAAACAGATTCAGGAACAGATAAACAAGGAAAATTATTCTCATTGAAAATCACATCTCTATTATAATAGCCTTAAATCCTTTAACAGAACTATCCCACAATTTGTAACCTTTTACCCCTTCAAGGTAGCTTAAGAACACACATTTTTTAGACCTAGGTTCATGCTTATTAGTTTTAACATACACAAAAGCAACATATCCAAGCACTTTCACATTTGACAGATCAAGATGTTTGTTATAAAACACAAATTCAGGGCACTTTCCTTGTAGATGAATAGATGGAGACCTATTGATTAGATAAGCAGCAGTAAGAACTGCTATTCCCCAAAACTTTATAGAAATCCCAGATGAGGTTTGACGCGCGGTCGTTTCGCGATCAGAATAATTCTCAAGAGAGAGTTATCCTTATGTGCACAGCAAGGCGTAGCAATCTTTATGTGAGTAAGGGTCGATCCCACGAGGAGCTGCGAATTCTATCTTCTAGTGTCACTTTTCCAAAAGGTTTGAGGATTGTTGTGGTCTCTGTACTTGTATTTAAAGACATTACAATAAAATAACAAAACAAAACAAAATAAAAAAAAATAAAGGAAAATATTAGTAGTAAACGTATTCCGAATTAGAACTCAGATGTCGAACTTAACAAACACTTGACCGATCATGGGCACGCTGATTACTTATGCAAATCTAATTATCTGGTTAAAGGCACCGGATCTCTCTCAACGTACCCAATCTATCCTTTCAGTTTAGCCTAGAGGTGATCTCTCGTCCCATAAACCCTACATTGTTACCCAACCCCGATCTCTCATATGATTGTAAGCAACAAAGCAACATTATGATCTAGACAGACCCAAATTTACCTGGACAAAGATCTCTCTTATGCCTTCAGTACCCGTGATACATCCCATCCCTTTATGACCAACACACAGCTACGATTCATTGACCATTTATAGAGGTGGTGAACACAATTCTAATTAACGAGTGATCCGCCACGATTAACTAGCTTAGCCCACTGTATAATGCAACAAAGAAAATAACTACACGACTGAACCAGATTCACCCAGTTTATGCCCATAAGCCTCACGGTTCTTACATGTTCATTAAGTTCTTATTTTTGTTCAATCCGGAATAACGAGTCTAGCTGCTCATGCTAGACTTAGAACAATAATAATAAGTAAAAGAAATAAAACAAAACATAATATAAACGAAAAACTTACTTATATTAAACTGCAAAATAAATCCAACTCCAACGCTGGATTGAAGAACATATAACTAGCGCGGAAAAATAAATTGTTTGTGCGTAAAAAGAAATAAAAACGGTAAAATGAGAGTTGTTCCAAGCTTAAAGAGTTGTAAAAAGGGTTGTTTGTTTGCTGCCATGAGATCTACTTATTGTTTGTTTGTTTGTTTGCATGGCAAATGTACATGTTGTTTCTTCTTTCAGCTTTTTTAACAGCCAAGGACCCTTCATGCATTTCATGAAATTCTTTTCCATTTTACTTCTAAACTTTGATAAGCTAATGCAGTACAAAAGAGTAAATTGGAGCATTGATCAGGCACAAACCTTACATCAGATAAGGTAAACATATAACTATTATCAAATTTGAAGTATACATCACCCATACCAACAATTTTACATTCTTTTCATTTTCCATATAAACATGACCAAAATCAACCATTCTAAAATTTAAAAATAAGTTTCTGCAAGAAGACATATAAAAAGAACATTCATAGTCAACAAGCCATACTCGGAACATGAAGTAGAAAAACTCTGGTGAGGTTTTTCTTTTCACCATAATAGTCAACAAGCATTGCTATTTTTATTGGTGAAAAGAAAAACTCTAAGAGTAGGTCTAAGTCTGGACCTGGTAATAGGAGATGTTATAATTGTAATGAACCTGACCATTATGCAAACAAATGCACACAACCAAATAAAAAGAATAAAAATAAAAATAGACTTAGACCTACTCTTATAGTTTTGACATCTCGTCAAAACCATATATGTAGGGCTTGATAGTTTTTCCTAACAGTTATGCTAAGGATGAAACTGATGAAAAAAGATTAAAATGAATGAAAGTGATGTGGCTTCCATTTTCTTAAATTTGCAAGACTATGTGATGAAAAAAAATGAGTCATCTTGATTGTGCTAAATAAATTTAGAATTAACTTATTGAGTTTTACACTGAAACTTCACTTGCTTCTTTGTCTTTTTTGCAAGAATTTCTTTTTCAAATTTAGACTAGATATGAGTAAAGACATTGATACTAATCTTGATGATTTTAACAAATTACTTCATACTATAAAACTAGGTAGAGATGACACCATTGAAAGATATTCTGCTACTTTGTTATTAAATGTCATTACTGATAGATTTAGTGATGTTAAATTTGCCATTAAGTATGGCAGAAATGTTGTAACTTATGATATTGTTGCAAATGGTTTAAATCTAAAGAATTGGACATGAAATATTGCAGTAGTAGTAATAATAATGGTGAGTTGCACCATGTAAGGGAGAGAACTTCTAAAGAAAAGAAAAATTTGCCAAATATAGAAAGTCATGGGCATAATGATTTGCAGATCAAGCTGAAGATCCTCCGACTTGTGGGAGAGATTGACTTTTGCTTCGTAATCCTACATAAGCTAGTTTATGGCAGAGGTCAAAAACAACAATACTTACATAATTTGATACATTCATACCTTTACATTTTCTACATTTTACATTTTCGCTCAAAACAATCTCGGGTCTTATGCCCCCAGGCTTTTAGGTTTAATTTTATGTTCTCAAAATCCAACATTGGTGTTGGATCATTTTTGCTATTAATCTAAGTAAGTTTTTCATTTTAATTATGTTTTCTTTTACTTACTTTCATTGTTGTTCTAAGTCTTACATGATAGGCTAGACTCGTTATTTCAGATTGAACAAAAATGAGAACTTAATGAACATGTAAAGAGTCATGAGGCTTAATGGGCATAAAACTATGTGAATTTGGCTTCATCTTGTAATCATTTTATTTGTTATATAAAAGAGGGCTAAGCTAGTTAATTGTGGTTGATCACTCGTTAATTAGAATTATGTTTTCTATCTTTATACATGGTCAATGAATTGTAATTTTATGTTTATCGTAAAGGGATGAGATACGCCATGGGTATTGCAGGCAAATTGAGAAATTGATGTATGTAGTAAATCTGGGTTTGCCTACGACATAAAGCTACTTTGTTTTTTACAATCAATTGAGAAATCGGGGTTAGGAAACAAGTTAGGGATTAGGAGACGAGAAATCACCCCTAATCTAAACTGAAATGATAGATTGGGCACGCAAAGAAAAATCCGGTGCCTTTAACCAGACAATTGAATTCACATAAGTAATCAGCATGCCCATGATCAGTTTAATGTTTGTTAAGTTCAAATCGACATTCAAATCCGAAATACTTTACTATTGATATTTTCTTTATTTTTCTGTTTTGTTTTATTTACTTTACAGTCTTTACATTCAAAGTACGGAAGACCACAACAACCTTCAAACTTTTGGAATTAGTGACATTGGAAGATAGGATTCGCAGCTCCTCGTGGGATTGACTCGCGGTCATTTCGCGGTCAGAATAATTCTCAAGAGAGAGTTATTCTTATGCCCACAGCAAGGCGTATCAAGCTTATGTGAGTAAGGGTCGATCCCACGAGGAGCTGTGAATTCTATCTTACAGTGTCACTTTTCCAAAAGGTTGAGGTTTGTTGCGGTCTCCGTACTTGTATTTAAAGACTGTAAAGTAAAATAACAAAACAAAACAAAGAAAGGAAAATATTAGTAGTAAACATATTCCAGATTAGAATTCAGATGTCGAACTTAACAAACACTTGACTGATCATGGGCACACTGATTACTTATGCAAGTCTAATTATCTGGTTAAAGGTACCGAATCTCTCTCAACATACCCAATCTATCCTTTCTGTTTAGCTTAGAGGTGATCTCTTATCCCCTAAACCCTAACTTGTTACCCAACCCCGATCTCTCATATGATTGTAAGCAACATTATGATCTAGACAGACCCATATTTACCTAGACAAAGATTTCTCTTATGCCCTCAGTACCCGTGATGTATCCCATCCCTTTATGACCAACATACAGCTACGATTCATTGACCATTTATAGAAGTAGTGAACACAATTCTAATTAACGAGTGATCAGCCACAATTAACTAGCTTAGCCCACTGTATAATGCAACAAAGAAAATGATTACACGACAGAACCAGATTCACATAGTTCATGCCTATAAGCCTCACGGTTCTTACGTGTTCATTAAGTTCTTATCTTTATTCAATCCGGAATAACGAGTCTAGCCGCTCATGCTAGACTTAGAACAGTAAAAATAAATAAAAGAAATAAAGATAACATAATATGAATGAAAAACTTACTTATATTAAACTGCAAAATAAATTCAACTCCAATGCTGGATTGAAGAACATAAAAACAGGAAATCTTAAGTGTCTGCGGGCATAAGGCCCGAGACCTATTGCAGAAAAATAAAATAAATTATTTGTACGTAAAAAGATAAAAAGCGGTAAAGAGTGTGTTCAATTATTTTTTCGGCCTCTGCCATGAAAGACATATATATAGGAGTACAAAGACACTAGGTAAACTCCTCGACAGGCCGGGGATCTTCAGCCCAATACGCAGCTGCCATGCCCAAAGCTTTCCATATCTGGCAGATTCTTCCCTTATTTAGAAGATTCTGAATCACAGATTATGTACTTGTCGTACCCTAGTTGCGCCGACATAGCAACTTTCCTTATAGAGCCGAGCATCCTTTTGGAAGCGTCAACTTGCCTTCCGCGGCTCCTCTTTCCTTCAGAGGCTAGGGTGCATTGCTCCTGCTCTAGCTGGCATTAGTTTTCTTGTGCCCAGTTTCCTTTCCTTCTCCTCTCAATCACTCTGGGTTATTGTGGGCACGATTACAAACTTCTCCTTCAGCTTCTGTTGGAATGGTGGGCGATTTCCGCCATGCTCGAGAGAGAGCTTTCTGCTGAGAAGTTGTTACCCATCTTGGTATCATTGGCACCATTGTGCCCTCCAAAAGTGATTATCCTGCCTCCTACTGCCCCTTGTGCCCATTCTGGCTCTTTCCGACTCAAAAAATAGAAAAAATAAAGGACAAAAGAATAAGAAAAAGACACAAAAATACGAGAGAATTTAGACTTGTCACACCCACACACTTTAGTCATACTTGCCCTCAAGTATGTGGGTACAACGTACCCAAAAGAGAAAAAATAGAAAACAAAAGGAGGAAAAGACAGACTCAAGACAAAGACACGACAAGTCAAACATGTAAAAGCAAATCCCTTGCGGACACGGAGACCTAGGTACCTGATCATAGTTAACAACATATAAACAGTAAAAACATACATAATGCCCACTGCATATCAAAATGACTAAGTGATTGGTTCTCTCATGTTTTCCTCACTCAAGTGTTTTGGCTAAGTGTTTACGCTCAAGGAAAGACATAATTGAACCGAGGGTCACTATAGGCTTGCAATTGCTCTTGTTCCTCCACCACTGTTGGAATAATGGACATACCTATGCTAAGGACTTTAAGGTTGTAATGTGGCTATGGGTTCAAGGTAGGAAATATTTGGATCTGGCTCAGAATTTAGTCAAATTTTCCCTTTGGGAGACTCAATTTGACTCTTACTGGCCTTTGCCACCGTGCCCATTTTATTACGCACATTCCCTAGATTTTTTTATCTTGTGGGCATTTTGTACTTCTTATTTTCTTGGGGTTTCTTTTTCATTTTTTTTCTTTTCTTTTTATTTTGACCCCTTTATTTTTTCTTTCTTTTTTTCTTTCTTTTCCTTGGCATTTTATGCCTTGTAACATACCAGATTTATCCTCCCCTCATGCCCATGGTCTTTTTTATGGTTTTCAAAAAAGAACATGACCAGGGCTTTATTCATTTTCGACTTAAAAAAGGGCTGCAAGGGATAATGTCAGGGTGGTTTTATTTGGCTTTGTGGGCTCAGAAAGAAAAGTTGCCTAAGCATTTCAGTAGTATACCTAAAATTCCTTGTGACCTCAGAATAGAGCAAAAGAAAGTTCTAGCTTACCTAAATTCAAAAATACAGAAATCACACAAGAAAGAAATAGCACATGCATTGTGAATTAAGGCTCAATTCCTCACAAGGTACTTAGTTCATTCATCATATAAGCAGTAGCATGGACATGCTGAAATGAAAATACAGTAAAATATGGTGCCTTATGGTCACAAGACCCTAGACTCCATGCTTTTAAGTTTAAATATTTACACATGCTTGACACTAAAAAAATGCAAAGAAGGCAGAGTAACCCCCCACCCACATACATACTTTGCCTTCGGCAAAGTGGGTGCGAGAAGATTATCCTACTAACCGCAAACTCAATGAAACGTTAGAATGCCCCTACCCACACACTTTGCCTTAAGAAAAGTGGGTCAGTACGGAGGTCATCTAATTACAAAAAACACAAAAACAATAAAAATAAAGACATAAAAACCAAAAGGACTCCGAATGCCCACACCAACACACTTTGCCTTAAGCAAAGTGTGGGAAATGAGCGAAACCTAAACAGACACAAAACAAACAAAAAATAAAAACCTAACCTGCAGGAAAGAATGTCAGTTTAGGCATCATAGGGGGTCGGATAATCGAATCCGACGTGCTTGAAATAGGCGAACAAGGCGGTCTCCAATCGGTTTAGTCTGGCTATGATGGTGGTAGCTGCTGGCTCTTGCTGCTGTGCCCTCAGGGGCCTCTTGCTTGGTCCTGGATTCAAAAGAAAACTAAGGCTACTTGAAGTTTTAAGCTTCGGTATGCCAAACACGGGTTTCCCCTCCTCTTCGTCAAAAACATCCATCATTCATTTCAAGTAGTTCAAATCAAACATCTCAACATGCTTGCAATACAGATTAGTGGATGAAGGATCAAATAGATGCAGTTTTTCAGCAAGATGGGTAATCAGTTGGGCACAAGAGATGCGATTTTTAGAATGGGCCACGGTGTCCTTGAAGTAGGTGATGGCCACATCTCCAAAGTTTATCCTCTTCTTGTGCACCATGCACCAGAGGACAAACAACTCCTAATTTGTGATGGAGTTGGAGCTATATTTCCAGCCAAAGAAGTTGTAGGCGAGCACTCGGTGACAAAAGCGAAGGGCATTACTTTTCAACATGTATCCTTTACTAGTTCCAGATTTGAATTTGGAACCGTCACCTAACTCGGCCCACTTCTCATCCATATTCTCATCCGTGGGCACCACAACAACAACATACTTATATTCATCATCATTCAGGTCCAAAAATGAAACAATTCCGAGACCCATATTCAGCTCATCAGCAGAAAGGTTGAAATTTTTACCAAAAATTTTAAACTTGAATTTTTTTGTAGAAGTGCCTCCCTTCCCCATACTTTTCACAGACAGATCATGGAAAAACTCATAGACCAACTTAAGAAAAATCAGACAATCCCATTAAATGAAAAATGACCAACCAATGTTAGAGAAGAGTTCTCTTATCTTTCGCTCGATGCCCAAGACAGCAAGCGAGGCCAAGTGGATAGTCTTATGCACGATCTCCCTTGTGGGCAAGATGTCTTCTCCTTTCGGCATAACTTTTCCAAAAGTTGGGCTAACCATAGTTTTACCCTTCTTTGCAGATGGCTTAGTAGAGGCTTTCCTTTTCCCCTTAGCAGACACAGAGGGCGCATCTGTTGTGCCCTCAGCAGCTTCCTTCAGAGATAGAGATTGGTCATCCTGACTCTTGTGGGCTCGCGACTACCCACTGATTTCAACTTTTTCCTCATCGGCCTCCTCATCGGCTTTCTCTTCCTCTGGCAACATCGGCGACAGCTGTTTCTTCCTCTTCAAGGCCTGCGACTTAGCTTTCACGGCGGCGACCTTTTCCTTCTTCACCTTCTTCAACTTTTCAGTTGCAGAGGAATCAGGAGTGTGCTTCGGTGTCGGCTCGGGTTCACATCTTGCTACATGATGTCCTTCTCTTGGTCGTCGATTTTGTCGGTGGTCTCCTCTACAATTTTCATAGAAGGCTCGTCAACCTTCTCAGACTCTCGGGTGGAAATAGGTGAATGCGGTAGTTCAACGGTGGCAAGAGGTTAATTGTTCATGACGGTAATGCTCGACGGCTTGGTTGGTGCAGCAGCGTCGGTGGTGGTATTCCTGGAATTTTCCAGTGAAGTAGAAGGGGTAAAATCCACTTTCTTCTTTGTGGACTTGGCATCACGAGTTTTGGGGGCCATGGTGATCGTGATTATGACGGTTTGAGATAGGGAGTTTTAGAGAGAGAAAGAGAGGTTTTGTAATTTTTTGAATTTTTAGGTGAAAAATGGCGAGTGAATTTTGGTGAGGAAGGGGTTGGGAGTTAAATACTTGGAGTCACCCTAGCCACTCAATTTGAATTGATGTGATAGGCCCGTTAGACGACCTTTGGGCTTTTAGAGTTTCCTTGTACGGAATCTTGTGTTGTGCCCACGGGGGTAGAGAGATCCCGAATTTTCCGAAATTGCCTTTGCTGGTGCCCTCCATACTGGAAGCATCCAATTTGGCTAGATTCTTTCATTCCATGAAAAATTCACCTAGATTTGTTCTCTAAAATACTCCAAAAACAAATACAGCTGTAAAATCCAACTCCTAGTCTAATATGGCAAGAAATAAACACTCAAAAGGAAATAAATAAATTACAAAAAACATAAAAAAACAAATAAATGTGGGTTGCCTCCCAGTCAGCGCCCCAGTTATTGTCGTGAGCACGACGCTCCTTAGGTTTACATGTATATAGGCTTAACAAGCTGGAGCCCGAGAGCCTTTATAGATGAAACAATTGGTTCTTTGAGATGCTTCAGCCGCTGGCCATTGACTTTGAATGTTTCTCCAGTACTTGAAACAAATAATTCCACTGCTCCATTTGGGTACACGGCCTGTATCTCATATGGCCCTGACCATTTAGACTTGAGTCCTCCTCCTAATAGCTTCAGTCTGGAATTATATAGCATAACCTTTTACCCATGCTCAAACGGTTTGTGGCGAATGCGTTGGTCATGGGTTCTTTTCATTCTTTCCTTGTAGAGAAAAACATTGTCATAAGCTTCCAGCCTCATCTCTTTAATTCTTGAAGTTTCAGCTTCCTTTCGATCCCAGCTCTATCAAGCTTCATGTTCAGCTTCTGAATTGCCCAAAAGGCTTTGTGCTCAATCTTTACTGGAAGATGACAATTCTTTCCATAAACTAAACAGAATGGAGACATCTCAATGGGTGTTTTGTAGGCTGTGCGATATGCCCACAAGGCATCATCCAGCTTGAAACTCTAATTCTTGCTATTGGGGTTCACGACCTTTTGAAGTATGGACTTGACTTCTCGGTTGGAAACCTCAGCTTGTCCATTCGCCTGTGGGTGATATGCCGTAGTCACCTTATGTTTTACTCCATATTCCTTGAGAAAATTCTTGATGATCATGTTGCAGAAGTGGGATCCTTAATCACTTATCAGCGTCTTAAGCACACCGAACCTGCTGAACACATTAGACTTCAGAAATATCTTGACCACACGGGCATCATTTGTGGTAGTTGCTTTTGCTTCCACCCACTTGGATACATATTCCACAGTTAGAACTATGTATTGATGTCCATTGGATTTGGTTAGGGGTCTCATAAAATCAATTCCCCAAATGTCAAAGACTTCTACTGGCATGATATGTACCATAGGCATTTCATTACGTTTGGTAATGTTTCCAGTCATCTAGAAATGTGGGCATCGTCGACATACTTTATAAGCATTTTTGTGAAGTGAGGGCCAAAAGAACCCGCAATCAAGAATTTTCTTTGCAGTTCTTTTTGCACCGAAGTGCCCTCCACATGTTTCGGAGTCACAGTGATCTAGAATGCTCTTAGCTTCCTCTGTGGGCACACAGTGTCTGATGATTTGGTCTGCGCACCTTCTCCATAGTATGGGCTCATCCCACACATAATATCGACTCTCACTTCTGATTTTGTTCATTTGATAGGTCGAGAGTCTGGTAGGTAATTCTCCAGAGATCATGAAATTGACTAAGTCAGCATACCAAGGTGCTGTGCCCTTGAGTTTGAACAAATACTCATCTGGAAAAGCTTCCTTGATGGGCACCACAGTTTCTTCCTCATTGAGTACTCTATTCAAATGATCGGCTACCTGATTTTGAGCTTCACTCTTATCTTTGATCTCCTAATCAAATTCTTACAGTAGTAGTATCCACCGGATGAGCCTCGGTTTCGATTCCTTTTTTGCAAGTAAGTGCTTCAATGCAAAGTGATCGGTGTAGACCACACTCTTAGCGCCAAGCAAATAGGATCAAATCTTTTCAAAGGCAAAGACTACTGCCAATAATTTCTTCTCAGTTGTGGTGTAGTTGGCTTGGGCATGATTCAATATCTTGGAAGCGTAGTAAATCACATGGCATTCTTTACCTCGCCTTTGTCCAAGCACTGCGCCCACAGCGTATCCACTGACATCACACATTATTTCAAATGTCATGCCCCAGTCTGGAGGTTGAATGATGGGTGTTGTGATCAGCCTCTTCTTCAGAGTATTGAAGGCTTCCTTGCATGCATTGTCAAAGACAAATGGCACATCATTTTGCAAAAGATGCGTGATTGGTTGTGCAATCTTTGCAAAATCCTTGATGAATCACCGGTTGAACCTGGCGTTCCCAAGAAAACCTTGAACTTGCTTTACCGTAGTGGGGTAGGGTAGCTTTTCGATGATGTCCACCTTAGCTTTGTCCACTTCAATTCCTCTCTGTGAAACAACGTGCCCAAGAACGATTCCTTCTCGAACCATGAAATGACATTTCTCATAATTAAGCACCAAGCACTTATCTACACATCTTTTTAGCACCTTTTTAAGGTTGTCGAGGCATACATCAAATGAATTCTCGTAGACTGTAAAGTCGTCCATGAATACTTCGATGCAATTCTCCAAAAGATCCGAGAAAATACTCAACATGCATCGTTGAAAAGTTCACGGGGCATTGTAGAGCCCAATAGGCATTTTTTGCTAAGCAAATGTGTCAAATGGGCACGTGAAGGTAGTCTTCTTCTGGTCGTCTTGGTCCACTACAATTCGCATGTAGCCTGAATATCCATCTAGGAAACAAAAGAACTTGTTTCCAGCCAATCTCTCCAGGATCTGATCTATGAACGGCAACGGGAAGTGATCATTTCTTGTGATGGTGTTGAGCTTCCGGTAGTCTATGCAGACTCTCCATCCAGTTTGTAGTCTTATGGGCACAAGCTCATTTTTCTCATTTTTCACTATATGGATCCCCGACTTCTTGGGCATGACATGAATTGGGCTTACCTACTTGCTGTCTGAAATAGGGTAGATGATCCCCATATCTAGCAACTTGAGTATCTCTTTCAGTACAACTTCCTTCATTATGGGGTTCAACTTGCGTTGGGCATCCCGCATAGGTTTGGCATCATCCTCCAGGAGAATTCTGTGCATGCATACTGCAGGGCTTATTCCCTTGATATCGGCCAGAGTCCATCCAATTACTTCTTTGTATATGCGTAACAGTCTCAATAGCCAGTTTTCTTCAATAAGGTTTAGTCCTTTGCTTATGATAACCAGCAGTGTCTCATTCTCCCCAAGATATGCATACTTTAAGTGGTCAAAGAGATTCTTCAATTCTAGCTCTGGTGCCCTCTGCACCGATGGAAGTATCCGGTCTATCTACGTTATTGTGGGTAAATTGAAATCCACCACTCCATGCGGTAATTCTTCCAGAGAGTACAACATCATGATGGCGTCTCTAGTATTCTCATATTCGTCAAGGGCATTGTAGTCAGTCAACCCAATTTGCAATGCCCATTCCAGAGGTTCTTGGTTGTTCATGCGACCCAGAATGGCTTGAGATTGGGTATAGCAATGGTTCACAAAGTGGACTGACTCTGGATCTCGTGGGTATTTCATGGCTTCATAGATATTGAACACAACTATCTAGCCATCGAACTCACATGTCAGCGTACCCTCGTCGATATTGATCTTGGTTCGAGCAGTCTTCATGAAAGGCCTCCCTAACAGTAGAATGGATGTAGACGGTGTCGTATTGCCCATGTCCAAGACATAGAAATCTGCTGGAAAAATTAATTCCCCCACCTTCACCAAGACATCTTATATTAGACCTTCGGGATAGACATTTGATATATCTGCTAACTGGATGATCACCCTTGTTTCCTTGAGTGGTCCCATATTTAATTCTTCATAAATCGTCATGGGCATGACGCTTATGGATGCACCGAGATCAAGAATCATCTTTTCAATCTTTTTACTTCCAATTATGCATGGTATGACAAACATACCAGGATCTTCACACTTCTTCGGCATCTTCTGTAGCCCTGCAGAGACATTTTTCCCATGAAAAGTCTCGCATCATCTTCAAATCATACCTTCTTGGTACACAGCTCTTTCAGGAAATGGGCACAATGAGGAACTTGCCTTATCGCATCGAATAATGGAATATTGATCTCCACTTTCTGAAAAGCCTTGAGAAGGTCCTTCATCTTCTCTTCTTTTCTGTCATGGGCAAGACGTTCAGGAAAGAGGGGCTTCTTCTTTGTTTCTTGCCTTGTGGGCTTAGCAACCTCTTCCTGTGTCTGCTCTTCTTCTTTCGTTATACCTTCAGTATCTCCTTTCAGTTCATCTTTCATCACTTCTTTTTCACTCTTTTTTGTCATATCGTTCACTTGCTCTCGAGGATTTACCACTTGAGATGGTAAATGTCCATTTTTTTCCTTCAGTTGGGCAAGGTCTTGAGCTAGTTGGGAAATTTGCTTGCTCACATGTTGCAAACCAGCCCTTATTTCTTGTTTGAACCTTTCATTCTCCTACTGTGACTTTACATTCTCCTTGGCCAGGGCATGGACTAGTTCGGCTAGGCTGGGTTCTTCCCGTGCCCTAGGCGGTGGTGGTGGCAAATCTGGTTGGTGGGCATCATTCCTCTTCCATTTGAAATTCTCATGATCCCTCCATCCTGGATTGTATGTTTAAGAGTGGGGATCATATCACATGTTGTTGTTATGCCCACCGAGAGAGTTGACTTCAACGACGTCCTCCTCCTGCAGTGTGGGCATTCATCAGTGAAATGGGCCACACTCTTACATACTCCACACACTTTTTTCTTTGGTGCCCCAGTATGGTTTATCACTTTCTCCATCTGGTCCAAAATCCTTTCCAGTTTGACCTCAAGGTGCGTTGATTTCCCAGCGTCTGGAACTGTCCTTATGCCCTCGGCACTTTCATATCTATTTTCATCAGCCATTTCTGCCAAAATTCTGAAGGCTTTAGTTGGTAGCTTGTTCAGGATAGATCCTCCACACGAGGTATTAACAATGATCTTGTCCTGTGGTCTCAACCCAGATAGAAAGTATTAGATCAGATCATGATCTGTAATCTGGTATTGTGGGCATTTTATCAATATGCTCTAGAATCGACACCAGTAGTTATAGAAACTTTCATTTATGCCCATCTTCAGACTTCCAATTCTTCACCTTATCTCTTGGACTTGGGATACAAGAAAAAAAATTTCCAAAAATTTCTGCTGCAGTTGTGCCCATGTGGTTATACTGCCGGTTGGAAGGGTGTATAATCAGTCTCGTGCCCCGTCATGAAGAGTGAATGAGAATGAGACAAGCCGCATATATTGTTTCTTTCTCCCATCCGTAGGTTGAGTTTGGCACACCATCTCGAAATCTTGAATATGCCTCTGAGGGTCTTCTCCAGTCATCCCATGGTATTTGGGCAAGATCTGGATGAAACTTGCCTTCAACTCCCAGCTTCCAGTAATGGCTGTGAGTGTTATGCCCATGAGACGTAAATTCATTTTAATCGGTAAGACTAACTGCCTTATCGTTCTTTCTTCTTCTTCTTCAGCCATCATGACTATCCTTAGTTATTCTTCTTGAGCTCTTTCTTGCTCCAGTTCTCTTTCACGAGCAAATATTTCTACTTGTTGTGCCCTCCGTGCTTCTGCTCTCCCCCTTTTCAGAGTCTTCTCAGGTTCTGGATCGTACAAGCAATCTCCTTCAGAGGTATTGGGCATCCACCTACTAGGCTAACAAGTTAGGAAAATAGAATTTCAAGAACCAGTTCCCCGACAACGGCGCCAATTCTGACGCACGGTCATTTCGCGGTCAGAATAATTCTCAAGAGAGAGTTATTCTTATGCCCACAGCAAGACGTAGCAAGCTTATGTGAGTAAGGGTCGATCCCACGAGGAGCTGCAAATTTTATCTTCCAGTGTCACTTTTCTAAAAGGTTGAGGTTTGTTGCAGTCTTCGTACTTGTATTTAAAGACTGTAAATAAAATAACAAAATAAAACAAAACAAAAAAAGAAAGGAAAATAATAGTAGTAAACATATTCCGGATTAGAACTCAAATGTTGAACTTAACAAACACTTGACCGATCATGGGCACACTAATTACTTATGCAAATCTAATTATCTGGTTAAAGGTACCGGATCTCTCTCAACATACCTAATCTATCCTGCCTGTTTAGCTTAGAGGTGATCTTTCATCCCCTTAAACCCTAACTTGTTACCCAACCCCGATCTCTCATATGATTGTAAGCAACAAAGCAAAATTATGATCTAGACAGACCCAGATTTACCTAGACAAAGATCTCTCTTATGCCCTCAGTACCCGTGATGTATCCCATCCCTTTTATGACCAATACACAACTACGATTTATTGACCATTTATAGAAGTAGTGAACACAATTCTAATTAACGAGTGATTAGTCACAATTAACTAGCTTAGCCCACTGTATAATGCAACAAAGAAAACGATTACATGACGGAACCAGATTCACACAGTTTATATCATTAAGTTCTTTTCTTTGTTTAATCCGGAATAACGAGTCTACCCGCTTATGCTAGACTTAGAACAATAAAAATAAATAAAAGAAATAAAAGATAACATAATATGAATGAAAAACTTACTTATATTAAACTGCAAATAAATCCAACTCCAACGCTGGATTGAAGAACTTAAAATAGAAAATCCTAAGTGTCTGCGGGCATAAGGCCCGAGACCTATTGTAGAAAAATAAAATAAATTGTTTGTACATAAAAAGATAAAAAGTGGTAAAGAGTGTGTTCAATTGTTTTTTCCGGCCTCTACCATGAAAGACATATATATAGGAGTACAAAGACACTAGGTAAACTCTCTGACAGGCTGGGGATCTTCATCCTAACACGCAGCCGCTATGCCCAAAGCTTTCCATATCTGGCAGATTCTTCCCTTATTTAGAAGATTCTGAATCGCAGATTCTGTACTTGCCGTGCCCTAGTTGGGCCGACATAGCAACTTTCCTTGTAGAGCTGAGCATCCTTCTGGAAGTGTCAACTTGCCTTCCGCGGCTCCTCTTTCCTTCATCGGCTAAGGTGCATTGCTCCTGCTGTTGCTGGTATTAGTTTCCTTGTGTCAAGTCTCCTTTCCTTCTCCTCTCAATCACTCTGGGATTGTTGTGGGCACGATCACAAACTTCTCCTTTAGCTTCTGCTGGAATGGTGGGCGATTTCCGCTATGCTCTAGAGAGAGAGCTTTTTGCTGAGAAGTTGTTGCCCATCTTGGTATCATTGGCACCATTGTGCCCTCCAGAAGTGATTCTCCTGCCTCCTGCTGCCCCTTGTGCCCATTCTGGCTCTTTCCGATTCAAAAAATAGAAAAAACAAAGGACAAAAGAACGAGAAAAAAGACACAAAAACATGAGAAAATTTGGACTTATCAGGATCAACCCTTGCTCATGTTTGCTGGCTACGCCTCTAGTGGACATAAGAATAAGTCTTTCTTGAAATTTATTCTGACTCCGAAATGACCACGGGTCGGCATCATTAGGGTAGATAAGAGTGGCCTGGTTAAAAGAGCTGAAGTAGTAAATCATTGGGCCATACTCGAATGGGCCACAATATTATAACATGGAGAATGAAGAATGGAGAATTTGAGATGCAAGCTATGAATTTCCACTTTCTCGCCATTTTATAAAGTTTAGAAAATTTATATAGCTATGAATTGGAGATGCAAACTATGAATTTCATAAAGTTTCAGCCATTTTTTCGGCCATTCCATCAAGCATATTATTATTAATATTATAAGAGCTTTATAAAATAAATATAAACAGAAAATGAAAAAACTAATGTCTAACCAACGAATCATCATCGATCGGTGGTCGGTGCTATTTTTGACGACCATCGATTCAATGGTCAACCGATGAACCTACTATCGGTTGGATGCATTGAGTTAAAAAATTAGGTCAGTTCTCTATTGAACCGACCAAATTCTCAAGCCTAAATCTAGATATCCTCGTCAAAATCCAAAAAAAGAACATAGTAAAATAAAATAAAAAATGACGGGGGGAGGTGATACGATCTGGAACCCCAGGACTTGTATCAAGCTACTGGATAGTGGAATCCTTGACCCGAACTTCACAACGCAGATGAACTATAGGTATATGAAACCTATAACCCTATTGGGATTGGAAATAAGAACCTCAGATATAAATCAAAGACGCCACAAACAGTTATGTTGTACTATTTGATAAGTCGGGATGAACACGACACACGGTTCAATAGAAATCTCATGCAGAGAAAATATCAAATTATAATATCAAAAAGCTGTCTCCAAAATAATGTAATGAGTCCCTTATATAGGTGGGACGAAAATAAAACAAAGCCCTAATTAAGTTCTAAACCAAATAGGAAATAAAACAAAGCCCAAAACATAAATAATTCAAAAATAGAATAAAAAATTCAAAAAAAAGAAATTATCCACAAGTACGCTCGCGGTTCAGCCCGCGACTCCACGTGTGCTAACGTGGCCTGAAACCCGCGATCCCTTTATGATACCCGCGACCCCACTCACGAATTTTATACTGGTGAACCCCCTCGCAGGCACGACCTGTCAATTGACGATTCGCGACCCCACCCGCGAGTGCCAAGTAGTTCATAACTTTCCAGCTCGGTTCTAGCTCTTTTTTCACGACCTCGAGTGCATTCGAACCCCTTTTGCGCGGACCTATCGAACACTCGAACTTGAATGTGGCCACCCCACCTAGGATCATATCAGGAGGGAGGCATTTTATTTCCTTGTAAATCGCATAGGAAAAAACATTCATCAAAATTGCACATGTTATGTTCTTAATGGCCTACTTCAGATTAGGTCAAAATTGAAATGAAGCTTTTAAATTATAATACTATCAAATTCTCATAAGTGTGTATAGAACAAGTTCTCCTTAACTTCATACAATCTTGACACTTACCATTTTAAAATATGAACACCTATACCCCACATTCCAAGTAATATAATAACAGTACTTTTAAGTGTTGGATTATGATAAATTCAAAAATACTAGAATCTCGTCTCCAACCATGAACATATTTATAGTATTTAAGAAAAGAATACTTGAATCATGCCTTGTGATTTCAATCAGATTCATAAATAGATCGCCTAGCATACCTGGAAGATTTTGAGGAATTGCAATTGAGAGATTTGAGGATATTTTCCAGCCAAAAAAGACATATAAACCTCATTTTTAGGTTTGGAACACGTTTCCAAACCCAAAGAATGAGAATTTGAAATGTAATAAAATCAAACAAGCATAAGGAGGTTTGAAAAATATTTTTCGTACCCCTTTATTTGGGTTCGAAAAATATTTTATAAAACCAAAGAAATCAGTTTGAACTATAAACTTTAAACAGGGTCAACGAAGGTCTGCTTCGAGATGGAGGAGTGTTGAAGTTTGTTGTATTGGTGAGGAAAAAGATGGCCAGCGGAAGATCTCCGGTGGATTGTTGGGGAAGAAAATGGTTGGCGGAAGAAGAACTCCGGCGGATTGCTGAGAGCCTGAGGAAGATGAAGGTTGCTGGGGTAGAATGGTTGGGGAAGAAGATGGCCACCGCGAAGAACGGAAGAAGGGTTGGGGGAAAAAGAAAAATAAGTTTAATGTGTTTCTAAATACATCACCAAATTTTCTTTACACGTCACTATTAAAATTAATTCAAAAATAAATAATTGCAAATTTACTTAATTATTCTTTTAAATTAGAAAATATTTCATTTATTTAAAAATCAATTGAAAAGATAAAAAAAAGAAACGAAAATATGTTTTATTTCTTCTCCAGTGACTCAATGTCGATGAAAATTCAGACAACTTCGTTCGTACTCCAATGTTGCCTCCACCTCCGTCGCCACTCTATTTCCTTCAATTCAATTCAACACTACTTTATCCACCTACAACAAGTTTTTTTGTTTATCTTCTAATCGCGCAGAGCGCTAGACCAGTCTATTGAAGAAATAGATCATTGAGTCATTTTTTTTTTAATTTATAACAATATATAATAAGAATAAGCTAAGAGAGTTAGGAATCGCAAAAATTGATAGATCCTCCATTGAATTGAATAAGTTGAGAAAGACAGGTTCAAAATGGCTGAATAAACTCTGTCGTTGATTTTTTGGAACCCTTCATCGTACCATGTCCACATCAGCCTGTAGAAATCACTTGACAACCAGTGTAATTGCTGTCTACATTTACCTACAACACTGTTTCATCCACCTACAACATGTTTTTTTATCTTCAATTCAATTCAGCACCGCTTCATCGACCTACAACAAGTTTTTTTATCTTCTAACCACGTAGAGTGCTGGACCAATCTATCGAAAAAAGAGATCATTGAGTCATTTTCATTTTTTTTTTTTGAATGTATTACAATATATAATAAGAATAAGCTAAGGGAGTTACGAATTGCAAGAATTGATAAGTCCTCCTCCATTAAATTGAATAGGTTGAGAAAGACATATTCGAAATGGCCAAATAAACTTTGTTGCCGATTTTCTGGAACCCTTCATCGTACCATATCTGCATTAGCCCATAGAAATCACTCGACAACCGGTGTAATTGCTGTCGGCATTTACCCTGTACAACGTTTCCACCGTCTATGGAACCATCATCGAAGTCTGAAAATCGATGGCAAAGCCAATCGACAAAGGTTCGACGGGTCTTCGGAGAAGAAGAAAAAGAAGACATTTGTGAACTTCCCGTTTTTAGTTCATTTTTTTAATTATCTTTTATATTTCTAATAATTAAATTATGATTTTTAAAATTAAAGGGGTAAAAACGAACTTTAGTATGGTATGTAAATAAAAAGTGTACAAAATAAATAAATAAAATATATGGTGTGTAAAGTAAAAGTGACATTTAAAGACAAATGTCAGTGTATTTAGAAACACTTTTATAAATCATTATTTTTCAATTCTGGTTCTTTTGAATTTTTTATTTTATTTTTTAATTATTTTTATTTTAAATTTAATAAGGAAATAATTATTTTTGAATTATTTTATCTGATAATGTGTAAAGAAATCTTGTGGTGTGAATTGAAAAAAAAAATTATAGAGTGGGTGAGTGATGTGAAAGTTAAATCCCCAATTGGGAAATTAGGGTAGAAGTCATAATGTCTCCGAGATATTTAATGTGCAATACAAGTTGGCCCCAAATATCATCCATAAAGATTTCCAACTCAAGTTGCAAAACACCTTTTCCCTATACGTTGTCGTAAACGTGGTACATATCTTGTTCTTGTAATATCTATATTTATATCGATATATATGTATGTATATATATTGTGAATATTGCTCTGTTTTTTAGAGAGAGAATTGTTCTTGTATCATTTAATATTCTATTATCTTTCAAATATGCCTACTACGTATTAGTATTATTAAAATGCGAGATATATAATACAATGACTAATAGGAAAATTGATATTTTTAATTTTTCTTATTTGCTGGAAATTTTAAAAAAATATATCAATATAAATAGATGAGAAGAGATTCCAACTTTAAATATTTTCCTCTGAAACAAAGACGCTGCATCATTTCAATAAAATTAATCGTTGGTTAATAATATTTTTGAATATATAAAATTTCTTGTAGTATGTCTTCTTGAGAAAATTCTACCCTACTTACCTCAACCACTAACACATTATTTAAAAATTAATAAGCAGTTGTCGATGAGTACAAAGCAAACTATTCTTTTGCTTTTTACTAAAGAATACCGTGTGCGGGCCGCTATTCAAGCAGCATACGCCACTTTTTGAAGGGCTTCTTCTAGTTGGAGAGACCCCTTTTTTTGTTTCGGTGGGGATGACCTAATGATGGGGTAAGGTTATTTGGAGACTGAAGATCACGAGTTTGAATTTCCTTAATATATACCACCGAATCGGGTGTGTGAGTAAAAAAAAATTAATAAAATTATATATAATAAATAATTAAAAATTATTAAAATATATTAGTGATCGAGTACTACCCGAGTCGGCAGGGTAGAATTTCCCTCTTATGGAAAGGTAGAGTGTTTCTAGAAAATAATTAGGCATCATTGTGGTGACGTTCAAATTCCAAATGTGCTGTACTCACGTGATACATGGAAAATTTATAATTAAATTATTAAATATGTCCCGGATAAATATATATAGATGAGATTGGAAATATACACAAAAATAAATAGTACTATGAAGTATGAAGTATTATGGGGAACATGGCTATTTATAATGCTGTAGTAATTTGAATAATTATCCAGCAAGTAAAGAATAGGGGAAAAACACGTGGTGCAACTTGCAATTTTAAGTAAATTTTTATTTTTTGCAATTTCATACACAATTTTTAATTAATATATATCGATAAGCAAGTAAATAAGTTTATGTGTTAATCAATTCATGACCACTGAATATGATAATGTAATTGTTGTAGCGTGATTGAGACTACAATCGAGTTGGCCATGGAGTTGGACATAACTTTCGACTATCTAATATATTAAAAAGATAAATATAGACTGTTAAGACTAATAATTTTGTGGTTTGAGTTGAAATTCCAACGTCAAGTTGACATTGGAGTGACAACAATTAACACAAAATAGGATTTAGGGGGTGAAAGTTTGGCGTCATTTTATGCATTGATTTGCATTGACAACAGTTATAAAGTTCGTGCATGAAATGGCAAAAATTAAAATTTAGTTTATAACGAAGTTTTATGTATTTTTTGCAAACAGCCCTATAAATATCAACGTAACTCTCAGCCTACATGTTGTCCTTTAATTTAAACCCTAAAAATATTAAATGTCGATTTTTTTTTTTACTTCAGTCCCTAAACACCGTGAATTAATTACCGCAGTCATGACAAAATTTCAAGAAAAAAACACCATAAAGAAAAATCTAAAATAATGATATATATTATCTATATAAAAAAAAAATCCTCAGAAAGTAAAAGTATTTAATTTGTCACGAATCATGACGCGCAACGCACCCTATAATCTTCCACCAGTGTAATGGAATCTCCTCCAAAAAAAAAAGGAAAAAAAAAAGTCTAATGGAATCCTAAAAGAATGGCAACGAGTCTTACATATTCCATCCCATCAAATTTAGCCACCTCTAATTTGTCACACCAAAATATCCAGGATTAATATCGATTTTTATCATAATTTTAAAAGTGATTAATAAAAATATCCTGATCTTTCATATGCAATAATTTAAATCTAGCTAGCCTAAGATCAATTTCTTAAATTTTGAACAGTTAATGTGTATTTTTTTATCAAAAGATTTAAATGATATGAAAAATGATTTATGTCATATAATATTCGGAGCATTATTTTGACAAAATAATTTTTTTTTTAAAAGTTCACGTCAACCATCAAAAATCTTAAAATTAAACTCATGCTACATTTATAAAAAAAAGTTTAAAAAATCATGTATTTACGTTTTTGTGAATCACTTGGAAAATTGAAGTATAAGTTGTAATCATCCACAATCTGTAGGATTATCATAGTATCGTGAGTAGTTCGTGACAGTCTGTTTAAGGAAATGAAATGAAATAAAATACATATTGACAACTCCAATGCCACAAATTCAAGACACGTGTCAAGGTCCTATCCATCAGACACAAAATATCTTCTCTTTGGGCCCACCTAAAATATTAAAAAGTTGCCAAATTTTAGTGATTGGGTTTGTAATTAATATAGTCCATTGGTCTTATAAAAACAAGAATGTGACCAAATATCATATAAGTAAAACTATGAGGGCTGAAACCAAACCAATGGGTAATTATTCTTTATTTTATTTTTTAGGGACGTGGCTATTTTGGGCCATACATAAGAGTCTTCTAGATATTTATATTTTCACTCGATTTACCTTTTGTATATAAATGAGATATTATTTATGACTATTATTAGCATTTTGACCCTTCGCCATATTTGCAGAACCCACACATATATTTTGTATATTTCAATTTGTGCCCAAAAGCTGGATTCGAATGTTTTTTTCGTTTACTAGCATTTTCATTTCAATTTCAAAATAAATTCATTATGAAGTAGTTTTTACGCATAATTTATGGATTGCAGTTTTGAATCCCTTACATGTTTAAATCATATTTTAAACATACGAGCCATATGATTAAGAATGAACATGGAAATGTGCCTTTGGGATGATCTAGTGGTGGAGTGGTATTATGTTGAGACCAAATGTTTCAAGTTCGAATCCCACCACTAACACCATTAGATGTGAGTCTATCACACCTGGGCTTGGTTTTACCTCCCTTGTGTTCACACCTGGCCTACCAAGTGTGGTTTACCTCTCTTGTGTGGTTTGCAGACATTGGTTTTACCTCCCTTGTGTTCACATCTGGCCTACCAAGTGTGGTTTACCTCTCTGGTGTGGTTTGCAGACATTATATAGGGACGGGATTTATCCAGTGCGCACCTCGATAGCGGCTGCGAGTTACCCTCGACATCAAATAAAAAAAATGAATTTGGAAATTGTCCATTCCCATAACATTCCAGCGCACCTCGATAGCGGTTGCGAGTTACCCTCGACATCAAATAAAAAAAATGAATATGAAAATTGTCCATTCCCATTACATTCCAGATGTTTAAATCATCATTCATGATGCTATTTAAATTTCAAAATTGTAAAATGACAATGATAATTTTAATTTGTAATACATGTTAGAAAACACGTGTTAAAATTTAATATATAGATACGCAAATTTAATTTCCAGATATTAAAATTCAACATACACATACTAACATCAGAATGCATCTTTCTGAAAAAAGGTAAAAGATATTGTCCGTTCATCTAATTAATTTAAACTATCCAAATCCATCCCTAATGTATACATTGAGACAGTGTTTACATTTAATCTCTTTTATATATAGATATATATTGACTATTGTATATTGTTCGTCGCCATACACATTTCTTGTTGTCAAATTTTAGGGGTGCAAAAACATCAATTTTGATATGTTTGGGGGGTGAGATTGCAAAAACGTAGCATCACTATTATTACAAGAAATTGTGAGCCATAGATGAGAGACAGTTAAAGTGGACAGTAAAAGGACATGACAAGATGAAAATTTGAGCGAATGGGGTCTCCAATTTAAGATATTTTGGGTTGAAAAATGGTGCTAAGCTGCTAAAAAAAGCGACGAGAAACGAGGATTTTTTCAGAATCAATTTCCCACCGCTGCAGTCGTTACTCACATGAAAAGCAGCATCAATCTTGAATCTTGAAACAAATGGGAGATATTGTATTGAGCAGTGAAGGTGGAACTGGATTACAAGTAAAAGAAATGGCAGCGAAGACTGACGTAGCTGAAAACAACCAGCAACAGAAGATTACAACTGATGGCGGCGAAACCCCGGCTGCTGTGGAGGTGGCGACCACTTCATCTCTAGTTAGGTGGGAGAGGTTTCTGCCGAAATTGGCTGTCAGAGTGCTGTTGGTGGAAGCTGATGATTCAACAAGGCAGATTATTGCTGCCCTTCTCAGGAAATGCAGCTACAAAGGTTGGTTTTTTAGGCCTTTTTTCTGGGATTTGATTGTTAAGATGTTTTTTTGTGTTTCATGATGCTCTAAGATTGTTGTTGTGGATGTTGATTAATGATTAGTATGGTTATTTCTCGTGGTTGGTGAATTGTATTGATATTTTGTTGATCAGCTAATTTAATTTTGGATCAAACTAGGTTTGATTGTTTATCGGCTACTAAGATATGAACATCGATTGTTTGGGATTTTAGTGGATTAGTAAGCACCCAGTTTAGCTTCTGTAGGTGAAATAGTGCAGGAATGGGATGTGTTTTCTTGACCCTTTAGATGATGATTTCTACCATAATCCTTTTCTATTCTACTCCGAGTAAGTTATGTGGTTATTCTTATATATCGGCACCATGAAGTCTGTTGTCTCTTGGGTTGACAAGAATTTGCCAATTTTAGATCCCTAATATTGATATTGGATAAGGGAAATGGTCTGTTGAGCGAAATCTCGAGAGCTTTACTTACATATATTAACACAATGATTTGACTGTTACCTGGCTGGACCGGATTTGTATAGTTTACGTCACTGTATGGACAGGTTAACATTTCTCAGTGTTTTGTAATCTGATCATGATGCAAATTTCTGCTTGTGGATTAATAACATTGCATTATGGTTCAGAGCTAAACTCCTCTCCCCCCCCCCCCCCTTTGATGCAGTTGCTGCAGTTTCTGATGGTTTAAAAGCATGGGAGGTATTGAAATCCAGAGCACAGAACATTGACCTAATTCTGACAGAAGTTGAATTGCCATCAATCTCTGGATATGCTCTTCTCACCTTGATTATGGAGCACGATATTTGCAAAAACATTCCAGTCATAAGTGCGTAATATATGCACTTTGTTTGGCTCTTCAAATATTTCTTGCAGTATGTTTTGATAATAGTAGATTCAAACACCTTTCTTTGATAATGCAGTGATGTCTTCATATGACTCAGTCAGCATAGTTTATAAATGCATGATGAGGGGTGCAGCTGATTTTCTTGTAAAGCCTGTCAGGAAAAATGAGCTTAGGAACTTGTGGCAGCATGTATGGAGGAAACAAGTTGTAAGCCCCTACCCGTTTTTCTAAAACAATTTGTTATTTATTTTCTTTGTGGAACGAAGTTTCTTGATGAGCAAGGAGTCTTATCTTTCTATTCTTCACCTTTTTTTTTTTGCAATCATTGAATCAGTCAAGTGGTGCTGGCCCTGGACCTCCTGACGAGAGTATGGCTCAACAGAAGATTGAAGCCACAGCTGAGAACAATGCTACTAGTAATCACTCAAGTGGCTATATGGCATGCATTCAGAGAAATAGGGAGTGCATTGAGAAAGGAACTGATGCCCAGGTAAATTCAATTCTAGCTATGTACATTTTCTTTTTCTCTGGCAGTTGATGCATCACCACACCCGATACACAAAATTCTAATGAACCTCGCCTGCCTCCACCAACCCACCTGATGATACTGCTAATAAAAGCATCAATTTTACTTTTACAATGCCAAGTTGAATGAACACAACTTCAAAGCATTCTCTGAGTCGAGATAAAACAGAAGTTGTGTGCTATATCTGCAGAGCTCATGCACAAAACCGGAGATGGAAAATGATGGACCAGATGTTGAACATGCCCATTCCCTTTCACAGATAAAAAACAATAAATTCCTTTCAGACGATGTGAATATTCATGCGCACGAAGAAAGTCAAGAAGAAAGTAGAAAAACAAGAGCACGTGATAATGAGGCTGGAGGTAATATTCTCATTGCCTTTCTTGTGTCTACCATCTATCCTTTCAGCTCCATGGATAGGTAAATGCTTAACAGTTTGCATCTTTTGTCATTTTGAAATTAGAGTTGCAGAATGTGGCTAACATAGATGTTAATTATGGAACAACACGAGGACAGGACAAGAACTCGTGGGAACAAGTTAATGCCACTGTTAAGAATGTCGAGATTAATCATGTCAGAGAGGCAATTGACTTAATTGGAGCTTTCGGCAACGGTTGTAAAGGAACTTTGGACAGTCCTGCCTCAAATGCTAGCACAAACAAGTTTGATATTTTTCCCCAGTTGGATCTGTCTTTAAGAAGATCTCATCCTAGTGGCTCAGTAAATCAAGTAAATGATGAAACCCGCAGGTTAAACCATTCTGATGCATCAGCCTTTTCACGGTGAGTGTTATTGTTCCTGAGTTTCTAAAATCTCAATCTTTAAATGAAGACTCAACTTTTCTTATTCCTCTTATTTATATATTCCATTTGACTTCTGTTATTCACGTGAATGGTAATTTTATTCTTCAAACAATTTCAACAAAATTTTACAACTAGAAGTCTGATGGGTAAAAACTTATACAGGTATGTCAACAAGCCATTGCAGCCCAGAAACTCCACATCTCCAAGCACCTGTAATCAACAGAAAGACCTCGAAACCAATTCTGAGAAACAGCAATCCAACCATACCCCTGAGTGTAATTCCGATGCACATGGTTCAAGAATTAGCTCACAAAAATATGCTTCTGCGACTGGTATCCTACCAGGACTTCCTGAAACTACATTTTCTTACCCTCAGCTAAGAGAAACATCTCAACCAATTCCAGTTAGAGGTGTGAGATTTGAAAAAGTGATAAAAGGATTTGGTGCTGTGATGCCTCAAATGTATTATGCACAATCTGGCTTGTCGCCTTTGCCTAGTCCAGGCACGGCTAGCCACGCACAGTCTTTCCCTTATTTGAATCCTTTCCATCCAGCTGACTGTCATCAACCCACAACTTCTCAGAATTTTCATAACCTTAATGATCAAAGGATCAGTTGTACCATGGATCAAACTGATAATAAACAAGGCCAGAAGCTGGAAAATTTGGAGGATAGGGGACATGTTTCTTTTTCCAATGATCAGAGTCCTAACAGTGGTTTCTATAGTGGCTATACAAGCCACCATCAAAGTACAGGTTCTGGTGACAATGGAAAGATTAATTCAATCTCAGTTGTGAAGGCCACATCAGATGCTGCTGGTGAAGAGGTATTCCATGCTAATGACAGTGGCTCTCATCGATTCATGCAAAGAGAAGCGGCTCTTACAAAATTCAGGCTGAAGAGGAAGGAGAGATGCTTTGATAAGAAGGTTCGTTGATTTTAGTGTTGTTTGAATCTTAAAATATTATCTGAACACAGATCTTGCAGTATTATATCATTGTTATATGGAAAAAAAAATACAGGAAAACATGATCAACCTAATTCTAATGCGGTAATACATTTCTATTTGTTTGATGATGCTGTGAGATCACTAATGTTTAAGGGTAGTTATATATGACTGCACATATATGCGGTGGAGTTCCTTAAAACTCTGGTTTATTCTTACTTAATCAATACTGGACTTTTGTTGACAGGTACGGTATGAAAGCAGAAGGAAGCTGGCTGAGCAGCGTCCTCGTGTGAAAGGACAGTTTGTACGTCATATGCCTAATGATCCTCAACTTTGGAGCTCATCAGCTGATTAGCTCAACATCCTCTAAACTTTAAAGATTTGGGTTGCTGCCTGTATCCTAGCTTCACTGAAAAAGATTGGTGAACAAAGGGCTTGGCTTTCCGGGTGAGGAGTGAAAATGATTATGTTACTATGTAATTGCTGTATAATTATTATTTATTTTCATTTGTTTAGGCATTCACGATATTGACAAGCAGTGCCTTCCCCTTCTCCTCTTGATGTGTAGATATAATTGTTAGTTGATAGCCATATTTTAGTACAGTTGTTGCTTCTGAGTTTCATTTTTTTCAAACTGAGTTGCATCTGATGATGCCAATAGGTAGACATACATCTGATCACATGTTTGTATTGTCAGGGATTACGAGTTATATATTATTGTAATTTAAAAAAAAAGGGGAAAAATGTGATGTTTTTGTTGTTTGTTGAATTGCAGAAATTACTTAATATAGGTGTGCTTTTGGTCTTGTTCTATGCTTCCCATGAGATGGTAAAATAGTGAATGCTCTCTGTCTTCAACCAAACTCTCCACCTAAACAAGCTACATCACCACATTAAAAGAGAATATGAAAAATTGCATCCATTGATGAAACACAGCATTTCATCTCAGTGTCTGAGTTTCCATTTCTGTTCAGGATACTAGCTAGCATCAATGTTTTACAGTTCCATTAATTTTGGGGGTTTTTTCCTTAGATGGCGAAATTAATCACCAGTTTGATGCTACTTAGCAATGGGTGTAATCTAACACTAAGATTACAGATATATATAGATATTCAATTAATTTTCTTAACACAGAAGTAAAGGCTTAAAGTGCTGGGGGCTACCACTAAGACTGCTTTTTCTGGGCTCATCAATATTGCCTTGGCTCTTGAGCTCCCCCTTTTCACTTGGATCTCATAAATTTATCCTTAATTCAAAAGTTGTTCACTATCTTCTAGCTAAATTTTCTTGTATAAACACTAATAGCATCTCCAATGCTGAACTAAAACACCAATTTGGTGCAGAAATTCGCTCTGATGTTGTTCCAAATCTTGCCCCAAATTGGTGTAGTACCAATTTTGGGCAGGATTCGGTATTGCACCAAATTGGCGTTGATGGGTCTTACAACATTTAATTTAATAAATTATTTTATTTTATTAAATAGATTATCTAGTAAATTTAATTTAATTTATAAATTATATATTCACTTAATTTAAATTATAAATCATTTAAATAAATAAACAATTTCAATAAAAGCACAATTAATTAAGCATAATGGATAGAATGAAGTCACACGTATTATAAATTACTATAAATTAACTTAAAAACACACTACAAATAACTAAAACTACTTGAAAAAACACATTGATTACAAATCATTTCTAGATTCTCTAATATAATTATAATATTGATTGAAATCGTTTGAAGAATCCTCAAACTCATGTCCTTCACATTCGTATTGATTGAATTGTGAAAATTCTCCTTGATGAGGAGACGACTAAGATTCACGAGCTTGGTTTCGTTTTTGTATAATTCTAATTTGTTTACCACGAACGTATTCACGTACAGTGGGATCGGAGATAGAATCCAATTTTTTGAATAAAATCCTATTTTCTTCCCTCAAGTTCACAACAACATTTCCTTCCATCAATGTTGTGACCAATTCGTCATTCAAACGAATAAATTTCTATATTTGCTCATCATTATTCTAAGCACATTATATGTTATAATTTTTTAATAATATATATTTTTTTGAAAGTATACAATTAAAAGTTATTAGTTTTTGATAATTATCATTTTTAAAAAAATATATATTGAATTATTAAGCATATTCATATTTCAATTATAAGCCAAAATGGAATTTTTAAGAGAATATTGTTATTTGGTGTAAAATTTGGTGCAAAACATTAGAACTGTAAAAAAATTTAGTACTGAAATTGCACATATTTGGTGCAGAATGTGCACCAAATAGATGCTTAGCATCGGAGATGCTCTAAGACAGTGAGATTAATTTTTCATTCAAATAATTCAACTCTTCCTTCATTCAAAGAAAAACAATATATACTGATTTGAGTAATTAATCGTCATTTATTTAATTTCAAGATGTTAGACTTGGCTTGATACTAAATTGGTCTGCTTTTTCTGCATTGCACGAACCAACTAACCCCCTTTATTTACCCCCATCATCTTCCAGTTTCTCAATTCCTTAGCTCATTGTAGACTCTCTCTCTCTCTCTCTCTCTCTCTCTCTCTCTCTCCAGTTTGCAATGTCCTTAATCCATGAGAAATCTCCCAAACACTGCGCAGAGAAGCAAGCAATATTGAAATTGGAGAAATTGAAGAAGAAGAAGAAGAAGGTCTTGTTCTACGTCTCCACCCTCATCCTATCAATCCTCTCTCTCATACTCCTGGTTTGGTTCATCCTCCACCCAAGAAATCCAAACTTCTCCCTCAAACAAGCTAACATCATTAATAATCTGCACCTCAACTCCTCCATCAACATCACTCTCACTCTCCTATCCACCAATCCAAACAACAAAGTTGGAATCTACTACCACAGATTCCTCGTGCATGCTTCTTACAACGGCCGCGTCATCACTCCTCACACTTCAATGCCCCCATTCTATCAAGACCATGAAGAAACAAAACTTCTCAGCGCGTCTTTGCCTGTTTTCGACCCGTCTCTGCCTCCGGCCACCGGAGAAGTGGCGATAGACTTCAAGGTGACCGGCAGGCTGAGTTGGAGACTGGGAAATTATTGGGTTTCAAGAAGATATAGATTCAACGTAGATTGTGCAACTGTTATGGCGTTTGGAGCTAATGCTTCGACTCCATTAGGTTCCCACCAAGCCACACATTGTTCTACTTCCATTAATTGAAGAAGACTATAGATAGATAATTCATAAAAAATCGTGACTGCATGTGATACAATGTCAAGGATTATATATTAGTTTCTTCTGCTTCTTGAATTTCTTGTTATGCTCCTGCTGATTTTCTGATCATAAATCGTAACGTAATTTATTTATCATCTCTAATCTACTTTTATTTTGTCTTAGCCTTTACCTCTCCACTTGATCCTAAAGCTTTACAATTACATGTATATATCTGATGGGATAAAGATAGGGATTATGGAGCCTTTTTCGGTTCACTTTCTCAAAAGCTCATCTTGGAAAATTAAAATACTAGCTAGCTTGTATTTAATTAGCTTCCTTTGCGTCAAGATACAAATTTTCATACTAAAACAATGACAATTTTATAATTATTTAGATCGAAAAAGATATGATCGTTTCTGATAATAAAAATTTATAATTTCAAAAGTTAATTATTGAACTTTAATTTGAGTATGATAAAAAGTCTAATATACATGGTGATGTGTGACATGCACGTGTTATTGAGTAAACCATAATATTTCTAAAGTTCCAGAAATGGGTGCCTCTCGTTAAATTATAATACTCCATCCGTCCCAATTATATATATAGTCTAATTTCTTCTCTCACCTAGATTAAACATATTTATGAAAACAAGTTATTAAAACTAAACTTTCAATAATTTGATATTTCTGACATTCAAAATCTCAGTTGTTAATTTTTTCATTTTCAATAATTAATAAGAGTGTATTTGTACATTACCATGAAAATTAATGTTACTTATAATAATGAGACTATATAATTAAAACACTCCAAAACAATAATAGAGATTATATAATCGGGACAGAAAGAGTAATTAATAGAGGTATTGGACTATTAGCAGTTGGTTCACAATGAGATTCTTAAAGTGAAAAAGGAAAAGATAAAAAGGGCTAAAAAATGAAAATTAAATGTATTTACTGCTACTTTGATTTCTCTGTTCGAGACCTTTTGTTTTTAATCGTGAACTCTCCATTCCTGGCACCAAAAGGCATTTCACCGGCAAACACGTAAGGAAAGCAAAAAAAATAAAAAAAAGCTGCTAAAGACTCTTTACACGGTGGTGAAAGCGACGGCGGCGCGGCGGTTGTAGAATTTTCCATTTGCATTTCAACATCTATTATTCGAATTAATTATTAATAATTGATTGATTGAACCTATAATAATAATAATAATAATAATAATAATAATAATAATAATAATAATAATAATAATAATAATAATTGATCGAACAAGCTACCAAGAGGAGATTGCTCAATTGATCGATCCAACGGGAACAAACAATAACATCAGTTCTCAGAATAATCAATGAAATTAAAACATCCTTAACGCAATATAACAACCAAATGAAAATGTAATAATAGTAGTACAGTAATATGTTACGAGCATTAATTAAGGTCCAACCCACGTTGATACTTGATAGTGATAATGTAATATATAGTGATAAAAAACTATCCGTGATAATTATTTATTAGTAATGATTTTCGGTCGTTAGTAAAACCAAATAATTGTATATGTTTGTTTTAGTAATCATTTGTCGTATAATACTAGGTCCCCCTCCCCCCCATCATTTAGGATCGCCTTAGCACATGAGTTTTTTTTTTATGCATTATAATGATTCTGGGTTGAATTTATTTTTTTGTTACATTTTTTCGTGTTTTACTCTGTGTTTAATTATTAAATTATATTTATTATAAAATAAAAATTAATTATAACATAAATAATCATAGTCAACATTTATCAACAAAAAAATAAATTAAAAAATTATTAAACATAATTTTGAAAAAATCAATCATAACAATTAATTATTAATTGAAAATCAAAAATTAAATATTAAAAAATAATTATAAACTTTAATTGGATGGGGTGAACCCTAAAAACAAACATAAAATTAAACTAAATCACTAAAAAATAAAATTGAAGAAAAAATACAAAAAAAACTCGTAATTGAAAATTGTAGCACGGAGAGCTCAATAGGAAATTCCATGTGACTTTTTCTTACAACAAATTAAATACACTTAGCATTTACTAAACTTATTTAAAAAGAATAGTGATCAATTCATCAGTTTTTTTTTTACACTTAGATTGTTTAGTTCCAAAATATTATTTCAGTTATTTATGCAGATAACTTGATAAATTTTAACACATTCTTTATCATTTTAGCCGAATTTTCTTAATTTTATTACTATTTTTTTAATTTTATTTTTAAATTTCGACAATACGGTTCATGAGCGTAGGTTCGATCGATCACTAGCTATGTACACTAAATATATTGATATAAAAGGAAAAAGAAAAAAAAATATTTGTATGCATTCGTTATCCCTCGACTGTTGAACCCGTGCCCCTGAAACATTAATCACCCCGATCGAGGAGAGATATCTTTCTTGCAAAAACCAGAAAAAAAAAGTTAATAAATTAGAATCATGCATGTAATGATGTAATGGATTTACATTGAAAGAGAAGTATTTTTCTTTCTGTTTTGAAGTTGGAGGGAGGATAAGCAGTGTGTCATGAGCTCGTAATATGTCCTTTTATATCAGGGAAGTGTCCACGGTTTGAAAATCTTTATCTTTATTGTATTTGTAATAATATAATAAGACATTTGCTAAATATACATTCTCTGCCTAAATTCATTGGTAATAATTTTTTATTATTAACTTTAATATCTAAGTATTAATATTTTATTATTAATTGTGAATCACTCTAACAAAGTTAAGGTGCACATATGCTTTCTTTGAAATCAATAATTATTGCGTAGTGATGTAACAATCAATGCATTTTATCTGTAATTGCCATTGAATTTGAATTTTAAAATTAATCATAAATTTTTGTTTGAGTTGGGCTTAATGTAATCGCCATTAATCACAAATGTATGTTTTCACTAAAAAAAAGTATGTTATAATTAACCAAAAATAAGTAATACTAAAATTTCTATAATTAAAAATAGTCATAAATTAATTTTATTTTATAATAATAATTTATTTATTTTTTCCATAATTACAAATTCTAACAAATAAAATTATACATATCAACATATATAATCTAGTATGAGTTACGAACTGAGGATTCTCGGGGCAGGTGATAAAGAAATTGATGGAACTTGTAAAATTAATTTCCAACTATACGGTTGATTATAGGAAAGAATCAATACCAAACAAATATATCATTCTCTCTCTTCTCCAAGGATCCGCTTCTTCACCTGGACCAGGAAACAAGTCGGATCTACAAATGGGGCAAGTAGTTTTGGAGCTCTCAATCCAAGTATCAATGCAATTCTTGTGGAACACGTGGCGGCAATTTGGAAGTTCTCTAACCTCGTCACCTCCTTCAATGGCGGTCAAACACACAACACATTCATTTTCACAAACACCATCATCATCATCATCGTATTTCAACACCTTCAACTTCTCCTTCATCGATTCGGCCATAAAATGAAGCGGAATATGAACTAGAAAAGGAGATGGCCGATTTTCATCCATTTCTATTGTAGTTGATTGTGTTTGTGTGCATCTCCTCATGATACCAAATATATTTTTTATGAGAAATTCAACTAAAAGCCCCATGATCTTGAAGATGAAATATATATTAGGGGAGAGAGAGAGAGAGAGAGAGAGAGAGAGAGAGAGAGAGAGAGTTGTGGGAGTGCTTATTGATGTGAAAATGTACGTCGCTTTTTTTGTAAGGGATTTGATTACTAGTTAAGGAGCCATCTATGCATGATTGCCTTTTGTTGGTGTGAGCTTTTCTAGTTTCCTCCGTTAGAATTTATTGTAGAAGACGAAATCCAACGTGTAAGATTGCGTTCTCCTTTCTCTCGAAAATTTCACGGTCCCACCTCTCCACCGCGCTATACAGATCACGTCACATATATCAACTATTACATATATTTGGATTGCTGATTTTCTCACTCATTGAGGCTTATTGCTTGTAAGGATTTTTGAGTTTAAATAAATTCCTTTTTTCAAAAAATAAAAAATACTATTACAGATATGTTGAACCATATGTATATGTATATATAGGCCAGACCTCATCATTTTACATCTTGATATACCTAAATATATGTAGGTTATACACAATATAATTGTTTTTTTATGGTTGATTTGCGTATTGTGTTTGTAGATCTTGGTTGATAGTTCAAGTGATTTTTAATTGGTTTTGGCTTCTAAATTAAAATTGATCTGCATACGTAACATTTCTACTATTTATATATATATATATATTATATTTGTGAACTTTCATCTTTCAATTTGTTAGCTAATTATCGTTTATATATGTAGCTATGGCGCAATGTATAGGTACATATGTTTACTGTGCAGACAGCTGTCGAGGCTGTGTGTTGGGACATCTTCAACCGAAACTCTATTTTGTAGATTTTTTCAATTCATTTAAAAAATATTTTCTAATAGTTTATTTTTATATAGTTATATTCATTTCTAATTATTAACATGTAAATAGTGTTAATTAAAATAATTAGTTATTTAATTTACAATTTAATTATAGAAAATTAACAATTACATAATATAATTAGAGTTTGTTTGCTAGATATAATATGGCATAAGCTAGGTTGGATGTGTTTGACTGAGATGTATTTACCATATAAGATATCAATATTGTTTTTAAGTTGGTGTATTAATAATATATTACTTTGTTAGATGTATTAAAATTCTCTATAAAATTTTAATTTTTAAAACATCATTTAATTAGTTACCACATATATTGTGTGAATATTCTATAATAAGTATTAATAAGATTATTGTAATTTGAAATATTTATATATGATATTGTATATGATACCTCTAGATTGAGATATATAATACCATATAAATGATTAACACATGTCGGATTTTTACATAATCACGTGTTTTGATTTTACAAGCAATTAAATATAATATTAAGATGTTATAAGTATTTATATATCACTGCGAAGAAAACAAATACTGTAGTATTAATTAATGACAAGAATATATTAATTTATCCCAAATGCAGCTGCAAGTGCGGCATTTTAATGCAAACCAAATGCTTCAAATATGATTGTGTGTGTCAAGGTCTGATATAAATGCCAATCAAATCAGATGCTGCAAATTTGTCTGCGTATGCATATACCGCGTATTTATATAAATTCCACTAATTTATTATGACAAACACTTGCACGCATCATGATGCAAATAACACTATATCAGACGGGTCAGTTAAACCCGCTTTTGACCCAGTTAACATGGGTCAATCCGCATTTTGACCCGGTCAACGCGGGTTAACCCATAAAAAAAAACTGTCCAAAGTGAGTATCAATCTTCCTATTAAAAAGTATCATAAAACATTCGAAAAGTACCATCTGTATCATAAAAAAGTAAGGGGTCTGCTAGTTATTTTATATAAGTTTATTTAGTTCAAATTCTGATTTTTTTTTTCAGTTTTTATATTGTATGTGTTGAGATTAATCTAAAACAATCATCATTCCAAGAATTTGCAAAGGAAAGCAAAAAACGAGTTCGGTAAGAGCATCTCCAATGGTGCTTCTCCATTTTCAGGTATTTTGTTGCCACATCAGCGCCACCTCAAAAGTTAAATACTTACTTCCTCTAAATATATTCCTCCCCAATAATACTATCTCAAAAGTAACTTTTTATAGGTCCCACTATCCAATCATTCCATATTTTATATATATACTCATTTATTTTGTGATTTATTTATACAGTACTAAATATTATTCATGATATTTTAATTAATATGTATATAGAGAGATAATTTAATTTATAATATAATTTCATAAAATAATAATTTCAAACAATGCTAATAGATAGAAAAAATACTTGAACATAAAACTAGTGAACAATAATTAATAAAATATTAAAACACACAACACATCTTGAAATTAAAAAACAATAATAAAATATACAACTCAAACCAACTAATTGTTGTCGTATTGTGGCCACAAATGCTCAATCATAACATAATAATTTCATACAATAATTAATAAAAAATTAAAACACACAACACATCTTGATATATATATATATACATATATATATATATTACACATACAATTCACATTCTATCTAAAATATTAATAAAAGTTACATTAAAGTGAACCAACAACCGAGAAGAAGTAAAAAAAAAAAAACAGTAATGGGCAAAAGCAGACATGGGGCCCACGCTCAATGTTCCCCATTGGCAAGTGAAGTGCACGGCTCTCTCTGTGGTATACGTGTAACACACACTCTCTTTCTCCCGCTCTCCTTTTCTCCAAACTTCCTAGATAGTTGCAGTACCTTTTCTTCTAAACTTTCTACAAAATTCCTAGATAATTACAATGGTAAATACCTCAAGAACAGGAATATATCGAGTGTCATGTCAACATATTCCTGACCATTATAGATGCCCTAAAATAAAAAGTACCATGTGGTAAGTAGAAAAGTATCAAGTACGATAAAGAAAGGTATCAACCTGAGATTAATACTATCATCATTTTAACTATAATAAAAAGTACCATGTGCCACGTGGCACGCCCGCGTGGCCGCCTGAAATAGACTGAAATAACTGTTGTTGCACGCAAGTCCACCTCATTTATTATTGCTTAGGGATATTATTCATATAAATTCTAATATTTATTTCATATTATTTTTGACAGTCGTTTTTCATAACGTTCCATTCGATTCCTCATATAATCTCCCAGCATATTACAAATATTATTTCACTAAATTAATTATGAAAGATTAATTTAATATATATATATATATGTAATAGAATAAAATTAAAAAAGTAGGCTAAATGAAAAACAGAAAACACAATAATAAACTATGATTTTGTAACATAATTATAATTATATTATTAATTAATTACATGAATATAGTTATATTATTGATTTAATGATATAATTGTAATTTTAGTGACTTTAGTAAAATACATATAAAGTTGTGAGTAGTAACCACTATTCAATAGTCCGTGCTCTAATAACAAAATAGAATATGATTGAAGAGGAACTGGTACTTCAAAATGAAGTAGGGTCGGTGATGGTTTTGATTAATTTTCACCCACTTTGGTTGGTCTAAATTTATGATTGACATATGCTGTTAGTTGTTGGACTCCACTTTTTATTTGGCTTAAAGCAGGAAATTCTGGTTGAATTCATAAATATAATTTAAGTGCAGCTGTTTTTTTCTTCTTCTTTTAGTTGATTTTAATGCACTTGTTGACGATGATGGTTCATGGAATACTTTTAAACTAACATCTACCCTAAACTCTTCTATCTTCAGATCGAATTGAAGCCATCAATTCAGATGAATATATACAATTTAGTTATTATAATTTTTAGATTGAAATAACAGTGTGCTCTCACAATTTATTCCAATATCAAAAGATGATACAATCTCTCACTTGGAGATAATTTAGTGGAGGAGTGAGATAACTCAACATCGAAAGTCTCGAGGTTATATCTTACCAATGAGTCAACGGCACGCTATTTATTGATAAATTAACAAATGGTAAATGCACCGTGATATTGTAACAAAGCAATGAGTAAGGATATCATTTTTCCACAAGGACTGAAGCTCGAAAAAATTACTGGACCAACACTTAGACATCTTGTTAATATCCAGACTATGAAATTTAAAAGAAAGGAATAATAACATAAATTAAACATATATAAAAACAATAAATCACAAACTTCAAAAGAATTCTTTCAATTATTAAAAGGGGAGGATCCTATGGTACATTTCATACAATGAATTGATTGTGTTGACTTATTGAATACTTAATTTTCTTTAATTTATTAATAGTAAAATATCACTTAATTGCTATTAGACTATTCTTAATTACTAACATTTGTGATAACATAGAAATAATGGTCATGCACTTCTCAGATTAGTTCTTCACACATGCCACCACTCACAATCAAGCACATGAAAATTTATAATTCATATGTAATACTTATTCATGTGGCAAGTTTTTTTAAGCCTTGCATAAAATGATATTACTATTTTATCCCACTGGTTAGATTGTTCTAATCAATTAACTTGCATACAAATATTGTGACCATTAACATACATACCAGAAATCAAAACTAGGAATTCAAATACCATTAATAAATAGAAAATATAATTCAATAAATTAAATTATTCAATACATGGTACTCACAAACCCTTGAATTCCATAGACTGTTTAGACATAATTAAAATAAAACAAAACTGAGTTGAGAAAGCCATAATAAAAACTCATATGGAGAATCTCTGCATCATCCACATTCTAATCATATCAATCTCTGTCTCTGCCACTTATGGAATTCTTCCTCTCTATTATATGCTTTCTTTTATCTTCTTTCTGTTGTGTTTTTCTCGTTTAAGGTAGGCTCTTTTTATAAATGAGATGTGAACCCTAACTATAGAGAAAACTCATTAATCTCACGGCCCGTCTGGGTTGAGTCGACCCAATTCAAGTCGAATGGATGGGTAGACCAGAGGCCTGGTTTTACATGGAGTTGAGTTGATTGGGCTTCCCTAAGTCGACTCATTCCTTTGCATTTTCTTCATGACCGAGTCAGCTGGGCAAAAACGGATTGATTTGGTCGATTCTTCAACACGGGCTTTGCTCTATTAATCAAGTCCAAATGTCTTAATTAAGCAATTAATCAATTCATAAGCCCAATAAGACCCTCCTTTAATCCCCCAATCATGAATTTGATCGTTCAACACCAAATATTTAACCAATTCAAAATAATCATTGCAAAATTAACAAATACATCAAAAGATCCGAATAAAAATCAATTAAGCACTTAAGCTATGGAATCACACAACTTATCATATAAAAAAATCATCAATTCATATTCAAAAGTTGTATAAAATACTCAATTGTCAACCAATACCGTGACCTGATTTTTCAAGTGTGGTTTGCAGGGATAATACATAGAAGTGAGATTTACTAAGTCCAGTAGTTTTTCAAGTGTTATTTGCAGACTATTGCACACAAGCGGCCAACAAGGTTTACCTAGTGCATATAGTTTTCCAAATATGATTTATAAAGTATTGTACATAACTACATAAGCATGAATTATTCAATACATACCCTCAAATAAAGACTCTGATTACCCTCGTTATAAAAAAAATGACATAATCTCCATGCCATGTTAATTCTTTCCTCATATGAGAAGACTAATTTTAGTCAATTTTTTCATAAGGAAATGGGTTTTTTTCTTTTAAAAAAAATTATTATTGTAATGACCCCCCCAAAAGTGAGATTACTCACTCATGAATTATGATTTCATAAAGTCATTTCAATCTTCAATCATCAAACCCTTTCATAAATTTTGGGATTGGATTAAAATTAATCCCCTAAAATTGTGAGGTTTTCATTTATGTTCACCAAGGTCTTAATTAGTATAAATACTTCAGCTATTCTATTCATTTCAACACACTAAATTCAAGGATTTCAAATATGAGTTCTTTTGTGTTTCTAAAGCTTTTGAAAGGCGGCACACATGGATTTAGCTAAGTTCTGTTTCAATCGAGCTTTTAAAAGCTATTACATGTAAGATGAGAAATCTAATGTGGATTGTCATGCAATATATTTATTTATCCTTATTATGCATTTTATGCAGTTTATATGTGGAAAATTATATGTTCGGCCTACGAGTTGCAGGAAAAATTACTTAACTTACAGGTTGCATGTTTGGCATACGGGCTGCAGGGAAATAATATTTGATATGCTATGTATTTATTGTTCATATTGTATATAATCTGGATAAATGTAGTAACACCACTAAGTTAATAGCACTCACTGCAAAGCTATTTATTTTTTAGACTAAGGAGGCTCGGGCGGTGACGTGTAGAGGGAGTGATGGTCAAGATTAAATAAATACTGTTTCCACTGTATTAAACTCGTTTATTAATTATGTAAATGAGATGTTTTTCCCTTTATGAAATTTTGGGACGTCAAAATTATTATTATTACATTTTTTTGTGGCAAAATTATTCATCTTTTAGCTAACTAAAGAAGACGGTTCATAATTAACAAGAAATGACATCCATTAAGCTCGATCAATCGAGTTGAACTTCTTAAATACAATTTAAAGGATGGGGGTATTATCAAATATTTAGCTTGGGATCCTTATTTAGTAAATTAAGCTCGGGATTGACTCAACTATAAACGAACTAAATTTGGAGTTGATAATATTTGGCCTGACTCAATTACACGCCCGCTAAGCATTTCTTCAAAAAAATTAATTGATGTATTTATTTCACCCTCTTCAAAAGAGCTCCTTTTATATTGATTGTGAAAATAACATTTTAAATGCTGTTAGCCTTTTCTTACAAAAAAAAGAAAGATAAATTAACTTATTTTTTAGGAGGTGTTCGCAAATGTTTAGAAGAGTTAGTTATGCGGTTATGTATTTTTTTTTTCAATATTAGAATGATGTAAATTAGGGGTCTTTAATTTGCAAATGCTGCTTTTGGCTTTATGCGTCTGAAAAAGTTAATTAACATGACTTACAATCATTGTCGAGCAACTTGATTTTTCATCTTAAACTAGACTTCGGATATTCATTCTCTCATATTTAATTATTATATATTTAATGTAAGTGATTAAGTGTCACATATTTGTATTTTATAGATAATTAATATTTCATTTAATAAGTTAATACTATTTTTATTTGTTTAGTTATTTTTTATATTTACAATTATTATTCTGAATCTAAAAAAGTTAATTAAGTCAGCAATCAATAAAAGAAATAATTATTTGATTACACACACACACACATATATATATATGCATATAATATAATATAATTATGAATTTAATAGACTATGTGAATTTATAAATATAAATCTTTGTTTGATTTAGTTATTCATTTAATTAGAATATTAACTCTTTCATATTCAATACAATTCAAAAATATTATATAAATGTTATATCTACATATAAAGTATACTAAATATTGGTCGGAGCGAGTCTATGTCAGTTTAGAGAGGGAGAGGGGTGAATAAACTGACTTCAAAAACTTAAAATAGTTGCGGAATGTTTAGGGCCCCGACTCGCTTAGACTATTTTATCTGCACTGTTCAGTTGAGAGAATGAGCTTGACCTAGAGCTGGGCTGATGAGCTGATCAGTTAGGACTGATAGCTTGAGAGTTCAACTTAGCTTGTCAGTGCAGCTTGTGTACTAAAGTGTGCAGTTAAAGAACATGCAAAGCTTAAAGCGATAAATACAACACACACAAGACTTCTAGAGGTTCGAAGCTTCCTGCTTCTACGTCCTCTTTTCCTTCGGCAGAAGGGCAATCCACTATGCAAGAGTAAAGTTTCTTTATTACAATAACACAGTGAAGAAATTCTGTTGGACCTGAAAAAACGACAACCTTCAAACCGAGCGCAGCCTCCTTTCTAACTATTGCTGTCCCGGAAGAACGGACCCATCGGTACATGCTCCTCCTCAGCCGGTTTCTGGGTCGACATCTCATACTTACCGATCCCAACTGCTCGCTGAGACTTTAGGTGCTATTGCCCGTCTTTTCACGATTTTAGATCTCGCTCGATCTTCAATAATACAATTTTGAAACTGGTATCAACTGAATTTCTCCTTTGCGCATCTGCGTCTGAGCTGAGTAGTTGATCTTTGAAGTACTGAACTGAGAAGCTTTGCTCTGGCTGGAATTCTTCGTCAGCTAGCTGCTTGCTTGAGACTTGAAACACGCCTTTTTAGTTGGGACTTTTCGCACTTAAGAGGTTTAAGCTTTGAGCTGTAGGGAGGGAGAAAGAAGAGCTCAATATCTGCAAAATAGCAAGAGTTAGTTTGGCGAAAGTCTTGATCAAAATTGTATTCACTCTCTTTTTATAGATGAGTGATATTTTGACCGTTGTGATTGGTGGATCTGATTAATCCACCGGTGGTAGTTTAATGCCTGTAGCCGTTTGAAGCTTTAAATGAATTATCCATTTGTCTTTAATGACTTCTGCTCAAAGATCATCAGGATCTTTCCAAGATTTTCTGTTAAGATCTTCATTGACTACTTGTCAGAGAATGAGCAGATATTTTGGCTATCAATTCTGGACGTTCAGCTGATGGACTTTCAGCTATCTCGGCTTTCACCTCTGAAATTGTCCAGTTAGCAGTTCCTCAGCTACTTTAAGCTTCAGTCTTCGATCAGTCCAGTGAAGCTGCCTTGGCAACTTAGCTTTAAAAGCTTTCAGTTTTGGACTGCCAGTCGGCTAATCATTTGAGCTTTTCTCTCATTGAATTGATCATTGGTCAGTTCAGTAATGGCTCAAAGCTCTTTGAGCTTTTTCTCCTAGTCAAACTGATCTTTGATCAGTTTTCGGTTTCGCTACCTGATTCTTGATCAGTTTAGCTTTAGCTTTTCAAGCTAGCTCTGCTCTCATCAGTCTATCCTGGCTTTCAGCTTAGACTGATGGTTACTCATCTGTGGATGCCTACCAGTCTCCAAAGTTCTCTTCTCCCTTTAACTTTTTAAGCTTTGAAGAGTTAACTCTGACTGGTCTGATCAAGGCAACCTTTAAGCTGGTTGATCATGCTTCAATACAACTGACTCTCATTTCAGTTTGACTTTGTCTGAAGTCTTATTTGATCATTACCCCCAATTTCCAACTTTAAATAACCTGCAGTTTTTCATAGGATCATCAAATATGTTTTGACATTTCATCAAAACCATCAGTTGGATCATTCCAACAATTTCCCCCTTTTTGATGATGTCAAAACCAGTTGGTTTGATGATGGAAAACTATATGAGGTTATTTTTCATGGATGACCATCTAAGCAGCTTGTACCAGTCTTAGATGCTTATAACTTTTAGAAGCTTATAAGTTTTGTCATTCATGAGTGTCAAGACTTTGATATAAGTATCAGAGCCAAGAAAGTAGATGAGTATTAGATTAGGGTTAACATTTGAGCTTACGAGTTTTATCTTTCAGACATCAAGATTTTTGCTATCACAAGTTGCAGCATGAGTGGCCTTAAGATATTTTAATACTCGTTTGCACAACTTGAAGAAGCTTCAAATGTTTCAGTCCCAAAGCAGCTTAATTCTGATTATTATGCAGATTTTGTTAAAATTCAGAGCATATTGAAAGCATTAAGCTATTCAGAGAGATATATCAGCATAATCAGAATGTACTTGTATTAAGAACAAGAAACATATTTAGAGACTGATTGAGCAAAGAAGATGAAGAAATTTAAGGAAGTAATAGAGAGAGAGAGAGTATCAAGAACTGATATTTTAACTTCCTTCTTCAGTTAGAACTGTTCACCGTTCAGTTCCTTTTTCTTTTGCTCGATTCTCCCTTCTCCCATTTGTAGAAGGAGATGCCCAGTATGCTATGGATACCCCAAAGTTGCTGTTGCTCCAGCTGGGCATTCTTCCAGGTCCAAATGCCGCTTTGAGCTTCTCGTTGCTCAATTTGGACTTCCCCCTGAAGAGCTTCCCCCTGAGAGATAGCTTTACTATGAAGTTGTACCTCTCTTTGTACTTCTCTTTAGTTGTCATCCCAAAGAGCTAAATCACCTTGCCAGTTTCCATAATGTGTTATTCCACATGCTTTTTCATCATCAGCATACCCTTCCCCATTTTTGGCATCATCCAAAAGGGAAAGCTGATGGAAATCATGGTTTGGCAGTGACAACTGTGGCAGAAGAGAAAAAGAAGTGGCCAACAAGTTTTCAGTGATGTGGGAGCTTGGGGTGCAAGCATGAGAGTGGACAACCATGCACGAGGCTTCTCAGTCGGCATCAGTTGGTCAAGATCATGTAGAAAGGAGAGATCTTGACGGGAGGTAGAAGCTGACGCGAGTTCGAGAAGCGGCTCATCCGGGAGGATGAAGAGGGGGTCCTCTTGAAGAGGAGTTGTAGATGAGTTTGAGGGCTCATGGTTTAGATGAGGTGCATCATGAGGCACCGAGGTTTGAAACCTCTTAATCATGAAATCCATGATTTCAGGAAGAGATGGAGGTGAATTGAGTGGATAGTTCATCCAGCTTCGGCTCTATTATCCCTCTTCTATCCAGTATGAGTAGCCTCTCTTGTCCGCCATGTACAACATGGTGGCCTCATCTACTTGGAATCTCCAAAGGTGATATTGGAGATATATTCGAAGATGCTCAAAGAGAAATGGACTGAGATCCCTTATTTGACCAAAATAGCTTTGCAGCTGATGGTTAAGGCTTGCATAGAAGCCTTCTTCCAGAAGTTCTGGGGCAGTGATGTAGGGAGGCTCGCTGGTGGAAGATGCAGTGGACTCATCATTGATAGAAGTGAAAGAGTCACTATCAGTTGTAGCTGACCTGCATAAGTTGTATGGTGAGCATCAAAGAGCGGCTGCTTTCCTTTTGTTGAGCTAGGAATTTCCGTCAATTGAAGTCTTGACTTCCTAGGGCGACCAGTTATTCCATGGTGCTTCCTGTAGATATAAACTGTAGGAAGAAGATCTCTTCTGGTGAGGTTTAATCCACCAGGAACTGCTCCAAGTTGCTCCTCTAGGATGTGACTGAGTCGATTGGCAAATCCTAACTTGGCTTTAAAGGTGTCAGAGGTTAGATCGATCTCAGCACGCCTCACATGCCTGCGAAGCTGGGCCAATACAAAGGATGCCCAATCAGCTTTGCATCCATAATATATGGCGGCCATGAGGTGAGCGGTGTTATCATTGAACTGCGTATTTGTGATGCTACTAATAAAAGTATGTATCACAATGTCCATGATCTGGACTATTGTTAGAGGGATACTATCCTTCAAATTATTTAAGAAGTCTCTGTGATCGACATGTGGAAGCTTCCAGCCATTCCATAACTCCAACTTAGAGGGGAGTGCGAGTTCATACACCGGTTAACCTGCATTAGGGAGCTGGAATAGATTGGTTAACACCTCTTTATCGATGGTGATAACCTGATCGTGGACAACATAGATTATGTTGTTGCCATCGATCTACGCATAGTAGTAGAAATTGGCTACAAGCGGAAGATGAGTCTTCTTGGGCTTAGATGTCATAAAAGACAATAGCCCACATGTCTTCCATAAGTGAAAGATCATGCTTGTCCTTGCTGAACCTATTCGAGCTTGAAGATACTCTTGGTCCAGAAACTTATCCTTTCTGAGCTTCTTTAGAAGAAGCGCAATATTCATCGAGTGAAATGGAAGAGCCATTTTTCGATGTCAGAAAATATTAGCTAGAGAATAGCTTTGGATAAGTGAAGAAGAAGGCAAGGAGAATGAATATTTTGAGAGTTCTATATTTTCATCTCAACTTCTCCACTGCTTATAAAGTAGTAATTTTACATGCATTTACCATAGCAATCGAGTGCTTCTGGCTGATCAGCTATTTGATTTGATAGAAAGTTAGCTGAGTTAATAATGCATGCATCTCAGCTGTCCACTTGGACTATTGCTTTTTAATCAAGCGGCTGAGATCTGAGGATTTTGAAAATTTGGGTAGTTGCCATAAATAGCTAAATATTTGCCAGAAGATTTGCTATTTATATCCCTCAGAGCAATTCGTCTCTTTATACTTTAATGTTTTGTATAGAGACTTAATGGCAACTTAGATAAATAGTAAACTTAATTTGAAGTTATAATGATAACTATTCAAAAATAAGCTATGAGGAATAGAGAGTAGAGAAGCTTATCAAGGAGGATTGATCATGCAGCTGATGAGAGATTGAAGAATGCTTAGGCGTCAGTTTCCTGCTTAACTGATGATACGCCTTTCAAACTGATTTAATCAGTTTTGTTAATCAACTGTTGATTGACTTTTCGTCAGTTTCCTCTTCTTGAGTGGTCGAATGGGGCTGGCTTCTCCATATTCTCTTGAGCTGGTTGACCTTTTCCTTTTAGAAGCTGAACTGAGAGAGTCCTTAAGAGGATCAGTTCTGTTTGCAGTCTCAGCTTGCTGAAGTTACTTAAGAGCAATCGCTGAGGTGGTCAGCTTTAAGGTGGTCAGCTCTTTAAGACTGATGTTTCGTTAATTTTGTAGCTCTTGAGCAAGACTTGATAAGTGGAGTGACATAGCCTCGGGATAGGAGATCTGGTGATGTGGCAGTATCCTCATTGCCATTAGCTCCATTTTGTCCACAGTGTTGACTCCTAGGGGTCACCACAATTTCTGTGTGAGATAGAGCTTGATCTATCTTTTCTGTTACCCTCACAACTTGTAGTGATGCCTCTTTTGACTGAATTGGCTCAAAATTCAGGTTAAGGTAACATTGATCGACTAAATTGTTGACAAACTGCCTTTCAGTTGCAACTTCTTGTGATCTCAAGCTGGCTGGAACATCAGCTAGCATTATCTTAGCTAGAATGTTATTATCAAGTCGATGCTTCATAATCCGCTGGACTTGCACAATCATTGGAGGAAATGGATTTGAAGCCCCAATGCATTTAATTCTCCAAGTCTCTTCATGTTGCCAAAAGCTCATGCCATGAAAGGCAGTTAACAAGAAGTGCGACTGGATTGACATAGAATGTCTCCAGTTATACCAGTAGAAATACCAGTGCAATTGTTTGAACAACTGGTTGTCTTGCTTGGCAACATAAGTGAAGTGAGTGAGAAGGAGATTTGTTATATCCTTCTGCGCACTCTTGACTGTATATTCGCCACTGTAAAAAGTGCGAATATTGTCTTCAATCAGCTGAAGAGGAGGACAAATTCTCCTGAAGTAATCAGCTCCATAGTTTGGATGAGGAATTTCGATGAATGGAATTAGCTCATCTCGATTAGTGCAGGGCTTGAAGTCAACTGATGATCCATTCTTGAAGTGTGGAGAATGAACTTCATTGGCAGATGAACTGCTTGAAGTTGTATTGCCAGTTTTGGCTTTGGATCTCCTCTTCTTCTTGAGTGAATGAAGATGTGCCATCCCTTTATTGGGAATCCAGTCGGAGATGAGGACTGGTAGCGCGTCATCATTCGGAATATTCAGCATATCTTCCAGAAGCTTGCTCATTCGTAGAATAAGTTCTACTTTGGACTCAAATTTTCCAGTCTTCTTTGAGTCACCAGCTTTGATGACTTGATGCTTGAATTGGGAGTATACAAAATCTGTCCAATTTACTTCCAATCCTTTGACAAGGTGTATCGTTACCTTGTATCTTTCTTGAGTTAATTGACTCAAGCTTCCAATGGTTCCGAACATCATTTTTTTCATAACATCGAGCATAACTCCATACTCGGGCTTCAAATCAGTTTTAGCTGTGGTAAAACTGAACTGCTTGGTGCAAGTTGAAGCACACTATTCTTTCTAGTATGGTTCAGCTGAGTCTTTCAGATCTTGAACCCTGGAGCCTTTTCTGGGAAGTTGAAAGATTTCTGCAATCTTTATCTCAGTGATATGAAGTTTGTTTCCTTGAACCACTGAGTGTATAACCTTCCTATCTGCAGATACCTTTGCTTGAAGCAAGAACTCACCAACCAAGTTTTGTCTAAAGAACCTTGGAGGAGTTTCAAGGTAGTGTAAGAGTTCCAGTCATGTGAAGATTGACCAGATGAAAAGAATTATTTGATTCCTTAAGAATCAATTGAAATTTCTGCCTTTCCAGAAATTTATCTCTCATCATTTGCTCTTTGAAAGAAGTAAGAGCTTTGGATGATTCAACCATTTTTTGAAAATTATGGCTAAGTTTGAACTGAAGCCTCTTGAGAGAGAGAGAGAATACTCTTTGAAATTTTTTTTCTTAAGAGAGAATTAATTGCTTCTCTTCTCTTTTTTTTGAGCAAGGGGATTTATGAGTGAGAGGAATGACTCATAAATTTGTGTTTGTTGAAAGAATTAAATAGCCCCTTGTCATTTTCCTTTGGCTTTTGGTTTTTGATTTCGGACCAATGGTAAAAAAAATTAATATTGACACAAGCATTTATTTGAGCTAAAAGATATTTTATTAGAAAATTAAGAAATAGCCTGATTTACAAGAAGTTATCCTAAGGCGTCTAGTCAGCTGATTTCTAAAGCCTTCAGGTCTTCTTGTGATCAGGTTTTCTTTTTCTTTGATTTTCTGAAGCTGTCTGGAGTGCTTTGACTTGAAGAGTTTTCTTCTGAATCTTTATTTCCAGAGCACACATCCAGTCTTATGATAGAGTTAGAGAGCAGCTTTACCTGTTCCTTCATGCACTTGATTAGTACTTTGAATTGAGTTGAGGTTTTTCTTGATCGCTACCTTTTTGCATGATGGACTCGAGGCTGGGTTTCTTCTGTAATTGGCTGATGCACTCCAATATCAGGACCTGCAGTTGGGTTTTCAACTAACTTAGATTGAATTGGAGGCACATCCCTTTTGATAGTCGGACTTCCCTTAGAGTCTTTTTCGCCATCATCCTCTTCTCCTAAGGACTGGTAGATGTCAACAGCCCGGAGGACATCATCCGAGTCATAGTTTGATTGCACTACTAGCTCTATTATCTTGGCTCTTCCTCTTCCTTTTACTGCTGGAATAGAGGGGATCAGCTTCTGCCTCAATCGTGGTTGTGGCTCTCTGATTATCAGTGGAGGAAGTGCTCCTTTTGCTATTTTTAGAACAAAGTCATCAGAATCAACTGGCTAATAATTTGTTTCCTCCGCCATCAGGTCAAAAAGCAGCTTTTCTAGGATGAAACTGATTCAGTTGATGTAGTATATCTTTTGTTGAAAGCACAAGCTGCTTTTTGTTTCCCTTTCCACGATGTCTACAAACCTTTTCATCTGCTTGAAGAGGAATGATGCCCAGTCTATTCCTCTTATTTCCCAGATGGCATTGCAGATTTTATACTTTGTCTCTGACATTTCATCGTGACCTTCGCACGATCCTACCATCATCTGTGTGGCCACAACTGCTAACACCTGAAATTCCTTTTGGACTTTAGATGTTCGATGGTTAATCTGGAAATTTTCTGGAGCAGAAATGATCGCCCATCTGTTGTAGCAGTATTTGGCATTCACATTTGCTTCTTTCAGCCTGTCTCCCACCTCTGGTAGCCTAAAAATATTTCTTAGGACAGAAGGGGTGATTAAGACTTGTATGCCCCCTTACTTCACTGATGATTATCTAAGAGTCTTTCTCACTGAATGACTTGAGAAAGAACTCCGTAATAGGCTCTGGATACACTCTTGTGGGAGCACTTTCAGTGTACTTCTTTAGTTGTGCATTTTCAATTAGAGTGAGAATCGCTTCACCTAATTGAGAGGAGTTAGTAAATCGTCTACTGTTTGCTGGGCTCAGGATTTTGTCGTGATTTAGATCTTCACAAAAGGTTCTTGAGTCTTCGCTAGAAATCCTGAAGTTGCGAGGTTTTCTATGAAGGTTGGAAGAATATTAGGCCATATGAGAGATAGGTTTTGGTATGATTTTGAAAAAGCTGGGTAGAATGAGAGCTCTAGATTTTGAGATTGAGAGACTGAGTGCTTGAATTCTTTGGTCAGCTATGTGGGTGATTTTGAGAAACAACTAACCTATTTATAGACTCAAGAAAATGGTGTATTCAACAGTAGATAAAATCAAAATCGAATGGTTCTGATATATCCATCAATTTTAATTTTAAAATATATTCGTTGAGATTAATGAGGAGAGAGAGTGGGTCCAATGGTAATATTAAGATGACACATCATTTTATCGTTCAGTAATAAATTCAACTTTGAACTTATCTGGTTATAGCTCTCCTTCAGTCTCATTGTGGCATTGAGCTGCTGACATCATCAGTTGGCCTTGTTGACTGATGATCTTTTTGGCTTGGAGTGATTAGTTCTAGCTAGAGTCTCCTTAGCTTTTACTCCTTTATCAGCTTAAGCTGTCCTCTTCAGCTTTGCTCCGCCTAGGCTTGTCAGCTGCTTCCTTTAGTTGAAGCTTAGCCTTCTTCAGTCAGTTTTGGATTCAACTGCTCTCATCAGTTGAACGTGACTGGTTGAGAACTGATGCCTTCTACGATCAGTTTACTCATTTTCATTAATCAGCTTCCATGTAGCCTTTGCCATTTCCTTAGAACTGATATGGGCTCATCATTTTAAGCTCCAAAGCTTAGTTAACGGATGCTATCTTAGGTCAGTTCTCATCTTCAGCTGGAGTGCTCCTCTTCACTTTTTCTTTTGGCTAATCATCGTTCTCCTTTGAATCTAGTTCGAGCAATCCAAGTTGGATGTACAACTCCACAAATCTAGCTTCTGGCAATGGCTTGGTGTCAAAGTCTGTTGGTTTTGAATCGGATTTCTCTAGTGTCTAATGCCGTCGGCTCATTAAATCTATAGAGTCTCTCTTACGGTTGTCAGTCGATTAGGAAAATAATTAGTGAAGTGTCTTCCTGATTATCGAGAAACTAAAGAAAAATTAGGCCACGTCAGAAGTGTCTTCGGTGGCTATAACTGGTTGTATGCATTAATTAGAAATATCTTTGCATCGAGGATCAGAATAATTAAGCTATGGTAGAGTTAATTGGAAGTCGGAACACCTTTAAATCTGTTAAGAAAACTATTCTCTGTTTATTTGCTTTATTTTAGTTCTTACGTTATAACAAAAAAATTCGTGTGGAAATGTTGGTTACTGCAGGCTGAAGTGTTGGATAATTCTCACCGGTCCTTTGGGAGACAATCTTGCTCGCCACTGTTCTGGGTAGTGTGGGCATACCGACTGCTGGTCGGATTATTTTTGGTGAAAAATGACGCACCAAATTTTGGCGCCGTTGTCGGGGATCGGTTTTTAAACAGTGATTATTTTAATATTTTTAGTTCGTTGTTTCTTTTTATTTTGTTTTGTTTCTCCAGTGCATGACTCGATCCTCACAAAAAGGAAGTCTAGTGTTTGATCCAGAATAGGTGAGGACTTTACGAAGGTTAAGAAAGCTTGCAAGAGAGTCTACAGAGGCTTCCATATTTGAGTCGGGAACACCTGGTCTTAATCAATTGTTCGCAGAAGACATGGCCAACGCGAGGTAGTTAGCTCTTAACCGCGAACCTAAATGTGAACTTCAAATCATGGAGCTAGGTTGCCACAGAAATAATCGACCTATTTGCATCGTGCTTCCTACAATTGCGAATAACTCTGAGATACGACCTGGTTTCATTCAAGTTTTACCTAAGTTTGGCGATTTACCTGGAGAGAGTGCACATAAGTACTTAGCCAAGTTTGATCTAGTCTGCTCTACTCTTCATCCTCAAGGTTTTTCTTCCGATAACTTGAGATTACTAACGTTTTCTCATACTTTGCAAGGCAGGGCTAGAGATTGGCTATTTGATCTTCCATCTGGCTCGATTCCCACCTGGAATAAGTTGGAGGAACAATTCTTGTGCAAGTTTTTTCTGGAGTCTAGAGCTGAAAATTTGAGGATGGCGATTAGCAGCATCAAGCAGAAAGCAGAATGAAAGTCTAGCACACTACTGGGAGAGATTCCAATAATTGTGTCACAAATGTCCGGACCACCGTTTCTCTGAATATCAGTTTCTAACTAACTATTTTTATCATGGCATGTCAACTTTTGACAGGAAAATTGTTGATGCTGCTAGCGGAGGATCTCTTACGAACAAGACCTTAGCAGAAGTGAAACAACTTATCATTGACATGGTCTCTGGAGATCAGCAGTATGAGGATGAGGATGATGACCGATATCGACCTGTGAATGAAGTTGAGCGAGCATACAACTCCGGTGTCAATGAGAAGATTGGTGCTCTGACTTCTCTGGTCCGAGGTCTAGCTTTGGCGCAGACGCAGAACGTCTGTTGTGGAGTGTGCTCGAAAAATGGCCACTTTACTGATGCTTGCCCTACTTTGCAAGTTTCTCCAACCGAGCAAGCATGCTATGGGTTTGGTCATGTACAACAAGATGCTCTGAGACGAAGGAATTATGATCCGTGCTCGAAAGCATATAACCTAGGTTGGAGGGATCATCCAAACTTCTGCTGGAGGCAGCCGTAGGATGGTCAGTATGCCCATACCGACTGTGCTGCACCGAGCATGAATGACATCATAAAGTGTTTAGAGTAGAGTAGTGCACTTGTGAACAGTCTAGCACAGAATCAAAAAGCGTTCCAGCAAGAGATACAAGCTGCATTGGGGAGTATGGGCACTCAAATCACCCAACTCGCCACTCAAGTGAAAAAACTTCAGTTAAATCAAGGCAAACTTCCATCTCAAACTGAAATGAATCCAAAAGTGCATGTTTGCGCTGTAACTTTAAGAAGTGAGAATAAGTTATTCGAATTTGAGACTAAGAAGAAAGAAACAGAGATGGAAGAGCATGTTGAAGTGCTGAAAAAAGAGTCTAGAGCAGGGAAAGAGCAACCTGCTAAGCCTCTTCCACCCAAGGTACGCATTGAACCTAAAATTTCTAACTCTCAATCTCTGGTTGTAGCACCTTTTCCACCCAGGTTGGCTCAAAATAAGAAAAAAGATGATGAAAAGGAGATCCTCGAGCTGTTCAAGAAGGTACTTTTTGGTAGGCTGACTGAAACTGCTGCAATAACAGAAGAAGATGAGGAGATTCGAGATGTCATCATGCAGCTGTATGCCACCAGTGAGTTTCCCTCCGGGCATCTGTCAAGCAGTATGCCCATACCGATCAACTCAGAGCCAATTTTGCCATCTGTTGTGAAGGCTCCAGTGCTGGAATTGAAGGAGCTTTCGAAGAATCTGCAATATGTTATTTTGGGAGAGCAAGACATGCTGCATGTCATCATGAGCAATGCTCTTTGCAAAGAGCAAGAAGCAAGGTTGGTCGAGCTTTTGAAGAAGTATAAAAGTGCGGGGATGGAGATGACTACTCTCGACGGGATATATCTGGCTACCCTCGAATTTATCAGGTGATCGAGTTCTGATTGTGTCAAGCCTCGAATGTTAAACAAGGGCACTTCTCAGGAGGCAACCCGTGCTTTCTATCTATTTTCTTTCATTTTATTTGTGTGTTCTTATTTACTTGTGTTCTTTTGTTTTTTCTGATTTTACTTAAGTTTCTTTTGTTCTTTAATTCTCTTTGATTATTATTTTTATTTTAATTCCTCTTAATTTGTTTTTTCATTTTTATTTATTTTTTCCATTTTGTTTATTTTGTCTTTTTATTTTGGTTATTTCATTTTTTTAGTATTCTATAAAAAAATAAATAAAAAATATAATATAAAAAAATAATAAAGGAGAAGGAGAAGGAGCCCCTGTACCCAAATTCTAAGTGTGGGGGGGGGGACGGGTTAATCTGCCAAAAGGAGGGGACTCAATTGCAATTTTCCCAAAGTTCTAAATTTGGGGATTTTCTCCCACATCCTAATTTGCTTCTAATTTAACCCTCTCTTGCCTTAACAATTTTTTTACTTCTCCTAATTCAAATTTCTAACTGCTGCTATAGATTTTCACCGTCGACTCCCCTTCTCACTGTTTGTCATCACCATCAACTCGGAGTCGCCGAAATTCACTATGGGTACGAAGAAACCTTCCAAACGGACCGTCATAGTCGTATCATCACCACCCCATCACGACTACAGACCGTCATCCACTTCTCCCGCTCTCCCTGATTGTCATAGTTTGCCTCTTCTACCCTCTATACTTAGTTGTTTTTTCTATTTTTTCTTTTTATTGTGTCACTCCCCTCTTCTGCACAGTGAGGACACTGTATTGTTTAAGTGTGAGGGGGGGGAGAGTTGTTGATTTTTGGGTTTTTGCAAGTTTTATTATTATGAAAAAAAAAATTATTGTTTGGTTTTGTCGAGCCATTGGCTGCTTGAGACTGGATTACATGAGAAGGAGGGGTTATAACATGGATTAGCTTAGTTTGACTGGTTGATGCTCTTGTGATTGAAATTGTGCTATTGCTCATATGTGTTCTGGGATGATGAAATGTGCAAAATTTATCAACTCTTTTGAGCTCTCTAAATTGTGAGATTTGAGCCTGTGAGCATGTCATATACATATAGAAGCTCAATTTCATTCTTTTGATGAGTGTGTCAGACTTGATTGTTGAATTTCTGATTTGCCTTGTTGCCATAATTCATACTGCTTGTGAGTTTCCTTTTGCATAAAAATGATAAAGGTATGTAGAATTAACCCTTGCTTTAGCATGAATAAATTATCCACACCCGACATTATCCCCTAGTGAGCTCATTTGTGCCGGAATCCTCTTTTTCTTGTTAACAACCACTAAATAATTTAGCCTTAGCCCTTTTTAGCCTGCTCTTTTCCCGTGGAAACATGTAAGTGATATAGTGTTTGTTTTAAGTTGTGTTCAGACTTACATTGGAGATAATTGGTGCTGTAAATTAAGAAGAAACGTGTATGCTGCTGCCCTATTCCAAAGAAAAAAAAAGACGAAACAAAAACCTTGAAAAAAGAAGAAAAAAAAAGAAAGAGAAAAGAAAAAAAAGAAGCAATAAGGAATAGGACATGGAGAAAATAAGGGCTGTGTTTAGTTGATGTTAATTTTTGTTGCCTTGTCTTGTTTTTGAAGACCAACACTCAACTTAGAATTCATTGATCTATTTTGAGAAGTTGCAGCCGAATTTGATAAATGTGTTTTTGATATGCTTACATGTTTTCACCTATTTGAGCCATTTTATCTTCTTTATCCTACCTGTGCACCCTAGCCCCATTACAACCCGTTCAAAAGACCTTTTGATTTGTGCATAGTTCTCATTTTGCTTGGTAATGGTTATGACATATAGGAAAATCTTTGTTTGAAGGCAATAAGTCACGACTTGTGTGAATTGAAAATCTGTCCTTACTTTCTTTTGAGAGAAATTGAGCGAATCTTGGTGAGGCAGGATTGAGTTTGCATATTTTTGACTTGAATGAAGGGCATGTGTACAGTTCATGAAATAAGAGAAGGGTTAGTGGATCGTAGATGGTTGTATTGTAATCCTAACTTTAAGTGTTTTTAGTTTGAGGCGGCCGATGCTTGATTTGTCTTTTTCCGAGTCTCTTTAAAGTTCGTCTTCTGTTTTCTGTTTAGAAATGCTCGAGGACGAGCATTGTCTAAGTGTGGGGGGGGGGTTTGATTGGGCTAATATTACATGCATATTTTAGGCCATTTTTGGTATAGTTTTGTTGTGTTAATTGCATCACAATTATGTTTTGTGGAAGAAAGTGTGTTTTGTGAGTAATTACAGGTAATTAGCACACATATGAAGGAATTGACCGAGTTTGTGGAGGTTTTGCTGCCGAGATGAGTGAAGAAAATCTGGAATAGTCTGGGAAGCACGCAGTATGGGCATAATGCCTGGAAGGGGTACCGAGATAACAGTTGTTGGGCTACTGTGCGTGAGAAATTGGGTTGGAGCGCGCGGATTGCTTGAGTTTTTGGGCCTGAACAAGATTGTATGCTCTTTTATTGCTTTTGGGCTCTATATTTATCTCTTTCCTAGTTTGATTAGGTTTAGAACTCTATTTTCGTAATTAAAGAATTATATTTAAGGAAATATAGATGTAGTAGGAAATATACAAGATTCACGCCGCACACATCAGAGACGTGTTATTTGACAGATCGTTCATTACTTTTAGTTCGCTATTTTCATCGTTTACTCCTCATTAATTATTGTAGTTCGAATCTAGTTATGAATTCGAGCTAAGCTTGCTTTATTTCGGTGAAGATTAATGAAGCCCTGTGTAACAGCCCGATCCCGAGGATGTGGACGAAGTTGTTGTGCGTAAAATAGCATGAAAAATAAGAAATCCAGGGGGGTGTTTTTAGAATTAAACTAAGTTAGCGCCTCAAGAACTTAGGCAACATAACTTTATGACTTGGAAGAACTATCGTTTTCAACGAATCAAAGGGGTCAAAGGGTTCAAACAAGTAAAAAAGGTCAAAGGATTCAATCGAGTCAAAAGAACGCCATATCATAGGCCAATCGAAATTAAACAGAATCCAATGACAAACTGAAAACAAGCAAAATCATGCTTAGAAAGAAAAACCCTTTCATAGGTGAACAACAATAATAGGCATGCAAGACCTATTCATATGTCAACTGAAAATGAACAGATACTAATATGTTCAACAATAGGACTTCTCAAATAATTCGGAATCAATAAAGAGACAACTGATATGTCCAAAGAACATGCTTCAAAGACTTTATTGATAACTAGGATTCATAGCATTTAAGACATGCTATTATCAAGAAACAAGTTACACATATCAGGACTAAATACTAACATCAGAGTACATAGCAGAATCTTAGCGGAAGAAAACATATAACCATATAAGCAACAAACTTGAAACCTCAGACAACCCTACCAGCAGCACATCATCGGCCTCAGCATCTCAACCTGAAAACATTTGAAAAAGAGGGTGTGAGCACTAATGTACTCAGTGGGGTTTTACGAGAAAACTCTTTAATAAACTTTGGAATATCCAATTATAAACTGGTGGGATATGGAGAGCAAAATGCAAAAGCCCTCTCTATACCCGCAAAATCTTTTACTTCCTTTCTTGGCACATTTCTTGGCTCAAACCTGTTGTCTACTGCACCCTTATGCCCTAGGAAGAGAGAGGCGTTAGCTCAAGTATCCTCTGAGTATGCGAGGGGATTACCCAGCAGTGACTCCCTTTGCTTTCAAATGTTCATCTTGGTGGCTCGAAGGTCACGACATGGTAATACAAATAAACTGTTCTTTGAGCTCGATAATCTGCTTACAACAGAAGCTATATCCTTCCTTAACTTCCTTCCTTACTTAAACTTAACCCTCCTTACTTATTTGACTTAGCTAACAATACCAAGTCTTGAGCAACCGTCTAAGGCTAATTCTTTAATTGAGCATGATTTCGGTCTATAAGGGATTTATAACTCACCCTAAAAGGCAATACTTAGCTAAATAATCTTTAGCGAGATCCAACATTCCAAAATAAGGAAATGAACACGGATAAATATCAATTGCAATTAAAACAAACTCTAAACATCTCATGCTAGGATATCCTTAGCTAATTAAGCTTAGCAAAACCCAATAACCAAATACTAGTAAATGAATGAGCATAAGCATAGATTGCAACTAAAAGGAATTCTAGATCTCGGGCTAGCATCAATTGTATTAAAACAATTCTAGCACATCTAAACATACTTGAGAGCTCACTTAACTTATAATAACTTCCTTTACTTTATCAAACTCAAATAAAAATTTAACAATATCATGCATATAACTTTCTTTCCTTTCCTTCCTTTGTACAAAGACTAAATAGACAGAGCATAAAATATTTTAATTGGATATTCATCTTGCCCTATCATGTTTCTAGAGCTTACGATCTCAAACTATATATTTGGTTTAGAATCATCCACCTCTATGAGGAGCACCTCGATAACGAGCATATGGACAAAGCAACGAGCAGAAAATCCTTCCTCGGGCCTCCTCGGGGTTCATCTCATCTTTATGAAAGTCAATCAACAACTTGAAACCTTATTCGAGCTCCTAATAAGACATTGAAACGATATCTAGACCCTTTTCCCTTAACTATAACTTAAAACACGAGGATTTAAAAGTTTAAGGCATCTGAAATTACCTAAAACGGGGATGGAAAATCTGACCCAGATGATCGATATTCCAGACAATCGGCCGCTTCTATGTTGTAGATCTTCAAAATAGCTTCAATTTGAATACTCATGGGCCTCGTGGTTCCAATCGAGGCGAAAGTTATGGCCTCTGCACGAAAACGTGCCGGAGCTGCCTCCACAACACTAGCGCCGCGGCAGCCCTTGTGCGCGCCGGCGCTACGTGCGCCGCGGGGGAGGGAGGTGCGCGCCAGTTCCCCCAGCACCATGGGGCTCCCTTGTGCCGCGGGGCTCCCTCTTCCGCTCCTCTCTCAGCTGGGGTGCCCTCACGAAGAGGACTCCCTCTCTCTCTCTCTCTCTCTACTCTATAGAAAAGGGGGTGAAGAAGGAATGAGCAAGAAAAATAAAAGGGGGAGGGCTACTATTTATAGAAAAATAAATGGCTTCCTCGGGAAGCTTCTGCAGTGTAAAAATACTGCTTCAAAAATATCGGGTTCGGTTAAAAGGCGCTTTATTCGATGTCGAGGTCCAAATGACCTCATTCACGAAATTCAAAAATACCGGGAGGTTCCTTGGCTTGAGTACTATTGAACCAACTTGACTCGGGGTGAAGAACAAGTGATCTTGAAGGAAAACGAGAAAAGATTCTCTTTTCAAAAATAAAGTTACTATTCCACACAAGGGACAAATAAAATTTCCGAGCATTCAATTGACCTCAGAATGAAAATCCGGGAACGCCAACGGATTCCTTGAGAAATTTCCTATAGGGAAAGCTTAAAAAATTGAGGCTCGGGTCAACACACGTGATTTCGCAAATTTCTAACGATCGCGCTCCTACGAAAAAACATTATTCATAACTTCTTTAAACGCGTTTTAAATCACCGGGAACTCAAACGACTTCAGATTCAAAATCCAAAAGCACCGGCATGCTCCTTGGGTCAACGTCTTTCAAACGCGACCAAAATCGGCTATAACTGAGCTGGAATCGAAATTCTCAAAAAGACGATTTTACGAAAAAATAACTCCTAAAATCGCAATTTAGGGCCAAAATATCCTTAACTAGGCTCTAATTAATTTCTTTAATTTTCTAAATAAACTCTGAAAATCTGGGATGTTACAGACTACACCCCTTAAAAAAAATTTCATCCCGAAATTTACTTCCCCTCAAACGGAGATCTGGATACTTCTTAGAAATCCGCAACCTTTCTGGAATGACATAGGTTTGAAACCTTTACTATACTGCTAAGACTAGCCTGGAGCCTTCCTTTATAATTTAGTCCTTAAGCAGGACTAATACTTCTATAATCGTTCTTCTTTTCTTCCTCAAAGCTTGAGCATCTTCTATCTTTCCTTCCTTATGAAATCTCTCTCGAAACATTGCTTCACACGAGCTTCCTATGATCTTGCATTCTAGCGGACCTCAAGAAACTATTCGAGCAACGAAATAAATAAAGAAAAAATCACTAAACTTGCTCCTCAAGCACGGGTGATCTCAACGGATCCATCCTTCTTTTATCTTGCTTGGCTTTGCTTTTGCTTCTGACTTTACTCCTCACAGCTTTGAAAAACTTTAACGAACTCGAATTAGATGATAAACTCGAATTAATTGGGCACCTTCTTCGATGGTTCCTTGCACACTCTATCAGGTTAAAAACTCACTTTATCTTCATCTTTAACTTCTTGAGGTTCGACTTCTTCATCTTCTTAGGGTGTACTTCGCGATGCGCTCCAAACTTAAATATTCGACGCATATTAAATCTAAACTTCTTCGTCGCAATCGTCTCTTTTCCTTGAAGCAGTCGTCTAACTTTGTGGCTCCTACTGGCGTTCACCATCTCTTGCAGGTGTGAGGATCGCACGTCTGGACTTTAATTCACGCTCGGAACTTACTTGCAGACATTCCTTAGATCACCTCCAACGCAACGAACTGAGAAATTTTCTTGGAGACGCGCGTCCTAGACTTTGAGAATACTACCTGGCACTTACTTGGATTCTACTTCCTACTGGGAAATAATATCTCTTATTTCTCCAACGCTGACTAAAAGGAATACTGCTATAGCTCTCTGCTCTATTCCAAGATCCATACTCGAGTACTATGAGTGAGAGCAAAATAAACGAATGCCTCTGAGTGAGCGCTTTATCTTGATCAGGAATTCTTGACAAGGTCAAAAGCTAGAAAGAATATAACACTTGGTTATATATGCCAAAAATTTTGCCTTTTCAGAGGACTTATAAAATTGAAGGGTTCTTGCATATAACAAATATATGGAAGAAATCAACGGTTAGCAACTGGAAACCGTGCTGAAATATTTTCACAAAGGTAACAACATAGCCTAACAAGGAAATGCCATTACTGATTCTTGATGATCAAAGAAGTATCGTCCAAGAATTTCAAATGGTATAAATGAAGAATTTTAATTTATACGAAGCTATTGAAGGGCAATTAGTTCAATTGACAAGATAATAAATAAATTGATTCCAAAAGAATGAATAAATCGATTCAGAATGAGAATGAATAAATTGATTCTATTGATAAGAGAATAAATAGACTCAACAAAAATTTCTTATAAAACTGAAACTCTTAATCTATCAAATACTAGGTCTACCTTCTTAACGATCTTCTTCGGGTCTTCTCTTTCTTTCTTGAGCATCACGCACCTTCTTCTTGGCGAGGTTGCTATGAAATAGCACGAGTCAGCTGGACTTTACACCTGCTGGAAAAGTGACGTCTCGGGAATTATTTTCTATCTATCCAAAGGGATACGACAACACGACTTTAATCTATGGCACCTTCTGGACTCAAAACAGCTTGACTTCAATGTCTCTTGGAAGCTTGGTAGAACACCGATAAATGTATCCTCGAACTATCTTGGCTATAGTCGTGGAGACAATCTTCATCCTCATTAATAGTCTTGAAACAAACGATGACTTCTGGGCATTGAACACGACATGACCTTGAATGTACGTTCATCAAATTAACGAGCCTTTATCGAAAGAAACGAATCTTCATTCCTTGCAAACGCGATTAGATCTTTAAACGAGACTTCTCTAAAGTTGAAAACTCTTGCATGGGGATTCCTTGAACTTGCGTTCGATCCACGATCGGATAACTTGCCTTTAACTTGACTGCTTACCTTCTTGCCCCTTGCTCGAAACTGAACTTCATGAATTCCTTCTCGATTCTACTATCGGAACCCTTTAATTTTCTTACGAACATCCTTGTGATAAAATTGCTCTTTCGAACTACTCTACTTAACGCCAGCTCCACAAAAGGGAACTTATTTAATCTAGGTTCTTAAGAGAACCTAAAGGAAATTATAGAATTCTCCTTAACTCAAGCTCGCTATAGTCTATGTTCTAACTATATTCTCTATACCTCATTCGTCTTTAACTCATCCTCAAATTCTTTTGTTATGGGCAGTAGACAAGTCTTTATCAAAAGAAGATTTTTAAATCAACATTCATACTTTATAACTTTACTAAAAAATTTTAACGGTCCAAAATGACCGAAATAGCTTGAGTATTTGCAGAGATAACATTCTGAAAAGATTCACTGCTTGCTTAAGTTCATAATGGCTCAAAACTCTTTAAAACATTGATCTAGAACTTAGTTCAATAAGTTCTACTTTAAACTTTGGTATAACTAAAAATTTTATTTCGAAACGAAATAACATTCGACTCAAAGAAATCGACTAACCTTGTCTGCTCAAAACTTTTCTTCTTATCCTGTACTTTTAAGAGTTATACGAAATATAATCAAAATACTTTAACTCAATTGTACCTTAACTATGTTGAAGATGCGAGAGTGATGATGAGCTGGGGGTTGCTGATCAATACCTTTGAACAATTCAATATTCACATAGAACACAGCCAATCATTTTAAGAAGAGACAGGTCTGTAGACTTGCAAGCCTGCTCTGATACCATCTGTAACAGCCTGGTCTCGAGGATGGGGATGAAGTTGTTCTGCATAAATATCATGAAAAATAAGAAATCCAGGGGGGTGTTTTTAGAATTAAACTAAGTTAGCGCCTCACAAACTTAGGCAACTTAACTTTATGACTTGGAAGAACTATCATTTTCAATGAATCAAAGGGGTCAAAGGGTTCAAACAAGTTAAAGGGGTCAAAGGATTCAATCGAGTCAAAAGAATGGCATATCATATGCTAATCGAAATTAAACATAATCCAATGACAAATTGAAAACAAGCAGAATCATGCTTGGAAAGAAAAACCCTTTCATAGGCGAACAACAATAACAGGCATGCAAGACCTATTCATAGGTCAACTGAAAATGAACAGATACCAATCTGTTCAACAATAGGACTTCTCAAATAACTCGGAATCAATAAAGGAACAACTGGTATGTCAAAAAAAATGCTTCAAAGACTTTATTGATAACTAGGATTCATAGCATTTAAGACATGCTATTATCAAGAAACAAGTTACACATATCAGGACTAAATACTAACATCAGAGTACATAGCAGAAACTTAGCGGAAGAAAACATATAACCATATAGAGCAACAAACTTGAAACCTCAGACAACCCTACCAGCAGCACATCATCGGCCTCAGCATCTCAACCTGAAAACATTTGAAAAAGAGGGTGTGAGCACTAATGTACTCAGTGGGGTTTTACGAGAAAACTCTTTAATAAACTTTGGAATATCCAATTATAAACTGGTGGGATATGGAGAGCAAAATGCAAAAACCCTCTCCATACCCGCAAAACCTTTTATTTCCTTTCTTGGCACATTTCTTGGCTCAAACCTGTTGTCTACTGCACCCTTATGCCCTAGGAAGAGAGAGCCATTAGCTCAAGTATCCTCTGAGTATGCGAGGGGATTACCTAGCAGTGACTCCCTTTGCTTTCAAATGTTCAACTTGGTGACTGGAAGGTCACGGCATGATAATGCAAATAAACTGTTCTTTGAGCTCGATAACCTGCTTACAATAGAAGCTATATCCTTCATTAACTTCCTTCCTTACTTAACCTTAACCTTCCTTACTTACTTGACTTAGCTAACAATACCAAGCCTAGAGCAACCGTCTAAGGCTAATTCTTTAATTGAGCATGATTTTGGCCTATAAGGGATTTATAAGTCACCCTAAAAGGTAATACTTAGCTAAATAATCTGTAAAGAGATCCAACATTCCAAACCAAGGAAATGAACGTGGATAAATATTGATTGCAATTAAAGCAAACTCTAAACATCTCATGCTAGCATATCCTTAGCTAATTAAGCTTAGCAAAACCCAATAACCAAATACTAGGAAATGAATAGGCATAAGCATAGATTGCAACTAAAAGCAATTCTAGATCTCGGGCTAGCATCAATTGTATTTAAACAATTCTAGCATATCTAAGCATACTTGAGAGCTCACTTAACTTATAATAACTTCCTTTACTTTATCAAACTCAAATAACAATTCAACAATATCATGCATATAACTTCATTTACTTTCCTTCCTTCGTACAGAGACTAAACAGGCAGAGCATAAAATATTTTAATTGGATATTCATCTTGCCATATCATTCTTCTAGAGCTTACTAGCTCAAACCATATATTTGGTTTAGAATCATCCACCTTTATGACGAGCACCTCGATAACGAGCATATGGATGAATCAACGAGCAGAAAATCCTTCCACGGGCCTCCTCGGGGTTCATCTCATCTTTATGAAGGTCGCTCAATGACTTGAAACCTTATTCGAGCTCCTAATAAGACATTGAAATGATATCTAAACCCTTGCCCCTTAACTATAACTTAAAACACGAGAATTTAAAAGTTTAAGGCATCTGAAATTACCTAAAACGGGGATGGAAAATCTGACCCAGATGATCGATATTCCAGACAATTGGCCGCTTCTATGTTGTAGATCTTCAAAATAGCTTCGATTTGAATACTCATGGGCCTCGTGGTTCCAATCGAGGCGAAAGTTATGGCCTCTGCACGAAAACGTGCCGGAGTTGCCTCCACAACACTAGCGCCGCGGCAGCCCTTGTGCGCGCCGGCGCTACGTGCACCGCGGGGGAGGGAGGTGCGCGCCAGTGCCCCCAGCACCGTGGGGCTCCCTTGTGCCGCGGGCCTCCCTCTTCCGCTCCTCTCTTAGCTGGGGTGCCCTCACGAAGAGGACTCCCTCTCTTTCTCTCTCTACTCTATAGAAAAGGGGGTGAAGAAGGAATGAGCAAGAAAAATAAAAGGGGGAGGGCTACTATTTATAGAAAAATAAATGGCTTCCTCGGGAAGCTTCTGCAGTGTAAAAATACTGCTTCAAAAATGTCGGGTTCGGTTAAAAGGCGCTTTATTCGATGTCGAGGTCCAAATGACCTCATTCACGAAATTCAAAAATACCGGGAGGTTCCTTGGCTTGAGTACTATTGAACCAACTTGACTCGGGGTGAAGAACGAGTCATCTTGAAGGAAAACGAGAAAAGATTCTCTTTTCAAAAATAAAGTTTCTATTCCACACAAGGGACAAATAAAATTCCCGAGCATTCAATTGACCTCAGAATGAAAATCCGGGAACGCCAACGGATTTCTTGAGAAATTTCCTATAGGGTAGGCTTGAAAAATCGGGGCTCGGGTCAACACACGTGATTTAACAAATTTCTAATGATCGCGCTCCTACGGAAAAACACTATTCATAATTTCTTTAAACGCGTTTTAAATCACCGGGAACTCAACCGATTTCAGATTCAAAATCCAAAAGCACCGGCATGTTCCTTGGGTCAACGCCTTTCAAATGTGACCAAAATCAGCTATAACTGAGCTGGAATTGATATTCTCGAAAAGACGATTTTACGAAAAATAACTCATAAAATCGCAATTTAGGGCCAAAACATCCTTAACTAGGCTCTAATTAATTTCTTTAATTTTCTAAATAAATTCAGAAAATCTGGGATGTTACACCCTGACATAATTATTCTGTGAGATCTAATCGTTCATTTTGCTTTAATTAATTGCATGTATCTGTGATTCTCTGTGTTTAATGTTGTTAATTATTTCGGTTCTGCTAGGTAGTCGCGAGTATTTAGTAGTCCGAAATTCATTAGTAACCAATTAAACCGGCCATCCACAATAGTGGTTTAAGTTTAATTAGTGGTACAATAATTTTTCAGAATCGAGGGAAGAGCAGTCTTAATTTGATAGTCCTGTGTCAGAGTCTGTTGGTTTTGAATCAGGTTTTTCTAGTGTCTAATGCTGTCAGCTCATTAAATCTATAGAGTGTTTCTTACGATTGTCAGTCGATTAGGGAAATTATTAGTGAAGTGTCTTCCTGATTATCGAGAAATTAAGGAGAAATTAGGCCGCGTCAGAAGTGTCTTCGGTGGCTATAACTGATTTGCATGCATTAATTGAAAATATCTTTACATCGAGGATCAGAATAATTAAACTAGGGTGGAGTTAATTGGAAGTCAGAACACCTTTAAATCTGTTAAGAAAACTACTCTTTGTTTATTTGCTTTATTTTAGTTCTTACGTTATAACAACAAAATTCATGTGGAAAGGTTGGTTACTGCAAGCTGAAGTGTTGGATAATTCTCGCCGGTCTTTTGGGAGACGATCTTGCTCGCCACTGTTCTGGTGAAGATTAACGAAGCCCTGGCATAATTATTCTGTGAGATCTAACCATTCCTTTTGCTTTAATTAATTGCATGTATCTGTGATTCTCTGTGTTTAAAGTTGTTAATTGTTTCGGTTCTGCTAGGTAGTCGTGAATATTTAGTAGTTCAGAATTCATTAGTAGCTAATTAAATCGGCCATCCGTAATTGTTGTTTAAGTTTAATTAGTGGTACAATGATTCTTTAGAATAGAGGGAAGAGCAGTCTTAATTTGATAGTCCTGTGTCAGAGTCTGTTAGTTTTGAATCGGGTTTCTCTAGTGTCTAATATTGTTGGCTTATAAAATCTATAGAGTGTCTCTTACAGTTGTCATTCGATTAGGAAAATAATTAGTGAAGTGTCTTCCTAATTATCGAGAAACTAAGGAGAGATTAGGCCGCATCAGAAGTGTCTTCGGTGGCTATAACTGGTTTGCATGCATTAATTAGAAATATCTTTACATTGAGGATCGGAATAATTAAGCTAGAGTGGAGTTAATTGGAAGCCGGAACACCTTTAAATTTGTTAAGAAAGGGTGACGATCTTTCTTGCCACTGTTCTGGATAGTGTGGGCATACCGACTGCTGGTCGGATTATTTTTGGTGAAAAACGACGCACTAGTATGCATGCTTGATATATGAGCTAGCTGATCTTCTAGGATTTGTAACTATTCATCCAGTTCATTTCTAGAGATTGAAGCTTCATGTATATGATAGAAAGAGGTTATTGAATTGACATACTAACCTCTTCATCTTTGTCCACCATGAGACAAAGTAGAGCTTCATTGTCTGAGCTATATCCGTCTGAGTCGATTCCAGATGGGTAGTCTGAGTCATTGAGGACGGCATTCTCAGAGTTAGCAATCATAGCTTTCCTTTTGAAGAAGCTCCTTCTCACCTTGGCCTTCTTATCTTCATGAAGCTCGGGACACTCAAATCTGTAGTGCCCTTGCTTGTGGCAGTGGAAACATTCCTCTATGTTTATATTAGCCACCCTGAATTGTTCAGCTGGATGCTGGCTTCTTTCTCCTTTGGCAGCATCGTCAGCTTGGGGTTGAGCTGATTGTTAATCTCTGACCTTTCTTAGCTTTTCCAGCAATCTTGTCATTGACTGGATTTACTCGTTTATATCTTCAGTCAGGATCTCTTTTTTGTCGGTTGACTATCTTCTTCGATCAGTCACCGATCCTCCTGAATTCTCTCTGGCAGGTGAGCCTCTTGGTCAGAAATTGTTTCTTTCACGAGCTTCTCTGAATTGATTTTTTTCAGCATAGAAAGAAGCATCATGAGAGGAGAAAGTTGATGCTTCTCTCTTTCAGTTCAGGCTGTATTCATGAGCCTTGAGAGATCCACACAACTCTCTGGGAGTAATGCTACTTATGTCTCTTGACTCTTTAATAGCAATTACTTTCATATCCCATTCATCTGTGAGATTATCAAGAACTTTTAAGCTCATCTCACTATTGAGATAGTTTCTTCCCAGGTTGTTCATCTTGCTTAGTATGCCAAGAAATCTTATTTCTAGGCTTGAGATGCTTTCTTCCGGCTGCATCTTGAAAGACTTATATTTGTCGACTGTAAGCTGGAGCTTGTTACCTTTGATAGCTTCGAACTTTTTGCACAGATTTGCAAGCAAGTCTCAAATCTCCTTCGCTGTTCTGCAATTCTTTGTGTCTTTCATGCGATCCTCATATAGAGTTTGGAAAAGTGCTGCTTGAGCAACAAACGTCAGATTCTTCAATTTCTTCTCTTCACCCGTACGAAGATGTGTTAGTTTCGGGATCCTGGCCGGTTGGTGACGTCCATAATGTGGGCTTCATTGTCCATCATAATATTGATTGGAACGTCTTCAATCACTTCCCATATATTCTCATGGATGGAGCATAGATGAGCTTTCATCTTCCTGCTCCAGTTGTCATAATTCTCAACTGAAAAAAGAGGTAGCTTATGGTTTTCTATAGCTTGAAACATTAGCACAGATAGACAGATCTGATTTAAATGATCTGTAAAAACAGCTGATCCTTAGAATCAACCGCTCTGATACCACTTGTTGGTCCCAGAACGATTCTATATCAGTTTAGAGAGGGGGGAGGGTGAATAAACTGACTTCAAAAACTTAAAATAGTTGCGGAATGTTTAGGGCCCTGACTCGCTTAGACTATTTTATCTGCACTGTTTAGTTGAGAGAATGAGCTTGACCTAGAGCAGGGTTGATGAGCTGATCAGTTAGGACTGATAGCTTGAGAGTTCAGCTTAGCTTGTCAGTGCAGCTTGTGTGCTAAAGTGTGCAATTAAAGAACATGCAAAGCTTAAAGCGATAAATACAACACACACAAGACTTCTAGAGGTTTGAAACTTCCTGTTTCTACGTCCTCTTTGTTGGGATTTTTTTGAATTAAACTACCGTATGATCATTTGGTTGTTCATTAATCCATGTTCATGCAAATCATAATTTTATGTCACATGCATGTTTATCACAGTCTAACAGAAAAAGCATGTATAGCAGATTCGAATCTAATAAAGTGGAAACATAGAAACGAATCTACTTACAAATCGATAGACGGTCTGTGGACAAGATTAAAGGTCTAATCTTGCTGTTGAATGAAACAGGAAATGACACCACTTATGTTAATAAAATTCGATTAGGTTTCGAGTCAGACATTCTCGCATCCATTAGCTTCTTCATTGCCAAATGGTGTGCCGAGCGGTTCTGATAATCGAATAACTGCCTAAGGTTGTACATGATATCATAAGCAGTTTTCATAGGCTCATGTTGATGTTGCAACACACTTGACATAGATGCCAAGATGTAACAGCTCGCTATCTCATTAGACCTAATCCACTTATCATATGCAACCTTTTGGGCTTCGTCAGAACCCTCATTTGGTTGTAGAGGACAAACCTCATCAAGTACAACCTTGTGTCCCTCAACAACAAGAACTAAGTTAAGGTTACGAAGCCAGTTATTGTAGTTTTCACCGAAAAGTTTTTTTCTTTAAGAATTGAGGACAGATTGGAGAGTACCATTGATGATTTGAAATAACTGAAATTAAAATATGCAGTACAGTCATAAAACACGTTTAGGATAAATAGTATATAATTGAAAAACCTCACAAAAATTATATACTTTTCCACCGACACTTTAAAAATATTTTTTATAAGCCACGATAGTGTGGACGTTTATAAAATTCATTTTTAAATAGATTAAACCTTTAATTTGCCTCCAGTTGAGTTTCCTTACAACAAGTAAATTAATAGCCGGATAATAAACACGGTCATATAATCGTCTAACTGGTAAGCCACAATCGCGTGGACGTTTATCAATAAATTACATCTAAGTGTGCACATCATTATCTTCGCACCAAGAGCACTATTCGAATTTAACCGCTCTAGATGGAGGAGTCAATTAGTCCTAATAGTGTTCTACAACTATCCATTTAGGAGATTTAATTTCTAGAGAAATCTGTGATATGACACATCAGATATGGAGGAAGATCGATGTCAACGCGCATGCCCATCACTTCTCAATTAAACTAGATTTAATGGAGACCGTATGAGATTTCTACATACTTTGGTATGAATCTCTTCCACTTAGTTATTTATGTTTGAGGTTTCATTTTATCCCATTATCGAACATGCAAACATCATATAAAATGATAAACATCCATTGCATGCTTCAACATAATAAGCAACAGTAATATTCCAACTATCATGACTTATATCTCCTGTTGATTGATAAGATAAAGCTGGAAAGTCAGCTCTGGAAATGGGGCTATGGCCGCCGCCCCCTTCACTGCGCCTCGCCGAAAATCCTAGCTCCATTTAGGGTTTCGGGACGTGAACCAGTGAACCTTCCTTCTTGGTGCTGAACCACTTTCCTTTTTTGAGTTGATCTCCGATCTTTATTTAATACAGACTATCTATTCCAAAAGGAAAAATCTAATATTGCTAGAATAAAAATTACAACTCAAAAACTCGGTCTAACAGCTTTATATCTATTACATTAAAACAACGTAAAATAAAACCTAGACCTAATCCATGGATTTTCTCATGGATTAAAATCACGTAGCCAAACCAGCATACGTCCAATATTCATTCAACATAAACATACATCACATAAAATAAAGGAGTCATGACGGTTGGTAAACCTGCAAACAAACACAGTCTACAAATCCAACAATCATATATTATATGATCCACATAAAATAACATATGATATCTATGCATGAATATTAAAATATCGAATTTAACAATTAATTAAATTAATTAATTCGATATTATCCACAAGATAAAAATTAGAAATTAAAATAATTATCCACCAATTTTAACTTGCAATTTTCAAAAATATTACTTAAAATAAATCTGGAAATTAATTATAATTATCCACCAAATTTATTTAATATTTTCAAACCACCCTAATTAAATAATAATTGGATATATTGATATAAATAAAAAATCTAATCCAAATATTATCCATAAGAATCTAAATCTTTAAGGATAATGTTTGAAGATTTAATCCACTTTAAAATCTTCCACAACCTGTCCAAAATTAAATTCTTATCACAATTGAATTTTGATAATTATTCATATATATCCAAAATCACCTTATCCAATATTTAATCTATAGATTTCAAAATTATCCAAATAATAAATCTGAAAATTTGATCCACTTCAAATTCATCCAAATTTAAAATTCTATTTTCAAAATCTATCTAGGTTAAAATTAGGTAAATTAAGATATACATCAAATAATATCAAATCATAATCCAATACCCAAATTTTCGATCCACTCTAATAAATAAATTTGGAAATTTGATTTTCATCAAAATCTTCTGCAAATTAATTCATAAAAAATCGAAAATTACACTATATTTCACATTTGTAAATTTTGACATTAATCAAAAAAAATATTCCAAATAATATAGCTAGGTTTCGAAAATTTCAAGAATTAAAATCTGGAAATTATGATCCACTTCAAAAATTACCAAATTTAAAATTCTAATTTCAAACCTATCTATATTAGAATTAGGTAACTTTCAATATACATAAAAAATTACCTATTCCTTTTCTAATCTTCATAATTTTTGAACCACTCTAGAAAATAAATCTGAAAATTTTGATATAGATCAAAAATCCATCCAAGTTCAATTCCAAAAGTGCCGAAAATTACTAGCTCAAATTAGGGAATTTTTAACACATCAAAATTTGAAATTTTGACATCCAAATTTTCGAACACTATGAGATAAAATCTGGAAATTTGAAGATCATCAAATATCATCCCAAATCCTTATTACATAGTGGCCGAAAATCCTACACGACTCAAAACTAGAATTTTTGAATTCAATCAAAAATTCTTCCAAGTTTTGAATACCATAAAAAATCGAAATACATGGCAATTAAATCTGAAAATTTAAACACCATAAATTTATCATCAAATTTAATATGTAATTCAAAATTTATGCCCGGATTAATCCTAGAACAGTGCCAAAACCCCCTCTGATACTATTTTTTGGGGTTTTTTTCGAATTAAACCACCGTAGGATCATTTGGTTGTTCATTAATCCATGTTCATGCAAATCATAATTTTATGTCATATACATATTTATCACAGTCTAACAGAAAAAGTATTCATAGTATATTCGAATCTAATAAAGCGGAAACATAGAAACGAATCTACTTACAAATCGATAGACGGTCTGTGGACAAGATTAAAGGTCTAATCTTGTTGTTGAATGAAATAGGAATTGGCACCACTTATGTCAATAAAATTCGACTAGCAAAAATTCTACTCCAAGATCTTCTGTTGTATTCCTGGACTGTATCTAGATTCAGAGTGGGCTGAAATCTACTAGATAGAGTTGTGAAATCTGTTGATAACTTTAAGAGACAAAGAGAGGTTGATATTATGCTTGTAATTTTCGAACACCCTCACATATAAATATACAGGTGATGATCGAAAATTATCATCCCAACCCTACTGGGTTTGGGCCTCTATCTCAAGTTCTATATTCAGTCCACTATCAGTCAATTGGGCTACAATAGGGATCTAGAAGAATATTAAATTGGCCCACTAATTTATTTAATATCCAATATCCAATAAACTTAGGATATAATTAAATAAATTAAGTTATACTTTTATTCCACTAAAGAAGTAAAACTGACCTACCAATTTAATACATATTTACGAATATGCTTTCTCCTTTAGTCCAGCCATTCCCCGTGTTTAAGATATATTGTTCATTAATTAATTATGTCAGCCTCTGACAGCTATAATTAATTAACATCTAAAACCTTGAGTAGTACCACACAAGCTTTACTATGTAAGGAATAAATTCTACCTGCAGGGTTTCAACATGAACTTGTGTTTTCTCAAGAGAACATCATCAATCTGGCGCACCGGGACACGGTGCTCATGCATACTGCTCGAGACATCATGTATACATTGTTATTACCCAAGATATCGAATTCGATCTATGAAAAGATCTCACTCATTAATAAATCAAAGTAATAAACAACGTACACATATGCTCGCCAATATCACATGAGTTCAGAACCCGAACTCTGTGGATCTTTATTATCTCAGTAACTGGGTCAGAGACAGAGAATAGTATCCTATCGTGATCCTCCTCAATACACTAACAAGTGTACTAGAATGATCAGTTAGTCAAGATAAACTAACTTATCAGATTATTCTACGGTGTACCGATGGTATGTTCAGGACCATCTAAGCCGTGAGCTCTTTAATACATTACAAGGATCTAATGATATGATCTTACCGTGTGACTCCCCACACCATATCATCTACAATGTAAGTATATGGAACATTGCATAAAACAATTATAGAACATAATCTAAATGCAAACAATGACTGCAATAACTTTCATTTCATATCATCACATCATTAGAAAAGTATACAAAGACAAGTCTTCCAGTAGACAAAACTAACACTCTCTTCCTTCAGCAGAAGGGCAATGCACTATGCAAGAGTAAAGTTTCTTTATTACAATTACACAGTGAAAAAATTCTATTGGGCCTGAAAACGGCACCCTTCAAATCGAGCGCGGCCTCCTTTCCAACTGTTGCTGTCCCGAAAGAATGGACCCGTCGGTACACGCTCCTCCTCAGCCAGTTTCTAGGTTGACAACTCACACTTACCGGTCCCAACTGCTCGCTGAGACTTTAGGTGCTATTGCCCGTCTTTTCACGATTTTAGATATCGCTCGATCTTTAAGAGTACAGTCTTGAAACTGGTATCAACTGAATTGCTCCTTCGCGCGTCTGCGTTTGAGCTAAGTAGTTGATCTTTGAAGTACTGAACTGAGAAGCTTTGCTCTAGCTAGAATTCTTCGTCAGCTAGCTGCTTGCTTGAGACTTGAAACACGCCTTCTCAGTTGAAACTTTTTGCACTTAAGAGGTTTAAGCTTTGAGCTGTAGGGAGGGAGAAAGGAGAGCTCAATATCTGTAAAATAACAAGAGTTAGTTTGGTGAAAGTCTTGATCAAAATTATATTCACTCTCTTTTTATAGATGAGTGATATTTTGACCGTTGTGATCGGTGGATCTGATTAATCCATCCGCGACAGTTTAATGCCTGTAGCCGTTTGAAGCTTTAAATGAATTAGCCGTTTATCTGTAATGACTTATGTTCAAAGATCATCAGGATCTTTTCATGATTTTCTGTTAAGATCTTCATTGGCTACTTGTCAAAGAATGAGCAGATATTTTGGCTATCAGTTCTGGACGTTCAGTTGATGGACTTTCAACTATCTCGACTTTCAGCTCTGAGATTGTCCAGTTTGCAGTTCCTCAGCTGCTTTAAGCTTCAGTCTTGGATCAGTCCAGTGAAGCTGCCTTGGCAACTTAGCTTTAAAAGTTTTCAGTTTTGGACTGCCAGTCGGTTGATCATTTGAGCTTTTGTCTCATTGAACTGATCATTGGTCAGTTCAGTAATGTCTCCAAGATCTTTGAGCTTTTTCTCACAGTCAAACTGATCTCTGATCAGTTTTCAGTTTCACTACCTGATTCTTGATCAGTTTAGCTTTAGCTTTTCAAGCTGGCTCTGCTCTCATCAGTATATCTTGGCTTTCAGCTTAGACTAATGGTTACTCGTCTGTGGATGCCTACCAGTCTCCAAAGTTCTCTCTCCATTTAGCTTTTTAAGCTTTGAAGAGTTGACTATGACTGGTCTGATCAAGGCAACCTTTAAGCTGGTTGATCATGCTTCAGTACAACTGACTTTCATTTCAGTTTGACTTTGTCTGAAGTCTTATTTGATCATTGCCCCAAATTTCCAGCTTTAAATAACCTGCAGTTTTTTCATAGGATCATCAAATGTGTTTTGACATTTCATCAAAACCATCAGTTAGATCATTCCAACAATTTCCCCAACACTAAAGCATGCTACCAACTATTATGTTTACTAAATAATTGGCTTGATTATTTTATTTAATGTATTTAACATATTTTGTAATTATTTGACATAATAAAATCTACTAAACATTATCAATCACTTTTCTTAATATGCGAAAATTCATGTATTCATTCATTCATACAAATAGATTTTGAATGTCATGTATATAATGAATTAAATATATTGAATATAGAACAAATGAATTCTATAATAAAAAAATGGGCAAAATACATTCATTGGTCCTTGTACTTTTAAGTTTTATTTCGATAGGTCTCTATACAATTTTTTTCTTTTGTTTTAATATGTCATTTTACTTATATATTTTGTTTTAATAGGTCCTTCAATTTCTATATATAATATCATTCAATATTTATTTAACGGAACTAACATAGTTATTAATTGTTTTGTTATTTAATTAACTTATAGCCCAATTTTAAAACTATATAGCAAATTAAATTTCAATATAATAAAATTAAAGGGAATTAAAATTAAAAGAGAAACTAAAGGAAAAAAAAATTGTAATCCATCTTCATGTTCTTCAAATTCATGTTTAGTAATTTTTACAGGGAAAGTATAGACAAATGAAACACTTGCAATTCATGGGAACTAACTAACAAATTAAATTGCTAATTGATACTAAATTATACTATAACCCATGAATTTGAAGAACGTGACGGTGGATTACAATTTTTTCCTTTGATTCTTCTTGTAACTAGGTTGTTTATTTTCTTTGATTTTATTAATAATGTTTAATTTGATATTTTTAATAATTGGGTTATTTGTTTAATAACTGAAAAGTTGATAACTCCATTAGTTCCGTTAAATAAGGATTGAATTATTATCAAATATTCCATTTGTCCCATAATTGTAGTCTCGTAATCCTTTTTTCGTTCGTTCAAAAATTATAGTCCACTTTCCTTATATATATGTATTAAATTTTCATTCTTCTTAATATATTCCTATTTAATCTTCTTTGAAATTAACATTTTTTTTCTTTTGAATTAATAAATAAGGGCATAATAAGAAAAAAAATACAATTTTACTTTTCCAGTTACATTAAATTCATTTTCTTAATACAGATAAAAAGGAAAAGAGGATTACATTTTTGAGATGGAAAATGTACAAACCTAGAATGACATATCTTTATACTGTATATATAAAAACACAAAGGTCCTACTTTTAGTAACCTTGTATTTTCCCACCAAAACACACCTTCACAATATAGTAAGTTAGATAAATATATATTAATTTAATTAAATGTCATATGTAATATAATATATTATATTTTACACACATATATTACTCATTACAACCAAATCATATATATATATATATATATATATATATTCTCCTATAATATACATCAAATTAAGTATCTACAGATATAATGTAATATACAATAATATTATAATTTATATCTATATATGAGTTTATACTATACATATGTAAGAATATGATGGGTGTTTTTAATAAATAATTAATTAATAAATTGTTTTTGTGCAATTCATTCTCAAGCATGATAATTCTATCAATTAATTAATTAGTTAGTTAATTAATTAATTGCATGATGATCAATATTCATCTACACAATTAATTAATTGATTGATTAATTAATTAATCATCCTTGCATAGATTTACCCAATCTGTATATAGCCCTTAAAACATGGCTATACACATATGTAATCATAATGGATTTAAAAATATTTTATGCCAAAACATATTTTTATGTATTTAAAATAAATTATTTTAATATAATAATTATGTAAATAAAATGATTATCTAATTATTTCAACAAAAACAAATTCTCGACATAAATTATTCACCTCTCTCTCTCTCTCTCTAATTGTGTCTTAATTTTTATTTTATTTAAGAATTTAGAGGAATAAAATATTTATATTTTTAATACACACTAATAATGTATATTGTTTGTGTAGGCGAGTGCAGAAATGCTAGAATATTATTTTATTTTTTGAATAATGGAAGCGATATCTATATCTATTTATATGAAACAGGACAAGTATGATTTTTTCAAAATAATTCTTTGATAAATAAAATATCATTTTTAATTAAATTATTGCTTAAATATTTTGACATGATTGTAATAATTTAATAATATATCCCCAAAATACGTGATCATAATTTATAATAATGATCATAATAATACATTAATATGAAAGAAATTTTCCCATTAAATCATGCATATTTTCAATCATTTGAGTTTTTTAATTTACCTATTTGTATTAATTACTCATCAATTCCGTTCAATTAGTGCCTCAATTATATCTTACTTTTTTAATTTTTGAATTAAATATGTGCAACTCAAACCATTATAAATATAACAATGTTCATTTCGAACAATCTTGAATTTATGGAAGTTTTTTTGTATTATTATTATTATTATTATTATTATTATTATTATTATTATTATTATTATTATTATTATTATTATTTCATCTCAAGTTCAACATCGTGCTTATGTTTTGGCAGTCAGGTGTTTTTGGATAATAATGATATGATTTTTATATCATTTTAATGTAGACAATACAACTACAATAAAAAAAGATAGCTAACTCTGTTTAATTCGATCTTTATGGAGTGCTTTGTGCATGAAAATAATTCACACGATCTCTTCATATTTCATTATTTCTCACAAATTTACGTTTAAATTATGATCAAGCTTTCCGTTTGTCCTGATTATTCATTTTTTTCATTTGTATTTTAGTATGTAACATTGAATTATGATTTAATTTAAAAGATAGTTAATTCTGTTTAAGTCAACCTTTATGGAGTACTTTGTGTATGAAAAGAATTTACACAATCTATTCATATTTCATTATTTCTCACAAATTTACGTTTAGATTATGATCAAGCTTTCAGTTTGTCCTCATTATTCATTTGTTTCATGTGTATTTTAGTATGTAATATTGAATTGTGATTTAATTTAATTTGAAAACTTTTAATTTCAAAGAATAAAATACAACTTAAGAGTGCAATATTAATTATTTATATTTTTTAGAATAGGGGAAAATATTGTAAATCAAAGCAAAAAATAAATAAATAAAAATTCACAACATGCTCTTTATTTCAAAATAAATACGAATGAATGTTTGCATTGCTCTATTTTTATTATTTTTTTAATTATTAAATCAAAGTTATTAATTAATTATGAATCTATTTATATATATATATATATATATATATATATATTCGGATTCCACATGCCACATACATAATTTAATATCCTTATAATTGTGAGATTATACATTTATTTAATCATGTCCACTTGGAGGATAAGAAGACAAAATTGTGAAGAAGTGTGGAGAACGTATTTCTTTAGCTTTTTTTTTTTCATAATTACCAAATGTAATTATTATATGAATTTTTAAGAATCATAATTTTAAATATTGTTGTGCAGTGACAATTGTTTCTAGTTTTGGCATAATAAGTGCTAATTGCACAATTTATTATTTGGAAATTGGGTTGCACATTGTAGATCGCATAAGGGGTGGGGGTGTGTAGCAACTCACTTTTATGTGATTTAAATTATTTAATTATTTAATTTCTTTAAATTTGAGTTTTAATTTATTTGGTGATGCTCGATAAAATTAGATAGACATGATGGAGTCCGACATTGCGCCCCCAGATATGAACTTAATTTGATTAATTATAATTTATTTATTAAATGTAATAGATTTATTTTCGACAAAATACATACATATACATAATAAAAAAGAGAACATATATATATATATATATATACACGTTATACATATATATAAGGGAATAATATAATACAGGAATTTGACTTGGTTGTCCACTTTTACTTATACGTGAAAATTAGGTAAAATAAGGGGAATTGAGGTGTCAACATATGATATAGTAAGAGGTGACTCATGTATCAATATAAAATAATAATAATAATACAAAATGCAAACTATATACTTACAATTATGTATAAGATTTTAGTTTCCCTACAATTTAATGTATGTATGCGTATTAAAAAAAAAGAGAGAGAGAAAAGAACTTCTAATTCATTCACAGGAACCGATTAAGTGGCATATAAAAGGTAAATTTTATTCATCCTTGTTTTTAGTTTAATTAATTTTATGAACTTCAAAATCATGAGATGTGATTATGCGAATATAAAATGTCTGAATTTATTCAAGCTAATAATGAATTATAAATTGGAATTTGGAGTCAACACTTTTCATAAACTGGAGAACTTTTATTATAGATTGATATTACCAATTATAATTATAACAATCTAATTTCATATTTCCAACATAATCCATTTGTTTATGATGTATGTGTGTAGTCATGGAATATAAAGTATGAAATATATGTGTAGATCTAGTTAAATCGGAAGTACGTTTATTAGTTTTAACTTTATAAGTATGTATATAAGTATATAATAATAATAGCTTTAATAATAATAAATATAAATTACGTCATTGATGGGAAAGAGTGGTAACTATCTATTTATTAATTTCATCTACCAAAATATTTCATAATGGATAAAAACTTGGATGATTAAGAAACAGACTTTATAATAAAAGATTAATTAATAATAGATTTACTGGGTTAATAGTTAATGATTTCACTAAACAAAATTATGATGTTGCTCATATTTAGAAAATGGACCTTGAAATAATACGAAAAGTGTAGTTAGTAAGCTTCCCCATTTTAATACTTTTCCATATTAAATATTTTGAGCAAAAATGTTATCAATTATGGCTTAGTCAAGTTTAAGAGTTTATTTAGTAAAGACTAAATAGGAATTTTTCCTTTAAGTGATTATTCATTTTATTTTAATTGACTAGGTGTGGGGCAATTAGAACCCTCATCCACTTTGTGATTTCCTACTCAATTTTTACGTGATCACTATTATCAGGTGGGTGAAATTATTATCTTTGAAATAAAAGTATATGATATATGATCTTTGAGACAAATGTTTTTAATCCAACTTGAATTATCGTGGATGGAATATGGATATCGTTTCGTACGCATAGAATAACATTTTATACGCACAGAAGCGTTTTGTATGCACCAGAATATGTCATGTGCACAGTTCAAGATGTATTCTAGAATCAGAAAAAGAGTACCCTAAATCCATTATTCCTGCGATTTATTTCAGTTGGATAAGTACAAAGAAATGCTCATGTTCCCCACCACTGAGTACGTTTTAAGAGTGCTCACCCCACGTTTTTAAATGTTTTCAGATCAGTGAGCTTGGAGCCGCATGAAAGAAATGGGGTGGGCATGCTCAAGATGTTTAGATTACTCGACCTGAATTTTTGGGCTTGTCGTTTATAGTCTACTATTTTGAACGATATTATGTGTGTTGTTGGTGTTTTTGAACTAACCTAAACTAGTAGTTTGCTAATATGGTTTTATTAATATTAGGAGTGTGAATTTTATATTTTAGAACTTATGAGTTACTTTTTGAAATGAACTTAGAGTTTATGAAATGCAGGTATTTTGATCTAAGTACATATATTTCTAAAAAGGATATATATATATATATTGTGTTCTATTTTCTTCTTAGGATTCCTAGCATGATTATTTAAAAAAAAAAAATACTTGAACTATTATTATTGTAATCATTTTCCGCTTTAAAGAATAGAAAGAGTAACATTTTAAATTATAGAATTTAGGATGTTACAGAGTGCGAGAGAGAGAGGAGGGGGGAGATTTTTTTCATAAACCTGAAATTAAAGGTTCCACACTAATTATTTATTTTTCACCTACAAGTTGTATATTACAAAATTTATTATTTGATTCATACTCCTTTTATTCCAAAATTATTTATATTACAAGTCAAATATTCATTTATAATTTTCTATGATATAAAGAATTTGATGTGTATATTTTTTTATTATGATATAATCAAATGCATATAATGATCCCGTATATTGACGTGAGAAATTTAATAATAAAAATATATAATGTAAATAACTAAACTAAACATTGGCATAATTATATGACAATGAGCTGGTGGATCATTGTTGATTTTTGTTATTTTTGGAAAATTATAATCGTAATCCTCCATTTACTTTCCATAGATTTATATTATATAATTATATATATGTATATACATGTATATTAAAAATAACTAAAATCTAATTATACGTACAATTACTGGCCAAAATCAATTTTGCTTTCTGTTCCAAACTTTTTTTTCCCTAAATCAACAACTCATCTTTCTACAAAGATTGCACTATAAATTTTTGCAAAAAAATAAAAATAAAAATATTTCTCCATAATTTATGATTGATAAGATATATATGGTGAGAAACCTTAGTAGACAACGAGCATGAATTATTTAATTTAATGAAAATTATAACTATTATTTTACATATTATACACATTATAATTTTTTTTAATTTCATTAGATAATTAGATGATAATTTGAAGTATCATATATATGTTGCTTTTCGGTGCATCGCACGGGAGAAATACTAGTTAAAATAAAATATAAATGCAGAACAACCTATCAAAACAAATATATATATATATATATATATATATATATATATATATATATATATATATAAGGACCTATCGAAATAAAAACTAAAAGTATAGGGGCCTATGGATGCGTTTTGCCTAAAAATGTGTGTAAGAAGAGAGAAGATGAAGAGACATTAAAAAATAAGAAAATATTAATAATTTTTTATTTATAATAACTGCGAACGATTTGATGTTATTGAGAGAGATTTTTTTTTTGAAGAAGACTCTATTTTATTATATAGATAGATAATTCCAGTTTGGGCCACTCTCTTGTGCAAAAGACTGATGGGCCAGCCCATTAGCCTGGATCAAGCCCAGTCTGCCAAAATTCAGCCCAAACTTAAATAAAAAAAATCAGGAAAATTAGAAACGTGAGAGAGAAAGAGGCGAGCTTGTAGCTGAGGAATTGCCCCTCCCATTCATCGCCATCGCCAAAGCCGCCACCATCACCACCGCACCAAAGCTCGTGATCACCGATCGATGACAAAACGGCAAAATCATCTTCGACGAATTGACAGCCATACGTTGAAGAAATCTGATTTTGTTTCCTTTTCTCCAACTTAATATATTTCAAGGTGAGTTTACAGAATTCAATCGGATTTTTTTAATTGTGTAGATTTTAGTTGTCAAATTAATTTTGTTCAGAATTTGAAAATTAGAGTTGGATGAAGCTATTACTCAAGATGGATGAAATTAACAAGAATGTGCAAGATAATATAAAAGTTCTTGTCGTAATTGATGATTCTGAGAATGAGCCAATGCCTATATGAGCACAATATGTAGGTAATTTTTTTACATAAATTGATCATGATATAACCAGACAACTTTGATACTAAAAAGTATTTTAATGGATACTTTCATGAACATTAGGTGATACTGTAAGCTTGTCTGAATCACTGATTGGTATTCAAAGACAAACCTTTGATGAGATGTATGAATTGTATTGCAAGCATGCTAGGGACGTTGGATTTGGTGTTAGGAAAAATACACAAAGAACAAACAGTGTTGGTCAGGTGATTGAGAAATATTATGTATACTTGAATGAATATGTTAAGAAAAAAGATGAAGTTTGTTTGTAATTCTAGCAATCAAGATCAGATTACCTTTCGAAAAAATAACATAACACATATAGATTGCAAGACATTCTTGAGGGTGATGAAAAATTATGATGGAATGCTTGAAGTAATTGATCATAATGAGGAGCACAATCATGAGCTTTCAAGAAAATAATGGAACCACATGCATAGATCTCAAAGAAAAATTATTGGTGACAGAGCTGTTGTGATTGGAGACATGATCTCTTCTAGAATGAGACCCACCGATTCATATAGATACATGTCAAAAGAAGTAGGGGGCGATCACCTGGTTGGTCATACATTGATGGATCACATGAATTTTGTTAACAGAATAAGGATGAGTGTAATTGAAGCTGGGGATGCACAAACTCTTATAGACAAGTTGTGTCAAGATGGAGTGGAAGATAATGAATTATTTTATAAGTTTAAGTTGAATAGTGATGGTAGATTATCTGATGTATTTTGGAGAGATTCTAAGATAGGTAAAGATTACCAGATTTATGACGATATCGTAGTCTTTGGCACAACCTATAGAATGAACAAATACAGTTTTATTTCTGCACTGTTCGTTGGGTTGAATCATCACAAGAAAAATTTCTTATATGAGATGAGAAGACGGACACATTTCAGTGGTTGTTTGAAGTTTTCAAGAAACTATGAAGATGAAATGCCCCGTCACAATCTTCACCGACCAAGATCTTACAATTACAAGTGCAATATCAAAGGTAATCTCATTACCATTGTTAGGAAAAACTATCAAGGAACCTCTAGAAAAGGTTTTGATGAGATGTCAAAACTATTTATGAAAAACTAACTAAAATTCAAGCTGTAGATCTGAACTGACCAATCCAGAGCATCAAAGAGAAACTCAATTAAAGCTGAAGTCAACCAAACTGGAAGTATGGTCTACCAGCTGTGAGGATATGCCGACCAGTCAGAACTTAATTCAGCTGTGGATTCGAAGAGTCGAACCGGTTGAAACAAACTAACAGCTAAGTTAGCTGAGCTGAGGGAGAAAAGAATCGACTATACTGAAGGAACTGATACGAGATCAGTTTAAACTGAAAGACTGAAAGTATCCAACTAATGGCCAGAACTGAAGTCAGCCAGCCTATGATCAGTCAGGCTAACAAAAGAACTTGAGAAAGATTAGTCAAACTGAGCAGACAAGCTCAGAACTGCAAACTGGAGCAATAACCGAACTGGAGGAAGAAGCTCAGAACTGCCAACTGAAGTAATAGCCAAACATAGCTGACAAGCTCAGAACTGCCAACTAGAGCAATAGCCAAACTGAGCTGCTAGGCTCAGAACTGTCAACTGGAGCAATAGCCAAACTAAGCATACAAGCTTAGAACTGCCAGCTGGAGTAATAGCCGAACTAAACAAACAAGTTCAGAACTGCCAACTGGAACTCAAAATTGCTAAAATCGAAGCTCAGAACTGCCAGCCAAAGAACCTTGGAGCTATTGCTCAACCGGTGAATCTTGGAATAAATGCTTCAACGGAGATCCTGGAATTAAATATTCAATGAAGATCGATTGGCAAAGCAACGACTACTTCAATCAAAAGCTCCAACGATTAATAAAGACCATCTGCCATTGATGAACCAACAAAGCCATCGATCAATGGAACTCAACAGTCATAAAATCACTCCTCTATAAAAGACGAGTGAATCAAAGTTTTAAATAACTCTTGCCTCCCAGACTTTTCGCAATACTTATTCTTGAAGCCTTCATTCAGGCAGAGCTTTCTTTCTATCTCCTAGCTTAAGTTCAGCATTTGCTAAAAACTGCGAGAGTCCAACTAAGAAGAATAATTTAAAGAGTCAAAACATTCAGCCAACTGTTGATAAACCAGCCAGGGCAGCCTTCTCAGTTTCAGCAATACAACGATCAACTATCCAGCTCAATTGACAGAGCACATCAGTTGATACCCCCTGTTCAAGACTAACCTCTTGAAGATCGAAAGAGATCTAAAACCTTGTAAGGATGTCAATAGCACCTACCTTCCTAGCGAGCAGTTAGGGACTTCAAGTGTGAGCCGTCGACCCGCTAAGGTAGCGAGCAGTTACCAGGTTCAGCCAACTGTCCTTCATTGTGTAATTTGTAAAGAAACTCAAGTTATATAGTGAAGTTGCCCTTCTGCGGAAGGAAGAGAGGACGTAGGAGTTTGAGACTTTGAACCTCTATAAATCATTTGTGTGCTGTACTATTTTGATTAATTGCATATCTTTGAACTGTACACAAGCTCACACAATCTGCACTCAAACTGTCCAAAGTACTTATTTGAATTGTGCATAGATAAGTTTCTAAACGAGTTAAGGGCCCTTATTATTCCACAATTGAAGAAAAAGTTTTAATCAGTTTATTCACCCCCCCTCTAAACTGATATCAACTCGCCCGGGACCAACAAGTGGTATCAGAGCAGTTGATTCTAAGGATTAGCCATTTCTGCGGATCAACTGAATCAGATTTACTTATCTGTGCTAACATTTCAAGCTATGAGAAACCATAAGCTACCTTTGTTTTCAGTTGAGAATTATGATAACTGGAGCAGGCGAATGAAGGTGCATCTCTGCTCGATTCATGAGAATATGTGGGAAGTTATAGAAGATGGTCCAATCATCATCATGATGGACAATGATGCTCACATAGTTGATATCAATCATCCAACAAGGATCCCAAAGCCAACTAATCTTCTTACTAGTGAAGAGAAGAAGTTGAAGAATATAGAGTTCGTTATTTAAGCTGCACTATTTCAAACTCTAGATGAGGACAGATTGAAGGACACAAAGAACTGCATAACTGCCAAGGAGATATGGGACTTACTGGCTGATCTATGCTAAGAATCCGAAGCCATCAAAGAAAACAAGCTCCAACTAGCAGTTGACAGATATGAATCCTTCAAAATGCAGCCAGAAGAGTCCATCTCAAGCCTTGAAACCAGATTTCTAGGCATCATCAGTGAGATGACCAACCTAGGGAGAAGTCATCCCAATTCTGAGATGAATTCCAAAATTTTGGATAATCTCACTAAAGAATAGGACATGAAAGTGATAGCTACAAAAGAATAAAGAAATCTAAATAACATCACTCCCAGAGAATTGTTTGGCTCTCTCAAAGCTCATGAGTACAGCCTAAATCGGAAAAAGGAAGCATCAAAATCATCAGCTCAAGACGCAGCTTTTTATGGTGAAAGGAACCGGTTTAGAGATACTCGAGGAAGGAACAACTTCTGGCCCAGGAGCTCACCAGCCATAGAAAATCAAGTCAGATCTTCATCCGAATGAAAAAGAGAAACAACCAAAAAGAAGGAAAACTTGACTGAAGACATCAATGATCAAATCCAGTTAGTTACCAGGTTGTTAGAAAAACTGAAGAGAGTTCGGGACAAACAATCAGTTCCACCTCAAACTGATGAAATCCCAAAAGATGAGAGAACTCATCAACCAGCTGAATGATTAGCTGAACCGTTCAAGGGTGGCAATCGAAATCTAGGAGAATATTTTCATTGTCACAAACAAGGACATTACAGATATGAATGTCCAGAACTCCCTGAAGACAAGAAAGCCAAAGTGACGAGAAACTTCTTCAAAAGGAAAGCAATGGTTGCAAACTACGAGAATGCCGTGCTAGATGATTCAGACTATCCATCTGGAGTTGATTCTGACGGCTACAGCTCAGATGATGAAGCGTTATTTTGCCTCATGGCTGACAATGATGAAGAGGTTAGTACAACTGATTCTCAAACCTCATTCTATCATATGAATGAAGCAACTGTCTCTAGCAATGAACTTGATATGAAACTTATGATGCTAGAAGATCAATTAGCTTCAATATCCTGCTTGCATGTTGAACTAAAATATGAAAATGATGAACTGAGAAATAGAGTTAGAAAACTGAGCATTGATCATGAAAGAATGAATTATCTTGAGTCTTAGTTTGTGGAATTTGAAAAGTTGAAACTAAGAACTGTTGACCTAGAAGCTGAGAATCAAAAACTCAAGCAAGAGATCCATGAGAGAGAAAAAGTAACTCTTAAGTTCAAAAAGTGATCTCAAACCCTAGATGAGATATTAAATCATCAGAGAACTGGAACCAGCAGCATAGGGCTAGGATATAGCAAGTTCACTGCCTTAGAGAAAGGAAAGGCAATTGCTCAACCTAGTGATAAAGGAATCCTAAAAGGATTCACCATGTCAATTCATGATCAGCCAACTGAGCTAACTAAAGGCAAAAGAATATTGAGAAATCCTCAAACTCAGCCCAGACAATTCAGTCAGTTCTCTCAACCAAAAAACCAGGTCAACTGAAGCCAAAATTCTAGCCAAGACCAATAGTTCACTCAAACCAATCCATTCATTCAAAGCCTTCAGTTCAACAAAGATCACCAGCTCAACACAAAATGCCCCCAAGGCAAACTGATAGATCACTTCACTTTAGATAGAAAAATCAGTTTAGATCTCAAGCCTATCTTACCAAGAAGTTCAATCAGAACACCAATAGGAGAGATCAAAGAAACTCATTTGAACCCTACCATCACTATAACGAGTACTAGGATTCCAAAAATGAACCAAAAGGGTTCAATCCAATAAACTGGAAACATACAAGGCACTAGCCTGATCATAGAACTCAAAGGTCACAAGACCAAAGCACTTTAGTTGAACTGTTTTATCCAACTAACTCTCAATGCAGGTACCATTCAACTGATTCAACTCAGAATAGAAGAGTTGAGAGAAAATCTAAACTGACCAGACGATCCAAATAAGTTGGATCTCTGAATGATAAAAAGCCGAAAGTTTGGCAAGTTTGGATTCCAAAGAGCTTGATGTATCAACAAGGACCCAATATGAAACGGGTCCCTAAATGCTAATCCTTGTTTTTACAGGATAAGAGCGTCCTATCTATGAAGAAAACTAAAGATATCTGGTATCTAGATAGCGGGTGCTCCAAGCACATGACCAGAGACAGAAAAGATCTCGACGGTTATGAAGAAGTTAAAGGTCCACTTGTCACATTTGGAGACAACTCCAAAAGCTGAACCATTGGAGAAGGGTTCATGGTCAAAGGAAAAGTTGTAGTTAATGGAGTCTCCTATGTGGATGGACTAAAACACAAACTACTCAGCATCAGCCAGCTGTGCAACAATGGCTACTCAGTTGACTTCACCAAAAACTCCTGCAACATAAGAGACAAGTTAACTGGAGTAATTCTTCTCACTGACATAAGGAGAGGCAACATGTATATTGTTGACTGGTCAACCGGCTACTCAGAAGCTTGCTTTCTTTCAAAGGGATTAACTGAAGCAAGTTGGCTATGGCATCGACGACTGAACCACCTCAACTTCAAAACAATCAACTACCTAGCCAAGAAAGAGCTAGTTGAGGGGCTTTCCAAGGAGATATATAAGAAAATAGGTGTGTGTGGACCATGCCAAAAAAGAAAGCAAGTGAAGTCATTCTTCAAGAATAGGAGTCATCCACCAGGAACAACTGATTGTCTCCAACTACTACATATGGATCTGTTTGGTCCAGTCAGACCACAGATACCAAAAGGTAAAGGATTCACTCTTGTAGTAGTGTATGATTTCTCAAGATATACGTGGATGGAATTCTTGAAAAGCAAAGATGAAACTTACGACAAGATAAAGACGCTGATCAAAAGGCTACAAACTGAAAAAGAATGATTAGTTCAAAGGATTCGCTCCGACAATGGAACTGAATTTGTGAATCAACAAATGATCAGTTTTCTCAGCCAACTTGGAATCACTCATGAACAGTCAGCTGCAAGAACTCCATAACAAAATGGTGTAGCTGAACGACGAAACCGAATGCTTAAAGAAGCAGCTCAAGCAATGATAGCTGATGCCAACATAGCTGAAGGATATTAGGCTGAAGTAGTCAACACAGCTTGCCACACTCAAAATCGAAGTGCAATCATCGCTGCACATGATAAAACACCCTATGAGCTGTATAAGGGTCGTAAACCTTCCATCTTATAGTTTAAAGTATTTGGCTGTAAATATTATATTCACAATAATGGCAAGACTCAACTGAAAGCTTTCAGTGCTAAAACTGATGAGGGAATATTCCTTGGGTATAATTCACCTCATGCATAAGCTTACAGAGTGTTCAATAAATGAACTCTTGTTGTGGAAATAACATGTCATGTGGTATTTGATGAATTTACTAATGAGTACAAGAATAAAGAAATAATAGACACATCAGTTCAAGTACTACCTAGTGAAACTGAGAACTCGCAAGACTATGTGGATTACATTGTTCTAGAGCGGCTTGAAGTTTCACTAGAAGAAGGTAATGAAACTGTTACTAAATTGGTTGAGAACAATATGGTCAATGAAGACACAAATCATACTGAGACTATAAACCCCACAACTGAAACAGGGAGAAGAACTGATGAAGATGCCGAACCAACTGATGAAAGGGTGACTGATGACGTCACCACAGTAGAACCAGCTGAAGACTCAAGTGAAGCTATCTTGCCCAAATGGCTCCGAAGCCATCCAATTGACAAGATAGTTGGTGATCCAAGAAGTCGAGTTCAAACTAGAAGTTGAACTGAGCATGCATTATTCACATGCTTCATATCTCAAATAGAACCAGCAAACGTCAAAAAAGCCTTAGAAGATTCAGACTGGATCATGGCTATGCAAGAAGAACTGAATCAGTTCACAAGAAATGACGTATGGTTTCTTGTCGATAGACCAAAAACTCAGAAGGTCATTGGTACAAAATGAGTTTTTCGCAACAAGCTTGATGAACAAGGTGTGATCACAAGGAACAAGGCAAGACTGGTAGCCAAATGATACTCACAAAGTGAAGGGATCGACTTTGATGAGACATTCGCACAGTTGCAAGATTGGAAGCCATCAGACTGTTCCTAGCCTATGCAACTCACTTCAACTTCACAGTCTATCAAATGGATGTTAAGAGTGCTTTTCTTCAAGGAATGCTCAAGGAAGACGTGTATGTCGAGCAACCGCCAGGATTTGAAATTGAGGATCAAGTTTTCAAGCTGAAGAAAGTCCTCTATGGATTGAAACAAGCTCCCAGAGCATGGTATGAAACTCTCACAACATTCTTGCTGAAAAATGGGTTTCATAAGGGAGTCATTGATCGAACTCTATTCCGAATAGAATGATCAATCGAGATCTTAATGGTTCAAATTTATGTGGATGACATAATTTTTGGATAAAAAAGTAAAGATCTATGCACACGATTCGCTCAACTGATGCAAAGTGAATTTGAGATGAGCATGATGGGAGAAATGACATTCTTCCTAGGACTCCAAGTGAAGTAGCTGAAAGATAGGATCTTTATCAGTCAGGCCAAGTACACTAAGGAGCTAGTCAAGAAGTTTGGAGTTAATAAAGGAAAAACTCTCAAGATTCCTATGAATACTCCAGTTCAGCTAACTCTTGATGAAGAAGGAGAATCAGTTAGCCAAACATATTACAGATGAATCATTGGATCGCTACTTTATCTAATAGCTAGTCGACCAGATATCTCCTATTCAGTCGGTCTATGTGCACGGTTTCAAGCCAACCCAAAGAAAAGCCACCTTGAAGCAGCAAAGAGGATTATTAAATATCTCAAAGAAACTATAAATCTGGGAATATGGTATCCCAGAGATGATAGTTTGAGTCTAATTGGTTATTCAGATTCAGACTTTGGTGGATGCAAGATCGACAGAAAAAGCACCAGCGGAACATGTCAGTTTCTTTTTAAAGCCGTTGAGTGGATTTTTATTGAAGTAGATATTGAGCTGCCTTTGTTCTCTGATAAGCCCTTACTCCAGGATCTTGGTTGCATTAACTTCAAGATCTTCGTGTTGGTAGCTCTGAAAATTTAATTTTCAGTTTTGGCTTCTATCTTGATCGTCAGATCTGGGCTTCAGCTGTCAGTTGTGATCTTCAGTTAGGTCATATCCTCAGCTGGTAGTTCTGCACATCTTGTTAGCAGACTTAAGCTTCAGTTTTGACATTCTTCAGCTGGTAGTTCTGGGATTTGGCCTGATGCTTTCTGAGCTCGAGTTTGGTTGTCTTCAGTTGGTACTTTAAACTTATATTTTCTTCAGCTAGTAGTTTGAACTAGTACTTTCTTCAGCTGGTACTTCGGACTAGTGCTTCCTTCAGTTGGTATTTTGAACTGGTGCCTTCTTCAGCTGGTACAATCTTCAACTAGAATTCTGAACTGGCACTCTTCTTTAGCTGGTGCTTTAAATTGGTGCCTTCTTCAGCTGGTACATTCTTCAACTGGAATTCTAAACTGGTACTCTTCTTCAACTAGTGCTTTGAACTGGTACCTTCTTCAGCTGGTACAATCTTTAGCTAGTACTTTAGGCTGGTGTCTTCTTCAGTTGGCACATTCTTCAGCTGGAATTTTGAACTGGCACTCTTCTTTAGCTGGTGCTTTGAACTGGTGCCTTCTTCAGCTGGAATTCTGAATTGGCACTCTTCTTAGCTGGTGCTTTGAATTGGTGCCTTTTTCAGCTGATACATTCTTCAGCTGGAATTCTGAATTGGCACTCTTCTTCAGCTGGTACTCTGAGCTGGGACATTCTTCAGCTCATGAGCTGCAGACTGAAGTGCTTCAATCGGTATGGATACTATTTTGATCCTGATGGTCAGTTGGTACTTTGATTTTGTCAGTTCCATTTTTCTGACAACCTGCATCTTCAGTTTAAACATCTGCATTCTGCTCTTCTCAGCTTCTTAGCTGGATTTGATCTATTTTTCCTTATTCTCTCTTTTTTTATTTCTTTTCTTTTCTCTTTTTGTTTTCGGATTGATCATTCTTTGGCTTTGATTAGCTCAATCTTTTATTTGATCAATCTCGGTTTTCTGCTTGATTTTCTTTCAGTTTTTCAAAGTATTTTGACATGTTTTGACATTTCATCAAAACCTCAGCAGGGATAAGGCAACTCTTGATAGTTTTTCTAACAATTCCCCCTTTTTGATGTCAAAACCTGGCAAAATTAAGCAATGATGATGGAAACATTAAATTAAGAATTTTTCAAATTGTGTAGAGAAGATACACAATCAAGTATGGAAAAACCTTTGCATAGCTAAGAAACTATTTTTGCATAATCTAATTAGATTCTTCTCAATCTACAACAGTTTTGCTTTTTCGTTTTCTTTTGCAGTTTCTTGCTTCTCTTCTTTAGCTGCATTTACCTCCCTTCAGCTTCATCTTCTGCACCTGTTGCTAGATTCTCTTTTTTCTTTAGCATTCCTCCAAACATCTCCCCAAACTTTCCCTTGAGGCTGACGACTTTCTTCTCTGGTGTTACTCCAGACTTCTCCTAATGCTTCTTCCTGAGGCTGATATCTCTCTTCTCTAGCAGTTTCAACAGTCCTTATTTCTTCACTCTGAGGTTGTTTTCCCCCCGAAACTATGATACTTCCCTTTGAATCTCATCCCAGAGACTTATGATTTTTCCATCATTATTCTCAATGTTCTCATCTTTCCCCTTTTTGGAATCTTCTAAAAGGGTGTGCATTTGAAGATCAAATAATGGGATAGGGATGTGTGGTAGCAAGCTGAAGGTAGTTGCAAGGTTACCTTTGTACGAGGAGGTGTATGGAAGATGTGAAGTAGGTGAGGGTAGCCAGTTTAATGCCTTTTATATTGGCATGAGTTGACCAAGATCTGGAAGTGGAGATGGAGCTTGAGGTTCAGTTGTCAACACGGCCAAACTTGTGAAGAGTTCTTCAGTTGGATGTGGTTGAATGTATTTCAGTGGAGTGGAAGAGGAGTTGGATGGCTCATTGAATGACAGAAGAGCTTCAAGTAGAACTTGGCATTAGATTCACTGTATCATTCAATCCATTATCTTCGAAATGGTTGGAGATGCTGTGAAAGTATTATTCATCCAGTTCCTACTCCAGTGGCCTTCTTGACTCCAGAAATGTCTTCCCTTTGAATTAAGCAGTTGGAACATGGCTGCTTTATCAACCTAAAATCTCCAGAGATGCCATTAGAGATATCTCTTCATCTATTGAAATAGGGAGGAGTCATAACTCTCAATAAGATTAAACTTGCTGTAGAGCAAATGTTCGAGAGTTTCATTGAAGTTTTCTTCAACACCATCCATTAAATTTGTGGTAGCTGGTTGGGAGTTAGCTGGTATGGTTGATTCACTCATCATGTTAGTTTCAGACACGAGATGCTTTCCTCGACTGATGTCGGTCAGTTCAGTTGGAGCTTTGGCATCATCATTAGCAACTTGTGCCTTCTTCTGGATTTTGTCGAAAGGCTTCAAGTTGGCCTTTCTCTTACGAAACACTATGGGGAGAAAATATCTCTATCAAGCAACTCACCATATATCAGAGGAGTTCGGATTTGATCACTAATCATCTATCTTAGTCAGTTGATAAATCCCAGGTTCTCCGTGAATGTGCTCGTTAGTTGATCAAACTGGGCTCTCTGAACATTGTGGCGGAGTTATGATAGCACGAACGATGCTCAGTCCACCTTGCATCGGTAGTGAATGAGTGTCATTAGATGAGAATTCTCAGTGATGAAATGGATATAGTCGAGATTTCCACGAAGACAGTGAATCATTATATCTAGGAGTTGGATGAACTCCTTTTGTAGGCTGTTCTTCAGCCTATGCATGAAGTTGCATGCTCAACGCCTGGTTGCTTCCAGATGTTCCATAGTTTTCTCTACCTCGGCATGAGTAATGCATACACCTTTGGTCTGTTGCCGGGTAGATGGAGTGTTTCCATCATTGTTTCCTTCATGATCATGATCATGTGTGTGCCGACTGATGAGATGATGTTGTCGCCTGTAATTTGTGCGTTTATGTAGAACTCTGTGACAAGCTCTGAAAAGGATATCATCTAATGTACTCGAGTACATTAGATGAGTAAATGATCAGCTAATGTATTTGACTAATGATCAGTTGAGTAAATGTGATAAGGATATCATCTATCCATATTTTTAGCTTTTCTTTTGATCGGCAGATGAGATTTCACATATTTGAAAAATGGGGTAGTTGCCATAAATAGAAAATATTTGCTGTGAGATTTTGCGATTTATATCTCTCAAGCTATCAACTTATTTCAACTTTAGTGGTTGATTTTTCTCAGAAGCATTAATGCTAGCTTTTAGTGAGAGATCATCCCATTTTGAAATTATATCCATTAGATTATGATAAAAATGCAATATATCACAACGATAATAATTTAATTGAGAATAAGTTTAAAAGAATAAGGAATTCAAAAACTTATCCTGTTTCAGTTGGGATACAGTCCAACTGATGGCTTGTGAACTGATGATGTAGCTGCTGATCAATTAGTTCGGCTATTTCTTCAGCTTGGCCCTCTTTATTGATTCATCGCTGAACTGATGAAATCAGTTTCTAAACTACTGGATCAAATCTCAGTCAGTTTCTTCTTCTTGATGGGGTGAACTAGATTCTCTTCACTGCTTTCCTCCGAGCAGTTTGGTCTCTTCCTTTTTGATGCAGATCTAGTTTCTCTTGTCGGCTGCTCGGGCCTTTCTTTTCTCACGAATTGGTTCCGTTGCTTAGCTTCAACTGATGAGATCCTATGCCTTCTATGCGAATTTCTCTTGTAAGATGACTTGAACTGAAATTCTTAGAAATTCAGTTGAGCTGTCTTTGAGCTTGAAGCTATCTAGAGAATGACATATCTCATAGATAAGAGATTTGGAGATGTGGCAGTGTCTTCATTATCACCTTCTCAACTTGATGCAATTGGAGTTTGCAACAGATCCTTTTGTATCCGCTCAATTGCGGGTCCAGTTAGTCGAGGTGGCTCGGCAGACTGACTCGACAGATTATCAAAGTTTAATTTTCGACAGACAGGGTTGGCTGGGCTGTTTGCTGGCTGATTACATCCTGCTTCTCCTTGAGCCATGATGTCACTTATTAGTTCGACAAGTAGGGCAATTGGAGGAATTTTGTTGGCCAATATGTGGCTCATAATCCTCTGAACTTGCATGATTATTGGAGGAAATAGATTTGAAGACCCTATCCATTTTAAACTCCAAATTTTTTCTCTTTGCCAGAAACTCATGCCGTGAAAGGCAGTGATCAAGAAATGAGACTGGATGTACATTGAAGTCTCCAGTTGAACCAGTAGAAATACCGGTGCAGTTGTCTAAACAACTTTTGATCTTGCATAGCCACAAATGCAAATTGAGTGAGAAATAAATTTGTTACTTTTTTTGTGCACTCTTAGCTGCATATTCACCACTATAGAAAGTGTAAATATTTTCTTCCATCAGTTGGAGAGGAGGGTAAGTGCTCCTGAAATAATCAGCTCCATAGTTAGGATGATAGATTCCGATGAATGGTATGAGCTCATCTGGATCAGAGCAAACTTTGAAATCAACTGATAATCCATTCTTCAAGACTAGTGACGGAACAACATCGGTAGTTAAATTGCTCAATGTTGTGGCACTTGTCTTGGCCTTGGTCCTCATTTTCTTCTTGAGTGACCGAAAATGAATGCTCTCTTTCTTGAGAATCCAGTTAGAGACAAGGACTGAAAGAGCATCATCATTTGGCAGCTTCAGGATGTCTTCAATTAGCTTGCTCATCCTGAGAACAAGTCCTACCATGGACTCATACTTCCTAGTTTTCTTTGAGTTGAAGGCTCTGAGAACTTGATGCTTGATTTGAGAAAATACAAACTCTGCCCATTTTGTTTCTCTTCCTTCAACTAGGCGAATCATCACCTTATACCTTTCTCGGATAAGCTGACTCAGGCTTCTAATGGCTCCAAACATCATTTTGTTTGTGATATCGAGCAAAAATCCATATTCTGGCTTCAAGTCAATTTTCGCTGTGCTAAAACTGAATGTCTTTCTGCAGGTGGAAGCTCTCCAGTTTCTCTAGTATGGTTTAGCTGCTTCACTCAATGCTTGAACTGTTTCTCCTTTCTTTGGAAGTTAAAAAACTTTAGCAACTGTGTCTTCAGTTATCTTGATTGAATGCGCTTGGATAACTGAGAGTATTTCTTTGCCATCGAAACTAATTCTTGCTTGAAGAAAAAATTCACTCTCCAAGTTTTATTTGAAGAACCTTAGTGGTGTTTTCAGGTAATGAAGAATTTCTTTCTTGTGAAGATTGACAAGCAGGTTTGGGCTATTTGACTTCTGAAGAATTTCCTGGAACTTCTTTCTTTCAAGGAATTTATCTCTCAACATTTCGCTTTTGAAGGAATTTGAGGAGCTGGGGGATTTTGCCATTGAAGGAATTGGCTAGAATTCTTGTTTAAGAGAGAGAGAAGAGACTCGTAAAATAATTTGGGAATGAGTGTGTCTCTTCTTGCTAAAAGACTAGATCCAAGATGTTTTATGAGAAATGAATGATATTCATATATCTTTGAAAAGCAATGTCCTTTTCCTTTTGCTTTTGTTTCTCCATAGCTCTTCTCTAGTGGCGTAATCTGATCCCTTGGTTGATTTGGATCCACATACACTATTACAGTGAGTGATCCTGTGTAGCCTTGCTGTTCTTTAGGTTGATCAGTTAGATCTTCTATGATTGACTCTTCATTAACTTGAGTAGTTGGAGTTTCTACTGAGGGATCAAATTGAGAGATTGGCTTAATAAGAGTGGCAAGCGGCAATCTGAAATCTACTTCATCCTCAGTTTCCTCAGTTGCTGAAGCCTTTTCAGTTGGCTCATCAATTGGAGCTATTTGGAACTCTGCATGCTCCTCGGACGGAGTGGTTTGGTCAGTTAACCCTTCAGTATAACCCTCAGCTGGTTAAACTGGTGATCTTAGCATCTCCTCATAATCAAAGTCACTTGTGAACTTGTCATCTTCCTCTTCATCTGATGACCGATTTTCAGGAGATTCTGTTAAGAGATTGATTTCAACCTCTTCCGTGTAGTGAATTTTTCTCAGTGCTTTATCTATGAGATCATTGACATGCCGTCATTTAGCGTGAAAAATTACACCTATGGGCATAACCCGGTAGGTGCTTGAATGTGTCTCCAGTGGCTAGTATAGTGCCAGAAGGCGGATGTCGATCCCACGAGAGTGTTAACCTTCCTATCCTAATTGAGCTTTTCTGGAACTTTGAGAGAATTACTGTCACTAATTCGTTCCTGCAAACTAATGTAAAACAATTCTAACAGTGTAAACTATACCAAGAAAATAACAAACATGTTTGAGTTAAGTATAGAATGAGATTGGTGAATGCATGCAATCCTGGGCACATACACATGGATACCTCTTTCTGACCATTTGGTTCTAGGGAGCAGGTATGATTGCCTTACACCCCCCAATTCCTTCTTACGGTGTATGTTAAGAGTGATACGGTTGGTGACTCTTAGCCTCTTACCATCCAGGACCCAAAGAAGAGTTAGTCATGTAGAGGGTTTGCAAGAATGATAGCTTTCAATCGGAGGAACCCAACGCTGGCATATGGGACCCTTTTGGAATTGTGCCCATATCCACCTATACTTCAATCTTCGGGCTTAGTCGTCTGAAGGCTTCTTCACCCGATTTATCACTCAGTGGCTCATTAGGGAATCGGTCACCCTTACTTCCACCCTAATGTACATCAACAATGATTTGGCTAAGAGTGATCAACCACATAGACTCCTCATTGTTGTGTCATGGTTCATCCCAAGTTAAAGTTGGGAATCTTCACGGGGTGTGTTAAGCCCGATTAGCCTCATGCATGTCTATTCACCATAACCCTCATCCAACTCAGCTCGAACACTAATTAATTAGCCATGCAAAATATTAAAAGATAGAAAACAAGTAAATGGACAATTCATGATAAAGGGAAATATATTAAATACATCTAGATTTAACTCAAGATTATAAGGAAAATGAGCTGCACATAAGCTAAAGGTAAATCGGCCCCCTTGATTATACCGACTGTAATTATCTAATTCAAAGAGAAATAAACTATGAAGTGCTGAATAACTAAAGCTAGATTCTCCTACTCCTCATTCGTCTTTTGAAATGAAATAATAACATAGTATTTATATTGAGTTCTAAACTGCCAGAAATGGCCCACTACAGCCCACGCATGAGTGCACTTGTGTTGGCTCCATCCACTCTTCCTCAACAGCTTATGCGCGGTTTTCTCAGCTTGGACCTTCTCTCTCTTATCTCTTCTTCTCTCCCCTCTTTCTCCACCTCTTCTGTACCAACGGTTGACTCCCTTGAATTTCGGAATGGTTGTGGACGTGGTCTCAGTTTGTTAGAGTGTTTGGAGCTAAATTTCCGCGCTGGACTTAAAACAGACTCTCCAAGTCCATCTCCCTCCATTATGCCTTTGACAGATTTGTCCTCGCTTCACGCCCATATTGGATCTTTTCTCTTCACTTCTCCCTACTTCACTTAAGCTCCCTAACTGATTCAAGACTCGATATTAAAGACTCAAAAATAACTAAAAAGACATAAATAAACTTCTCCATTTTGAGTCTGTATCATCCCCACACAATTGGACTATACTTGTCCTCAAGTAGGATTACAACCCAGTCCCAAAACAGAAAAAGATAACAGACTCAAAAACAAAGATATCAAGCATGCGAACACCATGTGAATATGGGCATATCAAAGACTAATATAAGTTATGAGTATTGAGATTAAAGATGGATATGGTCACAAGAGATGAGTACAAGTAAGATTCACTCTGCTCACTTTTCTCTCTGTATATGTGAAGGGATGTGTTTACGCTTGGAAATTCCAATAACCATAATAGACCATAGTCTTTGCATAAGACCTAAGTTAAACGCCACATATATCAACACACATGCTCATCAAAAGGTCTTGTTTAGGTTGTAGTGAGGCTTATAGTGCAGAGGTAGGAAGAATTTAGATCTGGCTTCATATAAGCAGATAAGGACATATTCAGGTCTGGCACCCGTTGTGCTCCCATTCAAGAAGAAAAATATTCATAACATTTATCAATATCAGGCAGAGCATATACTTCCTTGATCTTTCTAGCAGACAAGATATCAACTAAATTTTTCTTTTTCTTCCCTTTGTTCTGCTGATCTTTCTTTTCTTATACGGACGAGGCAACAGATTTGCCCTTTTTTCAAGTCATGCTCTTATTGTGGCCTTAATCATGCTGTCATTTCCAGAGCTATGCACATACATTTCTGACCCACATCAAATTACTCTTTAAAGAGAGATTTTAAACACAAGGGCTAGAAAACAAATAAATCAAGCTCAAAGATGGCAACAAATGAAAGTATTTTTACACAGTCGTGACCAAAAGAAAAAAGATTTGCCTTAATCATCTAAACATGCTTGCAATCAGTAGTAAGTTCCACAGAGGACAAAGGCAAACACAGGTCTGGTTAAGGTTAATGAATCATAATCTCACAAAAGAAAAATAGTAGGTAAATTGCAGTCTCAAAACTCGCATGGGTATACTCATCCCATCTATCATTCTCATATGCAGATTTAATCCCAATTTTTATTAACCATATCAAACCCTAAAATGCCCATAACAGAATTACTAGCATGCTTCTTCTGACTCAAGCTGACACAAAATAGACATGGGCAAAATTCCCCACACACTTATCTGGTAGTGCACCTTTATGGGCACAATCAGTGTGTGGACGAAATTTGCTCGACACCAAAAAAATAGAAACCAAAATAAAAACAACCACATATAAACAGACCAATAAGACTCAAAAATAAATCATAACTACTACTATAGGAGTAAAGTTTTTCAAGGGTAAGACGATTATTTTAACCCGTAATGATCCAACAGCTTCTTCATGATTTTCTCCAGACGGTCCACTTTCCGTTCCAATTCCTTCAAGTCCTCAGAGGGGAGTTCTTCTTCCTTATCGTCATCCATTCTGTCAAAGGTAAATGTGCTTGGATTTAACTCCGGTAATAAAAAGTAGGGAAGGTTATTTTTGTTGACTTCGACCTACTTCCATCACTTCAAGTGATTCATGTTGAAATATCAATCATATTCAATGGCTCAAATTCAGAGTTAGAGAGAGAGGTTCCACTTACACTTTCAAATACTCACGAGATGAAGGGTCCCATGAAAATGCAGGGGGCGGTTTTGCTGCTGGCATTCATCTTCCATTGCTGCGCCACTGTAAAGCCAAAATTAACTTTCTTCCATGTCTCCATGCACCATAGAAGGAATAGTTCCTGCTGCATGACTTGCCCAGTTCCATCTTTGCGGGCATAAATATTGTATGCTATCCATCTGTGGCAAATCTGCAAGGCCGCATTCTTGATCTCCCTGCTTTTACTCGTCCTTGATTTGAATGGGCCGATCCCTCCGATCTCCTCCCATTTGCGTTGAATTTTCTTGGTCCATGAGTCTGGCGCCAGGGTCATTGCGTCCTTGTACCATTGTTTCTGCAGATTTGAAACTCTAACTATTCCCAAAAGTAAATTCAGCTCAGTAATAGACATGTTGTACTCTGTGCCCTGAATCATGAAAGTGATCACCCCAGGTGTGTTCAGCAGATATCCCTTTATGGGTTTGAAACTGTAGGAAAGAAGAAATTCACACGACAGTTCTTTGTAGGCCTTGTTGTCCCATTGCAGTGCCTTTGTCTATCCGATATTCTCGAAGTACTGCAGTACTTCACTCTTTAAGCCCAAATCATCCAGGGTGCTCTCATCCAGGGTATAAAGGGGCACAAGCTTCCTTTTGTCCATTACCCTTGCTCTCTCGGATTTCTTTTTGTCCTCCTCCTTCCCTGGCTTTGTTGGAGTGATCTTGGGTGGGGCTTGGGGTTTGGATGGTTTTTTTTAGCCTTGACTCCCGACGGCACGCTTTCCGGTGACGGAACTGGGTTCATCTGACTCGCTGATTTCTGACGCAGCCTCTTCTTCTTTGGATTCCTCATATGTGGGCTCATCGTGCAATTTCAATTGCCTTCTTACTGAGGGCACATCGGCTGGTTGGCTCTTCTTTTACTTTAAGAGGGATTACCCTATCGTCACTTTACTTTCTTTCTCTTTCCCTTTCTCTGGCCTTTCTTGGCTGCTTGACTCCTAGGAGAAATTCTTTTCCCTAGAGCGGCCTCTGGCTTTGGTGGTGGTTGCAGCGGTTGTGCCTTGCTTGCTTCTTGTTCCTTATTAAGGGCTTTTTCAGACTCTTCAGATTGAGTCTCTTCTTGTTCGTCCTCTGACCCACTTTCTTCTGTTCCTGCTTCTTCCTGCTTCTCAATAACCTTTTCTTGGACCACCTTTCTTTTACCCTTCTCCGCTCTTTTCTTTGCTTCCTCCTCTTCTAACTCTTTATCTTTTAATTCTTCATTTTTCTCCTCTGAGATGTCTTCCATGGCCTCATCTTCCTTTTCTCCTTCTTCCTCTTGATTTTTCTTCATCTCTTCCTCTACATTTTCTTCTTCTTCATTGACTGGCTCAGCTTCCAGTTCAACCACCTTTTCTTGTTGAGGTTCAGCCGGTATGAAATCCGTAGTTTTAGCTGGCTCTGGCTCTTTCTGGGTTTCCTGAATAAAGGCTTCTAGGATCTTCTTCTCCAAAACGCCCGAATCGACCTTGGTAACCTTGGGTTTTTTTGCTGATGGTTTCTTGGAAGGTTTCACTGGGGCTTTTCTCTTTTCCGGGGCTGCTGACTTCTCTATGGTTGCAACAGTAGAGAGGGGTTGAATGTTGAGAGGCTCCTCTTCCATTGGTGAAGGTCCAGTTCCGACAGACGGGGTCGGTGACTTAAGTAGTGTCTCCATCGGGGTTGCGCTGGCTGCCTTTTTCCGATCATGGATGGATTTCCTGACGGCTCGGCTTGCTTGGCCTCCTCTCATCCTTGTCATAGTGATGTAGAGTGTTTTGAAGTGAGGGGAATGCTTGATGATTCAAGGTGGCGGAAGGGTTTTATGCGATCAGATGGGTTTTGAAATTAAGGGAGTTGGGATTTTTAGCGCAAGATTATGGATTCGATCTTTGAGAAATTTGGGAAAAATCTGGTAGAGATAAGCGTTAGCCATACCAGGAGATATTGAGATAGGTATTAAATTATTTTTGAATTTCAAATCCCCTCTCTCTGATTTGACGTGTGCATGGGGAGTCGAAACGCCTCTCACAGCTTTTCTCTCTCTCTCTTCTGGTCTATTTTTCCTTCCATCGCCACACACTTAAGCCTTTCTGTTCCTCTGCCTATGTCCTTAATGCTTCTCTCTTTCTTTGTGCATTCTGCAGATTAGTTCTTACCATATATACTAAAACTCGAAAATAAAAACTAAAAATAGTAAAAGTACCAGGTTGCCTCCCGATGAGCGCTGTTGGTTATAGTCATTAGCTCGACTATGCCTCATTCTTCATTAGTAAATGGGCTCAACGAGCATGGTCCTTTCGATCGTCACTTCCTGCTTGTGCTCATAAAAAGGTTTAAGCCTTCGTCCATTTACACTGAAAACGTTATTGTCTTCGGGATTGAGGATGTCCATTACTCCACTAGGGAGCTGATTCTGAATAATGAATGGCCCCATCCATCTAGACTTTAGCTTCCCCGCATTTATGCGGAGTCTCGAGTGAAACAACAACACCTTTTGCCCTTTTACGAACTCCTTCCTTCTTATGAGCATATTGTGCATTCTCTTGCTTCTTTCCTTGTATATCACTGCATTGTCATATGCCTCTACCCTCAGCTCCTCCAGCTCTTAAATTTGGAGTTTTCTTTCTGTACCATCAACCTTCAAGTGTGCATTTAGCTTTCGGATTGCCCAAAATGCTTTATGTTCCATTCCCACGGGTAGATTGCATAGCTTTCCATAAATCAAGCGGTATGGAGACATACCAATCGGGGTCTTGTATGTTGTTCTATATGCCCACAATGCATCTTCCAGGTAGTTGCTCCAATCCTTCCTCCTGGGGCTAACAACCTTTTCAAGAATGTTCTTGATCTCCCTATTAGACACCTCAACTTGCCCATTTACTTGGGGATGGTAGGCAGTGGTCACTCTGTGTGTGACCCCATATTGATTTAGCAACCTCCTTATGACCATATTGCAGAAATGAGTTCCTCAGTTACTTATCAGCACCTTGGGAACTCCACGCCTGCAAAACACATTATATTTGAGGAAATTTACCACCATTCTTGCATCATTGGTTGCTGTTGCCTTCGCCTCTACCCATTTTGATATATAATCTACTACAAGGATTATGTACAAATTGTTGCCATATTTGGGAAAGGGTCCCATGAAGTCAATTCCCCAGATATCGAAGATTTCAACGGGCATAATGAGAATTAAAGGCATGGATTCGCGGATGGAAATGTTTCCCATTCTTTGACAATTGCTACAACTTTTGCAGTAAAAATAGGCGTCCTTGAACATGGTGGGCCAGTAAATCCTCAATCTAGAATTTTTTGGGCAGTTCTTTTTGGACCAAAATGGCCTCCACACACATCCGAGTGGCAAAGTTTTAAGATGCTTTTGCCCTCCTGCTCGGGCACACAATGCCTTATGACTTGATCAGTTCCTATCTTCCTTAAGATTGGGTCTTCCCATACATAGAATATGCTCTCTCTCACCAATTTCTTCTCTTGGTAGTCGCTCATTCCAATCGGGCATTGTCTAGCCACCAGGTAGTTCATAATGTTGGTATACCAGGGATTATGTTGCTTTATACCTACAAGCCGGTATAGATGCTCATCCAGGAATGTTTTCATGATTTCTTCTTTAATTTCAATCGTGAGTCGGCTTAGGTGATTGGCTACAAGGTTCTCGGCTCCGGTTTTGTCTTTGATTTTCAGGTCAAATTCTTGAAGGAGTAGGATCCATCGGATGAGTCGTGGTTTTGACTCCTTTTTTGCCAAGAGATACTTTAGAGTTGAATGGTCAGTGAACACAACCACTCTTACCCCTAAGAGGTAGGACCTAAACTTTTCAAATGCGAAAACCACTGCTAATAGTTCCTTCTTGGTAGTTGAGTAATTGCACTGAGCTGGGTTCAGTGTCTAGAAGGCATAATAGATAACGTAACTCTCTTTGCCTCTTTTCTGTCCGAGAATCGCCCCAACTGCATATCTGCTGGCATCGCACATCACTTCGAATGGCATTCCCCAATTAGGTGGTTGGATGATAGGGGATGAGACCAATTTCTTCTGGAGGTCGTGAAATGCCTCTCTGCATTCTTCGTTGAATTCAAACGCCACGTCTTGTTAAAGAAGTCGAGTGAGAGGTTGAGCTACCTTGGCAAAGTCCTTGATGAACCTCCTATAGAAGTCCGCATGCCCAAGGAATGCTCGGACTTGTTTCACGGTGGTAGGATAGGGCAGCTTGGTGATGATGTCCATCTTTGCCTTGTCCACCTCGATTCTCCATTCTAAAATGACATGCCCTAGGACTATTCTTTCTCGGACCATGAAATGTCACTTTTCGTAGTTGAGCACCAGATCTTTCTCAACACATTTTTTCAGGACTCTCTCTAGATTTGCTAGGGATTGCTCAAAGTGATCCCCATAAACTGTGAAGTTGTCTATAAAGATCTCAATGCACGTTTCGAGCATATCTAAAAAAATGCTCATCATGCATCTCTGGAAGGTCCCGGCGCATTGCAAAGGCCGAAGGGCATGCGTCTGTAGGCAAAGATGCCAAAAGGGCTTGTCAATGTTGTCTTCTCCTGATCTTCTTGTGCTACATAAATTTGCATGTACCCCGAATAGCCATCTAGGAAACAGAAGTACGATTTGTCCGCAATCCGCTCCAACATTTGGTCGATAAAGGGCAAAGGGAAATGGTTCTTCCTTGTGAGGGCATTGAGCTTCCAATAGTCAATGTAGACCCTTCAACCTGTTTGGAGACGAGTTTGGATCAACTATTTATTCTAATTCTCAATAACTTGGATCTCTGATTTTTTTGGGACCACATGAATGGAACTAACCCATTCTCTATTGGATGTGAGATAGATGATTCCCAAATTAAGTAGCTTTAAGATCTCATTGAGAACTACTTCTTTCATGATAGGGTTCAGTTTCCTTTGTAGCTCCCTGACTGGTTTTGCCCCTTCTTCTAAGATGATGCGATGCATAAAGATGGATGGGCTTATGCATCTAATGTTGGCTAGTTTCCATCCGATCACTTGTATCTTTTGAGCAAATCCACCAACATTGTCTCTTGTGCCATGGTTAAAGTTGAATTGATGATGATCGGTAGCTTCTCTCATTCTATCAAGTAGGCATACTTTAGATGCCCGGGCAGTTTCTTTAGTTCCAGATTTGGTGGATTGATGATGGAGCATATCATTCTTTCTGAAGGTTGTAATATGGGAAAATCTAAGTCACCTTTTGGATTTGGGTACGCCTCCAAACTGTACAGCTGCATTATCGCCTTCTTGATGTCCTCGTCCTTTTCATCGAGGGTATCCCAATCTGATTGACCGTGTTGGATTACCCATTCTAAAGGGTCTTTTGCAAGCATCTTTGTTCCTTCTGTTTGAATGAGTGACTCAATAACATCCACCGTGTTGATTCATTCGGTGTCGGCGGGGTGCTTCATTGCCTCCATGATGTTTTAGGTGATGGTGTCCCCGTCGAACTCGCACGTCAGAGTGCCTTTATCGACATCAATTTTGGTGTGTGCCGTCTTCATGAAGGGTCTGCCCAACAACATGCATGAGGCTTTCCGGCTGGATGTGCCCATATCCAAAACATAGAAATCTGTCGGAAAAATCAGGTCCTCCACTTTTATTAGCACGTCCTCCAATATGCCCTCTGGAAATACATTGGATATGTCTACTAATTGGATCACCATTCTTATCTCCTTCAATGGGCCTAGATCCAATTCTTCGAAAATGGTTAAGGGCATAACATTGATTTAGGCCCCAAGGTCGAGCATAGCCTGATCAATTTTTGTGCCTCCGATCTCGCAAGTAATAAAGAACATCCCTGGGTCTCCATATTTCTTTGGAAGCTTCCTTTGTATCAGGGCGGATACGTTTTCACTCATGATGACTTGAGTTTCTTCATTGAATCGGACCTTCCGGGTGCATAATTATTTTAGAAAGCGGGCATAACGAGGTACTTGTCAGATTACGTCTAGAAGTGGGATGTTCACTTCTACTTTTCTGAATACTTACAACAATTCCTTGTCTTCCGTCTCTTTCTTTTTTTTCTTCAATCTTCCTGGGAATGGTGGAGGAATGATGATTTCTTTCTTCTCTGGTGATACCTCCATTGTTTTGGGCTTCTCAACATGGCTCTCCTTTTCTGATTCTTCTCCTTTTTCAGGTCCGGTTTCCTTAAGGTCACTTCCATCGTCCTTCGGTATTGAGGGGTTAACCAATTCTTTTCCAGTTCTAAGTGAGATTATATTCACATCGGCCCTTGGGTTAGGCTCGGTCTGCGAGGGTAGCACCCCTTTTTCTTTCTCCATTCGTGAAATGACCTCACTTAATTGGGTAATTTGTGTACCCAAGTAGTTTAGCCCCGTCCTGGTTTCTATCTCAAATGAAGTAGCACGCTTCTGGCTATTCACCGATTCTATTGCCATTTGTCTCACCATGTCTTCAAGAGTCGGCCCTCCTGATATAGCCAAATTTCGTGGTGGACCCATATGTGCCTGTGATTTTGGTCATTTCTTCACTGGTTTCTCCCATCCATCATATTTATGGTTTCATTCCGTTCCTGTACTTATGGGCATTGATCTAAATAATGCCCCATCATACTACATACTCCACATATCCGCAAGGTATTGGTGGATAATTACGTCATCATCTTCTCCATCTTGCTAAAGAGTTGGTCAATCTTTGTCTCCACCTCGGGCGTATACGTCAATTTGCCCACTGCAGCTGCTTGTGGCCTGTCATAGATATCTTCTCGGATCTCTTCGGCTATCTCTCCGATCAGCTGCATCGCTTTATCTGACTTTTTATTGAGGATGGATCCTCCATAGACTACATTGAGTAGATTGCGGTCTTCTACTCTCAATCCTGAGACAAAATATTGCACCAAGTCATGTGCAGGGATTTGGTGGTGTGGGCATTTTGAGAGCATCTGCTTGAAATGCCCCCAATAATCGTAGAAGCTTTCATTTATTCCAATTTTAGCAGTGGAAATTTTCTTCCTCATGGCTTGTACTCTTGTGGTGGGGAAATACTTCTCAAGGAATCTTTGCTATAATTCATTCCAAGTGGTCACACTCCTAGCCTGAATAGTGTAGAGCCATTCTCTTACTCTATCCTGCAAGGTGAAGGGAAAAGAGAGTAAGCGTATATATTCAAACATGGTCCTGATGTTATTTCACTGGGTACCGCAGACCATTTCAAAATCCTGCAAATATCTCTGCGAGTCTTCTCCAGGGTGGTTGTGGAATTTGGGCAAAATTGAGATCAAGTTTGATTTCAACTCCCAATTTTCAGCTGGATGCGGCAGTATGATTCCAGATGGCCGCATGTTCATGTCTTGTGGAAATATGAGTTGCCTCAATGTTGGTTGAGGTGGTAATGGTGGAGGTTTTGGTATTCTCGCGGCCATGTCTTCCTCCTAAGATTCAGAAAAGAGGGGGTTGTATTTTTCTTCGTGTGTACTGCTGGTGTTGCTTTCTCCTTTAGATATCTAACTTTGCTCTGAGGTCTCAGATGGTGCATTTGGGTTTGTGGGCATTTCCAAATTTCTCCTTACTTGTGCCCGTCTTCTCTGTGCAGTTTTTTCTATCTCTGGATCGTAGACTAGTTCTCCTGCACGGTTAGTGCATACCATAAACAAGGCTAAACGGGAAAGATTAGGATAGAAAAAGTGAACTTGCACTCCCCGACAGCGGCGCTAAATTTTGACACGCCGTCGTTTAGCGTGCAAAATTACTCCTATGGGCGTAACCCGATAGGTGCTTGAATGTGCCTCCAGTGGCTAGTATAGTGCCAGAAGACGGATGTCGATCCCATGAGGAGTGTTAACCTTCCTATCCTAATTGAGATTTTCTGGAACTTTGAGAGAATTACTGTCACTAATTCGTTCCTGCAAACTAAATGTAAAATAATTCTAACAGTGTAAACTATATTAAGCAAATAACAAACATGTTCGAGTTAAGTATAGAATCGGATTGGTGAATGCATGCAATCCCGGGCACATACGCATGGATATCTCGTTCTGACCGTTTGGTTATAAGGAACAGGTACGATCACCTTACATCCCCCAATTCCTTCTTACGGTGTATGCTAAGAGTGATACGGTCGGCGACTCTTAGCCTCCTTCCATCCAGGACCCAAAGAAGAGTTAGTCATGCAGAGGGTTTGCAAGAATGACAGCCTTCAATCGGAGGAACCCAATGCTGGCATATGGGACCCCTTTTGCATTGTGCCCATATCCACCTATACTTCAATCTCCAGGCTTAGTCGTCTCAAGGCTTCTTCACTCGGTTTATCACTTAGTGGCTCATCAGGGAATCGACAACCCTTACTTCCACCCTGACGTACATCAACAATGATTTGGTCAAGAGTGATCAGCCACATAGACTCCTCATTGTTGTGTCATTGTTCATCCCAAGTTGAAGTTGGGAATCTTCACGAGGTGTGTTAAGCCCGATTAGCCTCATGCATGTCTATTCACCATAACCCTCATCCCACTCAACTCGAACACTAATTAATTAGCCATGCAACATATTGAAAGATAGAAAACAAGTAAATAAACAATTCATGATAAAGGGAAATATATTAAATACGTCTTGATCTAACTCCAAATTATAAGCAAAATGAGCCACATATAAGCTAAAGGCAAATCGCCTCCTCATTATACCGACTGTAATTATCCAATAGAAAGAGAAATAAACTATGAAGTGTTGAATAACTAAAGCTAGATTCTCCTACTCCTCGTTTGTCCTTTGAAATGAAATAAAAATATAGTATTTATAGCGAGTTCTAAACTGCCAAAAACGGCCCACTACAGCCCACGCATGAGTGCACGTGTGTTGACTCCTTCCACTCTTCCTCAACAGCTTATGCGCGGTTTTCTCAGCCTGGACCTTCTCTGTCTTATCTCTTCTTCTCTCCCCTCTTTCTCTACCTCTTCTGTACCAACGGTTGACTCCCTTGAATTTCGGAATGGTTGTGGACGTGATCTCAGTTTGTTGGAGTGTTTGGAGCTGAATTTCCACGCAGGATTTGCATTAGACTCTCCAAGTCCAACTCCCTCTATTACGCCTTTAACGGTTTTATCCTCGCATTAGACGCCCATATTGGATCTTTTCTCTTCACTTCCCCCTGTTTCACTTAAGCTCCCTAACTGACTCAAGATTCGATATAAAAGACTCAAAAATAAATAAAAAGACATAAATAAACTTCTCCATTTTGAGTCTGTATCAATCATCCACTGGTGTTTTTTCTTCCCTTACTGATGGAGTTTCAGACTGTAGCTCTGGCTGATTCTTCTTCAATTCTTCACAGAGCCACTTTTGCAAGTGTGGCCATTTATTGCTTTCCTCTTCTGTAGAGTGAGTCGGAGGGCTTGATTCCCTTGTGATCACATATCTCACTGAACACATCTTTCATTGAGCCCTTAGATGGTTCCAAACACATTTTTCACAGGTGCAGTTTCCTCTTCAGGTCATTGCTTCTTATCGCTCCTGCATTTTTGCTGCACATCCACCATAAACTCCACTCCACTTTTCTTTTCCAGAAAATCATTCCTTGGAAGGCTAGAAGGGTAAGAAATTGATCTGTCTGGTAGACATGTCATCAGAGAAACCAGTATAGATACCTGGTTAAGGTGTAGAATAACTCTTCATGACCAAAGAGTTCAGGGGCATAATATTGAGCTGCATATTGATGTGTTGTCTCCTCAACCTATCTCTTGATGTCTTCTCCCTTTCAGAAGGCTCGAATGTTTTCTTCAGTCTGTGCCATCGGATGGCATATGAACCTAAAGTAATAAGCTCCAGTTCCTTCATGTGGTATTCCCTTTTCAGGGATTAGATCTCTTGGATTAACACATGGAGCAAGATCTTCAATGGTGAGATTTGGAGGGATAATTGAATCTGGGACTTGACTGTCCTCCTTTTCTTTTGTTAGCTTAGTTATTTTCTTCTTCGTCTGACTAGCCAATTTCTTGCTTTGAGCTAATCTAGCGATTGGTCTTTGTTCAGGTTCAACTGCAATATCAGCTTCAGTTGTGGCTGCTCCGGATTGATCAACTGGTGATCTTGTTCTGGCTGATGTACTAGTTCCAGCTCTAGTTATATTTTGTGATTTGAAAATTTCATCTTCAGAATCTGAAGAGTCATTCTTGGCAGTGCCAGTTGCTTGTTGTTTTTCTTTTTCTTCAACTGCAATTTCCTTCCTTCTGGATCGACTTAACTGACCAAATCCAGTTTATTTGATCTTAACTGATTGATTAGAGGCTGGAATGAAATCTCCTCTGCCAATCAGTTTGAAGTCTGTCTTTTCATTCATTAACTCTGGAAACTACTTCTCCAGGATCAAACTGACCCGATTGAGATAGTAAATATTTTATTGAAATTCATCGACCCTTCCTTTATCTTCAATGAGCAGTACAAATTTCTTAATCTGGTTGAAGAAGAATTGAGCCCAGTTAATGTTCAGTTGATCATCAATTGCTACGTAGGCTTTGTATTTTGGCTTTGACATTTCTGAATGACTGCCAACAGTTCTAATTATCATCTTTGCCACAATCGATGCTAACATTTGATATTTATTCTTAAAGCACGAGATGAAATGGTTATTCTTGTAGGATATTCTTGATCCTTATTTCTTCCAGAGCCTGTAGGTCATTTCCATATTAATGTCTGTGTCATCAAGATTAAGTCCCCTAGTTGGCAGCTCAAACATATTTCCAAGAGACTCAGTAGTGACTATGAACTGTCATTCTCTAAGTCTGGCTGTGATTTCCAAGGAATTTTTGGGTATACTTGTCTTAGATAAATTCCATAAATGTCTTGAGATTTGATTGATACTACTTAGAAATAATCTCTCCGCTGAGCGCTGAGTTGTTATAATTGCGAGTGAACACTGCTAGACCAAAGAATTTATCTCTATATAGCTTGTCGCAGAAGATAGTAGAGTCTTCTCCGGTCAGTCAAAAGTTGTATATCTTTCTGTTGCAGCGACCAAAAACTTGAGCCATGGATTTCAAGAATTGATTGCTTCTGAGTTTGAAGATTTTTGGCTGAATAGGTAAAATGAGATCTGTAGAATAAGTTGGCAGCTATGGTAAAACTTGTTTTGGGATTTTTAGCTAACCTATTTATGAGAGGGTAAGGCTCATCCAACGGTCAAGAGATTTTTAGTTCAGCGAATCTGATGGTTTAGATTTGGTGTGAGAGAAGTGGCTGATGAATCACTTCAACTTCTAAAATCTATCCATTGGGAGTAAGTGAAGAGAGATAAGTGGGTCCAATGGTAACATTGAAATGACACGTCATTATTAACGTTCTCTTGAATTTGAACTTATCAGATCATTTCTCTCTCCTGGGCTTCCGTGTGGACTTGAGCTGCTGACGTCATCAGTTGGCTTTACTTTAGCTGATAATCTCCAATTGGCTTGATCAGTTTCCAACTGTTCATATCTTTAGTTTAGTTCCTCTTTCAGTTGAGATGGCTTCCAGCTCTTCCTTCAGTTCAGCTGCTTGTTTCAGCTGATAATGAGCTATTTCCTCCAGTTTGAACTGATTGAACCTTTTTGGTCAGTTTCAGTTCCTTTTTCTTCTCAGCTTCTTGCCTTTCATCAGTTTGGAAGTTTTTCAGCTTGCTCTTCTCTTGAACTGATGGCTTGATCAGTTTTGAACTATTTTGCTGACTGAACTGATGCGCCTTTAGTTCAGTTTCTAGCTTCTCCTCACTTTTCTTCATCAGTTAGAGTTGCCTCTTGCACTCTCTCATTCAGTTGATCATCTTTATCCTTTGAAGCTAGTTGCAATAATCCCAGTTGGATTCATAGCTCTACAAATCTTGCTTTTGGCAATGGCTTTGTGAAGATGTCAGCTATTTGCTTCTTAGTATTGACATGTTGGATGCATATGTCCTTCTTTTCAATATGATCTCTGATAAAGTGGTGCCTTATGTCAATGTTCTTTATTCTTGAATGCAGAACTGGATTTTGAGAAATCGCAATAGCACTATTATTATCACAGAAGATATGCACTTCCTCAGTTTTGACTTTGTAGTCCTTCAACTGCTGTTTCATCTAGAGTATTTGTGCACAATAGCTTCCAGCAGCTACATACTCCGCTTTAGTTGTTGACGTGGCAACTGAGTGCTACTTCTTACTGAACCAGGATATCAGTTTGTGTCCAAGAAACTGACATGTTCTACTGGTACTTTTTCTATTGATCTTGCATCTATGGAAGTCTGAGTCTGAATAGCCAGTGAGACACAAGCTATCATCTCTAGGATACCATAGTACAAGATTTATGGTGCCTTTGAGGTATTTGATGATTCTCTTTGTTGCTTCAAGATGACTTTTCTTTAGATTGGCTTGAAATCGTGCACATAAGCCGACTAAATATGAGATGTCTAGTCGACTGGCAGTTAGGTAGAGAAGCGAACCTATGATGCCTCTGTGATGTAACCCGGATAAATAGTACAAGATACGAGAATGCGTGGAAGACTTCTAGATCAAACACGTCAACTATGGAAGGATTCAACCCTACTCAATGACTCAAAATAACTCAAATAATCTGATTTGAACGACTATTGACTCAAACAAAATAAATCAACAATTCTAGACCTAATCACGACACTTAAACTATGACACAAAAATAGAACACAAATCCAACAAGAAAAGTGCTGAATGGAATCGATGGTTTAAGGAAGGGTTATGGGACATATAGAAGGTGTATGAGGGGTTTAGAATGGCTTAAGTAGATAGAGTGTGTTGAGGCTAGAAAAGAACTTACGGTATAAATGAAGAATACATCGAATTACTCTTGAATGGAACTCGAACCCTTATGATCGACATACGATCAGGTCTTGGTGGCTTGGAATGATCACGAACATTGATGGAAGGATGGAAGATGTTGAAGATGGAAGGCGTTGATGATAGTATTGTTGAATTGCAACCCGATTAATCCACGACGTATTTTGTACGATGAAAACTAATCTCAAAGTCATTCTTCGGATAGCGAGTTTACCCTAATTCCTTGTGTGAATTAGAACATTCCCTTAGAATAAGACTTGGAATTGCTAGGCTTCAAGAATGATAATTTTCGACAGAAAACAATCAAAATCTTTAAACGGTTGAGACACAAATTGAATGCAAAAGCAAATTTAATCAATAATGTCTAAAATTACAATGTAACATGGATCCCCTATTTATAGGCTTAGAGGGGGCGAAATTTAAGTTTAAAAAGGCCTAAAAACCTGATCCAAAAAGGATTCCTAACTATACTAGGAAATTCCCTAAACTAGATTTCTATTCAAGGTAGGAAATTACCTTAAATAAAACCTAGTCAACTTGGACTATACTATGGCTGAAAATTACATCCAAAATAAATAAAAATCTGATCCAAAATAATTAAATACTATAGTCTAAATAAATCAATCCCTTAATTAAATAACTAAGGGGGACGAAAACTCCATGCAACGTGAATATGCCATGCATGCACAACTTCATGAGTTCTATCTTTATTCATTGCTCTTCAAATTTTGATCTCCAATCTTTAATTGTTAACAAAGTAACAATCTTGGGATCCTTTAATGGCAGCTTTGCATGGACCGATTTGATGCTTGTCATGGTCTCATCATTCCCCTCCTCTTGAAAAGAATTCATCCTCGAATTCGAATCTCCGAGATCAAAGACTATCATGAACTGATCATCAAAGTCTTTTTGCACAAGTTGCATATGACACAACTTTTTAAGCATGAACGCGCAGATCTCGCTTGTGTCAGACGACTGAAACTTCAACTTCATAGGATGCATGGATATGGGAACCACGAACAAGTCTGGTGGCACATCAATATCATGTGGCACATCTATATCATGTGGCACATCTTTGGCAACCTGTAAGATTAAAACATTAAAAGAACATGGTTGGCAAAAAATGTTAGAAATTGATGAATCCGCCATTTTGCTAGTATGAGCTCCTTTTGATCTTCAACTAATTTCGAATTAATCTCGCTCTCCATCTCATTCTCTTGGATTGTCCCTTCATCTTCATTTAATTTTAAGCTCAAGGATTGACTATCTTTCATGGTCAACTCTTCATGAACTGTATCACCTACACTTGTCTTCTCGAGATTAGTAACTTCGAGAATGGGTACCTCTTCATCGATAGGAATGGGAACCGACTCTTCTTGATTACAATCTTCTAGGACTGGTTCATCAAGTTTGGACTCTCCAACATCTAAGCACATGTGAAAGATAGCAATGAGATAATAGGTGCTTCAACAAAGTCTAGAATAGGTACCTTGGAAGTAGAATCGTCATTGGTGGCAATGAACTCAGATGGTAACTCAACGTTCGAGTTTACTTAAACCTCCTCTTTTGACTTTATCTCTAGCTTCTCTAGCCATTTTTCTACCCAGATGGAATATTCCACCATGTCTTCCAACTCTTCAAAGCAGTACAATGCTACTCTTTCATGAATTGCCCTTCGTAGACCAGCTTGAAATCTATCCATGGTATCTTCTGGATATTCTTCTACATTAGCTCGTCTCATGGGTTCAATCATTTTGTTGTATTAGTCATTTACACTTAGATCTCTTTACCCAAGCTTATGTAGCTTTTTCTCCAACTCCCATTGGTAGTGGTCTGGAATGAAGCATTTCCGCATCAAATCTTTCAACTCACGCCATGTGTCGATAGGTGGAAGACGATCTCGGTGGCACCGATTCTGCTGGAATCCCCACCATGTTTCTGTGTAGCCTTTAAACTTCAGCGAAACTAGTTGCACTTTTTTTTATCGGGGAAGTCGTAGCATTCAAAAAATTTATCTAATTTCTGTTCCTAATCTAAGTAGGCGTTGGGATCATGTAGACCTTCAAACTCGGGAATGATCATTTTGTTGTTGCTGTAGAGATGGCGAGAATTTAGTGTACATGGTGTACGAGTGTACAGAGTATGAGTGGTGTATGGTGTATGAACCGGATGGTGCATGGGTACATGGGTGTATGGTCTGGATGGTGTATATGGTTGTAGATAAGTGGTGTAGGTGAACTAGGGCAGATTTTCGAACCCTTTAAGTGTGATGGATGAAAATTATGGGTGTGGGGGAGTATATGGAAGGTTTGAAAGAATTGGAATAGAAGAAATCAAGATAAGGAAAGAATAAGATGTATTTTTGAAGTTCCCAAATAGAATAGGAATCTAAAAATAAATCCTAAGGAAAGAAGGAAAGTAATGGAAAAGAAAAGGAAACAAAGAAATAAGAAGGAAAGAAAGGGATTTGGATGTGTGTACCACTAGTGTGACACAATCTAAATACCTTAATTAGACTAGACTCTAGATGGAAAGAACCAAAATTAAATTACAACTCAAAAGGAAATTACCAACTATGAAATAAAACCAAAAGGAAAGTACCAAAATAAAATAGAACTCAAAAAGGTAAGACAATGAATATTCCTCTCTGTTTTTTTTTTAAATTTCAAATTCTTTCTTTCTTTTTTTTATCCGATCACTTTTTTATTCATTTTTTTGATGATTTTTTTAAAAGAATAACTATGCTATTACAACTCGATAGACACGTAAGAAAAATAAAAAGACACGTAGATGACACGTAGGATAAAATATGATACGTCGGATTGAACCACGACCAGCAGAGCTGACATGGCTCTAATGCCAAATTTATGATGTAACCCGGACAAATAGTACAGGATACGAGAATGCGCGGAAGACTTCTATATTGAACACGTCAACTATGGAAGGATTCAATCCCACTTTAATGACTCAAATTAACTCAATTAATCTGATTTGAACGAGTATTGACTCAAACAAAATAAACTAATAATTCTTGACCTAATCACGACAGGTAAACTTTGACACAAAAATAGAACACAAATCCAACAAGAAAAGTGGTGAATGGGATCGATGGTTTAAGAAAGGGTTATGGGACGTATGGAATGTGTATGAGGAGTTTAGAATGGCTTGAGTAGATAAGGTATGTTGAGGCTAGAAAGAACTTACGGTATAAACGAAGAATGCGTCGAATTTCTCTTCAAATCTTGATCTCCAATATTTAATTGTTAACAAAGTAACAATCTTGGGATTCTTTAATAGCGGATTTAGATTGATCGATTTGATGCTTGTCATGGTCTCGTCACTCTATATTAAGTTTGGCTGACTGATTCTCCTCCTTCATCGAGAGTCAGTTGAACTTATGTATTAATGGGAATCTTGAGAGTTTTTCCTTTATCAGTTCCAAACTTCTTGACTAGCTCCTTTGTGTACTTGGCCTAGCTGATGAATATCCCAGCTTCAAGCTGCTTTCCTTGGAGTCTTAGGAAGAATGTCATTTATCCCATCATGCTCATCTCGAATTCACTTTGCATCAGTTGAGCGAAACGAGTGCATAGATCGTTGCACTTTGATCCAAAAATTATGTCATCCACATAAATTTGAACCATTAAGATCTCAGTTGATCATTCTATGTGAAATAGAGTCTGATCAATGACTCCCTTTTGAAACCCATTCTTCAGCAAGAATGTTGTGAGGGTTTCGTACCAAGCTCGAGGAGCTTGCTTTAATCCATAGAGTTCTTTCTTCAGCTTGAAGACTTGATCTCTAATTTCAAATCCAGGTGGTTGTTCAACGTACACGTGCTTCTTGAGCATCCCTTGCAAAAATGCACTCTTCATATCCATTTGGTAGACTGTGAAGTTGTTGTGAGCTGCATAGGCGAGGAACAATCTGATAGCTTCCAATCTTGCAACTGGTGGAAATGTCTTATCAAAGTCCATCCCTTCACTTTGAGAGTATCCATTGGCTACCAGTCTTGCTTTGTTCCTTGTGATAATGCCTTGCTCGTCTAGTTTGTTGCGAAAAACCCATTTTATTCCAATGAGTTTTTAGGTTTTTGGCCTATCGAAAAGAAACCATACAACATTTTTTGTGAACTGGTTTAGTTCTTCTTATATGGCCATGGTCCAATCTGAATCTTCAAGCACTTCCTTGATGTTTACCGGTTCAGTTTGAGATATGAAGCATGTAAAGAGAGCATGCTCAGTTGAACTTCTGGTTTGAACTCGGCTTCTTGGATCTCCAACAATCTTGTCAGTTGGATGGCTTCTGAGCCATTTGGGAAGACTGTCTTCAGCTGAGTTTTCAGCTGATCCTTCAGCATTATCATTTGTTGTTTCCTTTTGTTCAGTTTGCTCTTCATTTTCATCAGTTCTTCCCCCTGCTTCAGTTGTGGGGTTGATGGTCTCAGTACAATTTGTTTCCTCATTGACCTAGTTGCCTTCAGCTGGTATAGTGCCGGACTCATTGCCTTCATGTTCTAGTCCAACTTCAAACTCTTCTGAAACTATGTGATCCACATAGTCCTGTGAGTTGTCAGTTTTACTATGTAATATTCAAACTGATGTGTCAGTCACTTCTCTGTTCCTGTACTCATTGACAAACTCATCAAAAACAACATGACATGTTACTTCCACAACAAGAGTTCATTTATTAAACACTCTGTAAGCTTGTGCATGAGGGGAATTAAAACTAAAAAAGATTCCCTCATCAGCTTTGGCACTGAATGCTTTCAGTTGAGTCTTACCATTGTTATGAATGTAACATTTGTAGCCTAATACTTTAAAGTATGAAATAGAAGGCATACATCCTTTATACAATGCATAAGGGATTTTGTCATGTAAACTGACAATGGTGCTTCTATTTTAAGTATGGCATGCTGTGTTGACTGCTTCAGCCCAGCAGTTTTCAGCTATGTTGGCATCAGCTATCATTGCTCGAGCTGCTTCCTTGAGAGTTCGGTTTCACCGTTCAGCTACACCATTTTACTATGGAGTTCTTGCAGCTGAGTGCTCGTGAGTTATTCCCAATTTACTGAGAAAACTGATGATCTGCTGGTTTATCAATTTAGTTCCATTGTCTGAACGAATTCATTGAACTAATCTCTCTCTTTCAGTTTGCAGCCTTCTGATCATAGTTGATAGCTTGGCGTAGGTTTCATCCTTGCTTCTGAGAAACTCTACCCATGTGTATCTTGAGAAGTCATCAACTACTACAAGAGTAATTATTTTCCCTTTGGGAGTTTATGATCTAACTGGCCCAAATAGATCCATGTATAGCAGTTGGAGGAGAGCGCCTGTCCCTTGAGGATGACTTCTATTCTTAAATGACGACCTCACTTGCTTCCCTTTTTGGCATGCCCGCATATGCCAGTTTTCTTGAATATTTCCTTGGGAAGTCCCTCAACTAGCTCCTTCTTGGCTAGATAGTTGATGGTTTTGAAGTTGAGGTGATTCAGTAGTCGATGCCATAGCCATCTTGCTTCAATTGAACCCTTTGAGAGAAAGCAAGCTTCTGAGTAGCCCGTTGACCAGTCAATAACATACATGTTGCCTTTTGTCACGCCAGATAGGAGGATTACTCCAGTTGATTTGTCTCGTATATCACATGAGCTTTGACTGAAGTCAACCATGTATCCATTGTCGCACAACTGACTGATACTGAGCAACTTATACTTTAGCCCTTCTACATGGGAGACTCCATTAACTATTACTTTTCCCTTGACCACGAACCCTTCTCCAATGGTTCAGCTTCTGGAGTTGTCTCTGAATGTAACTAATGGGCCTTTGATTTCTTTGTAGCCTTCAAGATCTTCTTTGTCTCATGTTATGTGTTTGGAGCACCTGCTATCTAGATACCAAACTTCCTTGGTCCTCCTCTTAGATAGGATGTTCTTTTCCTACAAGAGAGATGATTAGTTTTTAGGTACCCATATGATATCGGGTCCTTGTTTACTAACCAAATGCTTAGGGATCCAAATTTGCCAAATCTTTGGCTGTAATGCCCCAAACTACTCCGTTTGGCTACGTCACTTAACATACTTGTAACGCCCCAAACTACTCCGTTTGGCCACGTCACTTAACAAATAATTTATTTACATGCTTTTGTGTTCTCATAATAAATTTAGCGGAAGCTAAGGTCAAATTTCATAATGAGGTATAACATCATAAATCCCATATAAATTTTTCTTCGCAATTATAACATGCAACCTATCAAAATCTACCCTGTCACACAACATAGAATTTAACGGAAGCATAGAATAATCCCATCCACATCATTCGTACAATCATCTATCCTATCGGGCTCATAGGTCTTAGACAACCCGCCCGTCTAGCACCCTAGTATAACCATCACAACATTTAGGGTTCATCGACATATATTTACATAGTGTAGGCTTCTAGGTCAATCGACCCGCCTTTAAATCATTGACATGTTACATCAAATTAAATAAAATCACAACAATAAAAATCGGGCTAATCCCATTCCCAATAATCGTTAATCATGAGATACATAGAATGATCAATGAAAATATAATAATATGCATATTCAAAGGCATGTAAAAGTTAACACAATCTTATGGGGGTTCTCTTGAGTTCACAACGTTCCTACTCGGGCCTCCACTCCTCAACATGAAATTCATTGAACGAATGGGGAGAGTATTTAACAACATACTTAGTGGGGAACACTATAAACAGTTATAGCCAATTGCACAAGTGAAAATATAACATATGGATACTTCTTTTCTTTGTGGAAACTAGCCTCAACCCCGTAGGGTCCAAACATCATGATGCCCCTGTTAATGAACGTCTTTATCCATGTAGGGATACCCGCAGGCTTATTATCCCCTATGAAGGATATTAACAGGTCTATTATTGACCCCGAAGGATCTCTTTGTCGACCCCGAAGGATCTCTGTTCTGTCCCGAAGAGTCTCATTCAAACTTATACAATCAAAGCACAACAATAACTATAACTTTACACGTGTTCACAGTTTAGAGTTACCCCACCTTATGAGACGCTTTCAAAATCCTTAACCCTTGAGATATTCCTTAGCCGTGCACAAGTCGTCCACCTCGAGCCCCAATACGTCACCAAGCACCTTTCAATTCCCTTTTTCATTTTAGATGTTGAGTTATTCAATTAAATCATAATTTGACCAAACACATACTATACTTTGCTTCAAGGTCCTCATACATATCCATATATACAATCATGGATATAAAAATTCATAACATGATTTTGGACTCAAAATACACATTAAAACTCTTTGAAGCATTTAATCGAGCACATTACGTGCACTCATTCAAACCACATGATCATGACCCAATTTAAATCCTTTAAACCCAATATTTTAAATACAAACACCTCCATCTTAGGGCTCTAACATACATGAAAATCAACTCCATACAATCATCATAACACCTCCAACCAAACACCAACAATTTAAGGGAAAAATAGGGTAAAAATCCAAACCCTAGCAATAATGAACCATAGGGATTTCAATTTAACAATACATATAGCTTCAATGGAGTAAATAAACCATATGTTTGAGATATCAACGTATGAGGATCAATAGAATCGAAAAGCCCTAATTTTTTGGGACTTAAACCCTAAATTCAAATCAACAAGAATGGAACTTAATCTTCAAGAGGGAAGTGGTATGGGATTACCTTAGATGATGGATGATGATGATGATAGAATCCACTCCCAAAAGTTGAAGAATTTCTTGAGAGGGTTGGGAGAAAAAATTCGCCCAAGAGGAGAAAGGAAATGAGGGTGAAAAGGGGTAAGTGTGGTATTTAAAGAATGGAATTTTCCGAAGCGAGGCGCAACCTGGGGGGGTCGCATTTAGGGGTCGCGTTTAGATAACACAATGAGGTATGACTCAAGGAGGCCGCATTTACAGATCGCGTTTGAGCCAAAGAAAAATGGCTCTCTGAAGCTTTTAACACGCGACCGGAGGTGTCGCATTTCAAGGTTGCGCTGTAGACCTCTCTGAACGCGACTCAAATGGGGTTGCGCTTCACGATCGCTCCCTGACTGTAGATTTTTGAAAGAACTTCGATTTGAGTACTTATGGGCCTCGTGGTTCCAATCGAGTCAAAAGTTATGACCTCCGGACGAAACCCTACCGAAACTCAGCGAGACCCTCGATTTATGCTATTTTGGAAAACACATACAATACACAACTTGAATTTTCAAAACATATTTACTACTCATTTAATGCACACACCAAAATTACATAAAATTCAGGTATGGCAATCATAAAATTAAACGCAATTACAATCATTCCTTAACACATAACTCGACATTTTAGTATTAAAAAATCAAACTGTATTATACAGTCAGTATAATATCACTGTGTGCTATGACGTATTGGTTTGAGTGGAACAACCTATAATAAAACAACGACATAAACAAACATACTCACATGATTAATATTCAACAATATTAATTTGAAATCATTTACTAAAATTATAATTTATAATTTAGCAAAAAGGATCGGGGCATCACATTGGTTTATCAACACGTAAAGAATTTTCAGACTTTGATCATCTGATCAGTTTTACTTTCTTTTCAACTCTTCTTCTTTGAGTTGAATCAGTTGACTTGTACCTGCGACGAGAGTTAGTAGGATAGAACACTTCAATCATAACTATCTGATTTTGAGCTTGTCTAGCATTTCCATAAGGCCAGTTTTTTGTGTGTAGCCATTTAATTCCTCCTGGAATTATTCTTGGTTCATCTCTTAAATCCAAGTACTCATCATATTGGCTCACCAAGGTACTTCTCTGATTTCTTCTCTGGAAGTTTTGATACTTTTGTTGCTGATTGTACCTTGATGGTTGATGAGACTGAGGTCCAAACTAAGTATTTCTTTTTTACTTCAGTTGGCCTGTCAGTGTTGTTCACTGGTGGCCTGAACTGTGCTTGAGGCCTTGTGTGAACTGGTGCTTTGGTTTAAATTGACGATCTCTGATGAATTGGAGGTCTTGGTAAACCTGATGATCTCTGCTGGTAGGCGGTTGCCTAAACTGAGCTGGTGGCCTTTGATGAGTTGGCTGTCGAGGATGAACTGATGTTTTTGGCTTATAAGAACCTTTCAATTGAACTGGTGCCTTCAGTTGAGAGGACTGGCTGAACCACTTAGGTTGATCTTGAGGGGTTTTGGGTGTTCCCTTTCTTTTGATTGTCTCAACTGACTGGGTTGAAGCAGGTTTGATGAAGCTAGGTAAAGCTCCCTTTTCACTGGCTTGAGCAACTGCATTTCCTTTTTTCAGCGGCAGTGAACCTGTTGTAGCCTAACCCTGGACTTCTAGTTTCAACTCTTTGATGACTTAGAATCTCATCAAGAGTTTGAGATCTTTTCTTGAACTTGAGAGATATTTCTTCTCTCTCAAGGATCTCTTACTTGAGTTTCTTATTTTTCAGCTTCAATCTTTCACATTCAACTGACTGAGTTTCAAGAAATCTAATTCTATCATGATCACTCCTCAGTCTTTTGACCTCATCTCTTAGGTCAACATTTTCTTCCTTCAGTTCAACATGCATACATGATATAGCGGCTAACTTGTCTTGTAGCATTTTTAGTTGTTCATTTAATTCATTCCTAGAAAAGAAAGTTTCATGAATGTGATAAAATGAGGTTAAGGAGTCAAATGTGCTAACATCTTCTTCTTCATCAGCAATGAGGTAGAATAGTGCCTCATCTTCAAAGCTATAGCCGTCTGAGTCGATTCCTAAAGGATAGCCCAAACATCCAGCATAAAATTCTCAGTATTAGCCATCATCGCTTTTCTTTTGAAAAAGCTTCTCTTCACTCTGGCCCTTTTGTCTTCAGGGAGCTCTGGACACTCATATCAATAGTGTCCTTGTTTATAACAATGAAAGCATTCTCCTATGCTTCGATTGGCTACCCTGGGTTATTCAGCTGGCTGCTGATTCCTTTAAGCTCTCGGCTCTTTATCAGTTTGAAGCAAAACTGATGGTTGATCTCTGATCTTCTTGAGCTTTTCTAGCAGCTTAGCAACTTACTGAATTTGCTCGTTGATGTCTTCGATCAGTTGAGCCTCCTGGCGGTTCTCTGGCTGGAAAACTTCTTGGTTGTATGTTTCTTCTTCCAAGTGCTTCTCTAAACCGATTTCTCTCTCTGTAGAAAGTCGCATCCTGAATTGATGATGTGGATGTCTCTCTTTTTTGTTTAGGCTGTATTCGTGAGCCTTGAGAGAACCGAAAAGTTCTCTTGGAGTGATGCTATTCAAGTTCCTCGATTCCTTAGTAGCTATCACTTTTATATCCCATTCTTCTAAGAGATTATCCAAAATTTTGGAATTCATCTCACTGTTGGTATAGTTTCTTCCCAAATTTTTCATCTCACTGATGATGCCTAGAAATCTCATTTCAAGGATTGAGATGGTTTCATCTGAGTGCATCTTGAAGGACTTATATCTGTCCACTTCTAGTTGGAGCTTATTACCCTTGATTGCTTTAGACTCCTTGCACAGATCGGTGAGTTAGTCATATATCTCTTTGGCAGTTTGGCAATTCTTCGTATCCTTCATTCGATCCTCATCTAGAGTTTGAAATAATGCAGCTTAAGCTACAAACTCTAGGTTCTTCAACTTCTTCTCTTCACTTGTGAGAAGATGTGTTAGCTTTGGGATCTTGACTGGTTGATTAATATCAACAATATGGGCCTCTTTGTCCATCATGATGGTGATTGGACCTTCTTCGATAATTTCCCACATATTCTAATGGATCGAGCAGAGGTACGCCTTCATTCTCCTGCTCCAGTTATCATAGTTCTCAACTGAAAAAGATAGGTAGCTTATTGTTTTCCATAGCTGACAGATTAGCATAGATAACAAGATCTGATTCAGTTCATCTGCAGAAACGGCTGATCCTCAGAATTAACTGCTTTGATACCACTTGTTGGTCCTGGGGTGAGTCTGAATCAGTTTAGAGGGGGGGTAAATAAACTGATCCACAAACTTAACAATAATTGTGGAGTAGATAGGGCCCTTGACTCGCATATAAGTTATTCGTGCACTTGATCACTTGAGGTGATCAATTGGCTCAAAGTGCAACTTTTGTGATGTATGTGTATAGTTAAGCAATGCAACTAAAAGCAATAAGTTGAGCACACACAATAATTTTATAGAGGTTTGAAGCTAAAATTTCTACGTCCTCTCTTCCTTATTGAAAATGGCAATTCACTATGTAATGGTAAAGTTTCTTTATTACAATTACACAATGAAGGCAAGGTGTTAAACTTGGCGAACGACAACTTTATGAGTTGCGGTCTCCTTTTCAACTAGTGATGTCCCGAAAATGACAATCCAACGAATGCAGTCCCCTCAGCCGGTGGGTCGATAGCTCACACTTGCGATCCACAACTGTTCGCTGGAGAGATAAGGTGATATTGCCCGTCTTTTCAAGGTTTTAGATTTCTTTCGATCTTCAAGAGTACAGTCTTGAATCTGTTATTAACTGATGTGCTCCTTAAGCTTGAGCTGAGTAGTTGATCGATGTATATCTTCAAACTGAGAGACTTGCTCTGGCTGGACTTCTTCAACAGCTGGCAGGATGATGAGCGTTCAGTTTCTCCTTCTCAGTTAGGACTTTTGCTGCTGATGTTTATAGCTTGATCTTGAACTGATCTTTGCAGCAGGTATTCTTGCAAAGAGTGTTTCAGCAAAAGTCTCGTGACAAGTTGAGTCACTCATCCTTTATATAGGAGTGAAATTGTGACCGTTTGCAAATCAATGAATGATCATAAATGATTCATTGATTTTTAAAGCCGTTGAGTGGCTTTTTGTTGAAGTAGCCGTTGAGCTGCCTTTATTCTATGACAAGCCTGTACTCCAGGATCTTAGTTGTATTATGTAACGCCCTGATCCCGGGAGAAGGGCAGGGGCCGGTGGCTACTTGAGGGAAGGAGAAAGGGGCTAATGAGCATAAGCAATCAAATAAATAGGGTTAGTGCCCCAAAAATGTGGGCAACATAACCTCTATAAATGGATCAATCCACGCTTTTAAAACGTATGAAATAACTCAAACCAGATACCATGACTCTTAGAATGAACCCAAGAAGCAAACTTCAATGTAGATAATAACAGTTCAAAGGTTAACTGTTAATAGGTTAGGCATGAAAAGGGCCAGACGGATGTCTGTCGAAATACATGAAGTAAAGATATGCCAGACTTTCGTCTATCGTGAGGAAGCCAGGCTTTTACCTAGACATGGAAAGTAATGTAAAGCCAGACTTGCGCCGGTCTGAATAAGGAAAGTAAATAAATGCCAGGCTTTTGCCTGTCAGGAACGGAAAGTAAACGGGATTCGGAGAACCGAACACTCCGTAGCAGTAAAGAAATGGGATTCGGAGAACTAAACACTCCATAACAGTAAAGAAAGATGGGATTCGGAGAACCGAACACTCCATAATAGTAAAGAAAAATGGGATTCAGAGAACCGAACACTCCGTAACATTAATCAGAGTAAGCGGAAAAGAATGTAGTGCATTTATTCAAACTTAAAAGGAAACATGTTCTCAGTTAGACTCCATACATAAAAAAACATATACATCAAAAGATAGCCCTTCAGCCTTAACACTGCCGTCCACCATCTCGCAGCTCATCCTGAAAATATTTGAAAAGATTTTGGGCATGAGTACTAATGCACTTAGTGGGTACTTTTGAGAAAAGCCTTCAGAATCATTTTATCAAATAGAATATCCAATCATATTTCAAGTATATCATGGAAAGCTTTTAAAACAAAAAATTTGTGAATTCCATGTGTACAAAATCATTTTAGTTCCATCATTGCGGGCCACTCTTCCCTAAACGCTTACGGTGAGTCGGTTCGTGTGCACAACCTGGCTGCTTAAGGTTAGACACTGCCCTATTTGCTTGGGGCTCGATATCGTGAACCATTGTAGTTTGGTCACCAAAATAGTAGTAAGACTTACATGAGTCATGAGAGCACATTAAATACAGTCATGAGTTGGATATTCAATTACATTCATTTTATAAATATCAACCCGAAATATATTTTTATATAATAAAAACCCACCTGGTAATTTGAATAGGATAGCTAGATATAGATTTTGATTATGGTCTCAACTAGAAGTCTCCTTCTTCTGTGCCGACAAGATTATCCGACAACTTAGTTTCGATGAATGACTACCATTAGGTCAAAATCTAGCCTTTCTTAGCTATGAAGTAAATATTACAAAATCTACTATCTTAATACACAACACCCGGGTTATCAAAATATTTTGACTCTTAAGGGAACTTTACTCAGGGCATTTTTATAAAGAAAAACCCTTTTGGAAGTTTTGGCATACGGAGTGGTCAAACCCGTATCCTAAAATTAATTTGGTACAAATAAATTCATACCGCAAGATCCGCCCATTGGAAAAATATGAAACTTTAAATAAAAATACTATATTTTGAGACGGAACAACTTTTGAGACTAAATATTTGATAGGGCTATCCATGAAGGCTAGATCTGAAAAAGACTACAATTTAAAATTCGGATACTCAAAATATACCCGAAATTAAAAAGTGACAACATACAAAATGTTTATAAATATACATAGAACATAAAATCCTAAAGGGATATTTTGATCCGGCGATCCGAAATAGATCGCCGGTTTCAAGCGATCATGAGGCGGTGGTGGAGAATTGGTGGCGGTGGTATTTGTTGGTGATTGTTGGCGTGATGGGGCTGATTGTTTGGTGATTAATGGGGGGTGGGGTGGTGGAGGGGCGGTGGTGATTGATTTGATGGTGGATGGTGGTGATTATGATGGTAGGTAGTGGTGATGATCTTTAGCGGCGGTTACAGTGGTTTTCCATCGCGATCGTCCGTCAAATCATCTTTTCAATTACATATATGTGATCTACGCATTGACACCTTCAAAATGACTATTTCAAAATTGGAATAGGAAACTAGAGACGTACCTTCTCTAGAAGTTGCTCAATGTTTCAATTTTGAAAATGAATGAAAAATGAAACCTTAACCTCCTATTTATAGAGGAAAAATAAATAGGAAAATAGTGAATAAAAAAAAGAGAATAATGATAGAAAAGAATAGGATAATTACGAATAGGATAATATTTTGAAAAAGAAATTGGATAATGACGAATGTGCCTTTTTCTATTCAAAGTTGTGCCAAGAGTTCATTTGAACTCGAAATTGGAAAATTCAAAGTTTGGCATGATGCTTGAAACTTTTTCTATTAACCCGAGAAAAATATCACAACATATTTTCAAAGTAATTTTTAACCAAATTAAATTTTAACAGATATTCCTGGTTACGATTTTCCTTTATTTGAATATTTTAAGGACCCAACTTATTTTCTAACTTACCAGAGGATAACATAAGTTGAATAAAACCTTCTAAAATACTTCTTCGTGTTGGCAGCTCTGAAAATTTGATTTCTAGTTTTGGCTTCTGTCTTGATCGTCAGTTCTGGGCTTCAGCTTTCAGTTGTGATCTTCAGTTAGGTCATATCCTCAGCTGAAAGTTCTGGACATCTTGTTGGCAGACTCAATCTCCAGTTTTGATATTCTTCAGCTGGCAATTCTGGGCTCTAGCCTGATGCTTTCTGAGCTCAAGTTTGGTTATCTTCAGCTGGTACTTTGAACTTATATTTTCTTCAGCTGGTACTTTGAACTTGTACTTTCTTCAGCTGGTACTTTGGACTAGTACTTCCTTCAGCTGGTGCTTCCTTCAGTTAGTATTTTAAACTGGTGCCTTCTTCAGCTGGTACAATCTTCAGCTAGAATTCTGAACTGGCACTCTTCTTCAGCTGGTGCTTTGAATTGGTGCCTTCTTCAGCTGGTACATTCTTCAACTGGAATTCTGAACTGGTACTCTTCTTTAGCTAGTGCTTTGAACTGGTGCCTTCTTCAGCTGGTACAATCTTTAGTTGGTACTTTGGGCTGGTGCCTTCTTCAGCTGGTACATTCTTCAGCTGGAATTCTGAACTAACACTCTTCTTCAGCTGATGCTTTGAACCGGTGCCTTCTTCAGCTGGAATTTTGAACTGACACTCTTCTTCAGCTGGTGCTTTGAACCAGTGCCTTCTTCAGCTGGAATTCTGAACTGGCACTCTTATTCAGCTGTTACTCTGAGTTGAGACATTCTTCAGCTCATGAGCTGCAAATTGAAATGCTTCAATCGACATGGGAACCATTTTGACCCTAATGGTTAGTTGGTACTTTGATTTTGTCATTTTCATTTTTACTGACAGTCTGCATCTTCAGTTTAAGGATCTGCATTCTGCTCTTCTCATCTTCTTGGCTGAATTTGATCTATTTTTCTTTTTCCTCTCTTTTTTTTATTCTTTTTCTTTTCTCTTTTTCTTTTCGGATTGATCATTCTTTGGTTTTGATTAGCTCAATCTTTTGTTTGATCAATCTCAGTTTTCTGCTTGATTTTCTTTCAGTTTTTCAAAGCATTTTGACATGTTTTCACATTTCATCAAAACCTCAACAGGGATTAAGTAACCCTTGAAAATTTTTCCTAATAGAAATAGGGGTTGACATTTTGGTTACTTAATATAAACTTTTAGACTTGCTGCTTAAAATAAATTATGTTGGTCCCGGGCGAGTCTGAATCAGTTTAGATGGGAGGGCAGGTGAATAAACTGACTCCAATTCTTAACAATAATTGCGGAATAGATAGGGCCCAAGTTATTTGTGCACTTGATCAGTTGGCTCAAATTACAGCTTGTGTGATGTATGTGTGCAATTAAGCAATACAACTAAAAGCAATAAGTTGAGCACACACAAGCAGTTTATAGAGGTTCGAAGCTAAAACTTCTACGTCCTCTCTTCCTTACTGAAAAGGGTAATTCACTATGTAATGGTAAAGTTTTTTTTATTACAATTACACAATAAAGGCAAGGTGTTGAACTTGGCGAACGATAACTTTATGAGTTGCAGTCTCCTTTTCAACTGGTGCTATCCTCAAAATAGCAATCCAACGAATGCAGTCCCCCAGTCGGTAGGTTGACAACTCACACTTGCAATCCCCAATTGCTCGCTGGAGAGATAAGGTGCTATTGCCCATCTTTTCAAGGTTTTAGAGCTCTTTCGATCTTCAAGAGTACAGTCTTGAATCTGTTATCAACTGATGTGCTCCTTAAGCTTGAGCTGGGTAGTTGATCGATGTATATCTACAAACTGAGAGGCTTGCTTTGGCTGGACTTCTTCAACAGCTGGCAGGATGATGAGCGTTCAGCTTCTCCTTCTCAGTTAGGACTTTTGCAACAGTTTGATGCTTTGAGCTTCTAGCTATTCTGGAGAGGAAGTGAGCTCTTCAAGTGTCTTTTTGACAATTTGTCTTGGTAAGAGTCTCTCTTTTTTTGCAGAAAGTCTAATTGGCAAAAGTCTGGTTTGCAAAAAGTCACATTCACAAGTAGAATCACCCATCTTTTATAGATCGGTAAGCTTATGACCGTTTTTGAATCAACAAATGATCATAAATAATTCATTAATTTTTAAAGCCGTTGAGAGTCTTTTTGTTGAAGTAGCCATTGCAATGTAGCTTGATCTCTAACAAGCTTTTACTTCAAGATCTTCATTAACTTTAAGATCCTTGTGTCGGCTTCTAGATAATTTAAATTCCAATTTTGGCTACTGTCTTGAGTGTCAGTTCTAAGCTGGTAGTTGTGATCTCCAGAACTGATGTCTTTTCCTCTGATGTTCTTGAACTGGCCTTTCTTCAGTTGAAATGTCTTCAATTGAAATTCTGAACTGGTAATTCTTCAGCTGGAACTCTGAACTGGTCTTTCTCTTCAGTTGAGATTCTGAACTGGCATTTCTTCAGTTGGAATCCTGAACTGGCATTTCTCTTCAGCTGGTACTCTGGGCTGGCACTTTCTTCAGCTGGTACTTTCTTCAGCTGGTGCTTTAAGCTCGTCAGTTCCTCTACTCTGACTGCCTATAGCTTTAGTTTTCTTTGCTAAATGTTTTTAGCAAACAAGCTTCTGCTTCTTTCTGTTTCCAGTTCTTTGACTAGTCTTGATTAGCTTATTCTTCTTCAGATTGATTATGCTCCGAATGCTTTCAACTTAACTTTTTATTTGGTCAATCATGGTTTTCTCTTGATTTTTCTTTCAGTTTTTCAAAGCATTTTGACATGTTTTGACATTTCATCAAAACCGTAGTAGGTATTGTTGGTTTTGTATACTAGAAGACCTGTCTTTTGTATACATTATTAATAATAGTTTTATGATGATATAGAATTAATACAATTGCAGTCACTTTTTGCATTTAAATTGTTATATTTATATGCATGTTTACTATACTTACATTGTAGATGATATGGCGTGGGTAAACACATGGTTAGATTATATCATCGGTTCCTTGTAATGTATGAAAAGGCTCACGATTTAGATGGCACTGAACCTGCTGTCGGTACGCCGTAGAATAATCTGATAGTTAGTTTGTCTTGACTAACTGATTATTCTAATACACGGTCAAGTGTATTGAGGATGATCTACTTAGGATTCTATTATCTATTCTGACCTTAAATAAGAGAATAAGAATCCACAGAGTTCGGGTTCTTAACCCCTATGTGTTGGCGGACATATACGTGTAGTGTTTGTAGCTTTGATTTATCAAAGGGTGAGATTCTTTCATAAGGATCAATAATCTCGATATCTTGGGTTGTGACATTTATAGTTATGATGGGTCGTGCAATATGTAGGGGCACCGTGTCCTGGTGCGCCAGTTTGATGGTGTCCCCTTGAGGAAATGCAAGTTCATGCTGAAACCCTGCAGGTGGAATTTATTCCGTGCATGAGTAAAGTTTGTGTGGTACTACTCAAGGATAAGATATTAATTAATTATAGCTGTCAGAAGCTTACATAATTAATTAATGGGCATTATATCTTAAACGCGGGGAATGGTTAGACTAAAGGAGAAAGCATATTAAGAAATATGTATTAAATTGGTAGGTCAGTATTATTTCTTTAGTGGAATAAAAATAATACTTAATTTATTTAATAATATCCTAAGTTTATTGGATATTGGAAATTAAATAAATTAGCAGGCCAATTTAATATTCTTCTAGATCTCTGTTGTAGCCCAATATGACTTTAATGGACTGGAGATAGAAAAAGAGATAGAGGCCCAAACCCAGTAGGGTTGGGACACTGAAATTTCGCCCACCCCCTTATATATAAGAGGGCGGCGGACAAAATTTTAGGGTTACAGATCAACTCCTCTTGTGTTCTCTTTATCTCCACAGATTCCATACCGATCTAGTAGATTTCAGCCCACCCTGAAACTAGATTCAGTCCGGGAATACAACAGAAGATCAAGGAGTGGAATATCACAGTGGGCGCCGATCATCATCATACACAACAACAAGATTAGACCTTTAATCTTGTCCTCCACCCGTCGTTTGATTTGTAAGTCGTTTTTCGATTCTATGTTTTTACTTTAGTAGAATCGTTTAAACCGGATTTGCATGTTAATTAAACTCGGTTAATTAAAACATATGAGATGCATGAATTTATGATCTACATGACATTAGGATTAATGAACATCCAATTAGATCCTGCGGTGGTTCAATTCGAAAAAACCCCAACAACTGGTATCAGAGCGGGTTTTGGCACTGTTCTAGATTTAATCCTAGGATTAATTCCAAAAATATGTATAAATTTGATGAAATATTTATGTTACTTAAATTTTCAGATTTATATGTTGGTAATTTTCGAATGGTATGTTCAAAACTTGGATGAATTTTTGATGTAGTTCGAAAATTCTAGTTTTGAGGTTTGCTGTAATTTTTGATTATATTAAAATTGGATTTGGAATAGATTTTTGATGAAGTCAAAATTTTCAGATTTATTTTAATAAGGTCATCGAAAATTTGAGTCAAATTTTCGAATTTGATGTGTTAAAAAATTCCCTAATTTGAGCTATGTATTTTCGGCCACTATAATTAAAGTTTGGATGATGTTTTGATCAATATCAAATTTTCAGCTTTAATTTGGATAGGGTCGAGAATTTCAAGTGATTAGAATTGGATTTGGTGATTTTTGATGTATATCAAAAGTTACAAAATTCTAATCAAGATAGGTTTGAAATTAGAATTTTAAATTTGGTAATTTTTGAAGTGGATCAAAATTTCCAGATTTTTAATTCTTGAAAGTTTTGAAACCTATAGCTATATTATTTGGAATAATTTTTTTATTAATGTTAAAATTTTCAAATCTGAAATATAGTGGTAATTTTCGAATTTGCTAAATTAATTTGGAGAAGATTTTAATGAAAATTAAAATTCCAGATTTATTTAATGATGTTTTCGAAAATTTAGGTATTGGATTAAGATTTGATATTAATTGATGTATATCTTAATTTACCTAATTTTAATCTAGATAGATTTGAAAATAGAATTTTAAATTTGGAAGAATTTGAAATGGATCAAATCTTCAATTTATTATTTGGATAATTTTGAAATCTATGGGATTAAATATTGGATAAGGTGATTTTGGATATATACAAATAATTATCAAAATCCAATTTGATAAGATTTTAAATTTGGATAAGTTTTGGAAGATTTTGGATTGGAATCAAATCTCCAAACTTTATCCTTGAAGATTTAGATTCTTATGGATAATATTTGGATTAGATTTTTTATTTATATCAATGTATCCAATTATTATTTAATTAGGGTGGCTAGAAAATATTAAATAAATTTGGTGGATAGTTTTAAATAATTTCCAGATTTATTTTAGTAATATTTTCAAAAATAACAAGTTTAAAATTGGTGGATAATTATTTTAATTTCTAATTTTTATCTTGTGGATAATATCAAATTAATTAATTTTATTAATTGAAAAATTCGAATATTATTTAATATGCTTTTTCGAAAATTATTAATTTTATTAATTGGATATTTTCGAAAATCATGTCATGTGTGGATATCATATGTTATTTTATGCTAATCATGTAATTGTGATTGTTGGATTTGTAGACTGACTTATTTGCAGGGTTACCGACTATCATGACTCCTTAATTATGTGATGTATGTTTTAATTTATGTTGGATGTATGATGGGTCGTATGCCGGTTTGGCTACGTGATTTTAATCCATGAGAAAATCCATGGATTAGGTCTAGGTTTTATTTTATGTTGTTTTAATGTAATAGAAATAAAACTGTTAGACCAAGTCATTGAGTTGTAATTTTATTCTAGATATATTAGTTTTTTCCTTTAAGGAATAGAAATTCAATATTGAATAAAGTTTGAAGATCAACTCAAAGAAGGAGAGTAGTACATCTCAAGAAAGGAAGTATCACTGATTCACGTCCCGAAATCCTAATTGGAGCTAGGATTTTCGGCGAGGCGCAGTGATGAGGGCGGCGGCCATGCCCGAGGTTCCGGAGCTGACTTTCCAGTTTTATCTCATTCAGCAACATGAGATATAAGCCATTATAGTTGGTTTTTATTATTATTGCTTATTATGTTGTTTGAAGCATGCAATGGTTTTTATCCTTTTATGTGATGTTTGCATATTTTACAATGGGATAAAATGAAACCTCAATCTTAAATAACTAAGTGGGAGAGATTCATACCAAAGTATGTAGAAATCTCAAACGGTCTCCATTAATCTGGTTTAATTGAGATGTGATTGACATGCGAGTTGACAATAGGTCTTCCTCCATAACGGATGTGTCATATCACTGTTATCTCTAGAAATTAAACTTCTTTATCAAGATAGTTGTAGAACACTACTAGAACAAACTGACTCCTCCAACTGGAGCAGGGAGTTCGAAATAGTGGACTTCGTGCTAAGATGATGGTGTTCACACTTAGGTGTAATTTATTAATAAACGTCCACACTAACGTGGCTTATTAATTTGAAGGTTACACGACCGTGGTTATTACCGACTATTAATTTACTTGTCATAAGGAAATTTGACTGGAGGTAAATTAAAGGTGGTTTTACCTGTTTAAGGATGAATTTTATAAACGTCCACACTAACGTGACTTATAAGAAACATTTTTAAAATGTCGGTGGATTACATATAATTTTTTGAGGTATACGATTAGATGTGAGTATCCTAAAGTTTGTGACTGTACTGCATGTTTACTTTTCAGTTTTTCTATATCATCATGGCACTCTCCAACCTGTCCACTATTCTCAAAGAAAATAAGTTAATCGGTGAAAATTACAATGACTGGATTCGAAACCTTAATCTTATTCTCACTGCGGAAGGACACAAATTTGTACTTGAAGAAGTATGTCCTCAGAAGCCAGATGAGGGTTTTGACGAAGCCCAAAAGGTTGCATATGATAAGTGGGTTAGGTCCAATGAGATAGCGCGCTGTTACATTCTGGCATCTATGTCGAATATGTTGCAACATCAGCATGAACCTATGAAAACCGCTTGTGATATCATGTACAACCTTAGACAGCTCTTCGGTCATCAGAACCGCTCGGCACGCCATTTGGCAATGAAGAAGCTAATGGATGCGAGAATGTCTGACTCCACACCTGTTAGGGATCACGTTCTCACGATGATGAGGTATCTGGCTGAGATCGAGACCTTGGGTGGAGAGCTAGATGGCGATTCTCAAATCGACATTGTTCTTCATAGCCTGTCCTCGAGGTTTGAGCAGTTCAGCCTAAACTTTAACATGATTAAAAGGGATGTCAGCCTGACTGAACTGCTCATGGATCTTCAGGCTGCTGAGTTACTTCAAAAAGGAAATCCGGAGGCACACCTAGCTGAAAATAGAGCGTTTTCTTCCGGTACTAAAAGGAAGAAGAAGAACGCACCCAAAAAAGCTGCAGAGGGGGCGCCTAAGGTGAAGAAGTCTAAGACTAAGATTCCTCCTGAGGAATTTAAGTCAAAGACAAAGTGTTTCAAGTGCAGCCAACCAGGTCACTGGAAGGCGGATTGTCCTAACAAGAAGAAGAAGGGTACGTCTCAATCTCTCGTCGTTGAAACATGTTTAGCTACTTGTTCTACTCAATCATGGGTAGTAGATACTGGAGCTACTGATCATGTTTGCATGTCTTTACAGGGGTTCCTGGTAAAAAGACAGCTGAGTGATGGAGAGATCTCAGTCTACATGGGCAATGCTACGAAAGTGGCGGCAGTTGCAGTAGGAGACGTAACCTTATCTTTTAGTAGTGATAGGATTTTAGTTTTAAAGGATTGTCTTTATGTGCCTAGTTTTAGGACAAACTTGATTTCAGTTTCTAAACTTTTTATGGATGGATATTCTGTTTCTTTTGATAACAAAGTTGTTATCTTTAGTGATAAACATTTTATCTGTTCTGGCACATTGGATGGACATCTTTATTTACTTAATTCTATGCAAAACACTACGCAAATGCATTTACTGAATACATCGGTCATAAACCCTAACAAACGAAAAGAACCTTCGGAAATGAATCAAACCTATCTTTGGCATCTTAGGCTCAACCATATTAACCTTAAACGGATACAAAGACTAGTAAATGATAGGCCCTTGTCTTCATTGGTCCTAGAATCGTTCCCTTTGTGTGAATCCTGTTTGGAAGGTAAAATGACCAAGCGACCCTTTAAGGATAAAGGGAATAGATCTGAAGAGGTACTAGATTTGATTCACTCTGACTTATATGGCCCTATGTCAGTTCAGGCTCGAGGAGGGTACGAGTATTTCATCACGTTCATTGATGATTACTCAAGGTATGAATACATATACCTGTTACGCCGCAAGTCAGAATCCTTTGAGACTTTCAAAGAATTCAGAGCAGAAGTGAAAAAACGTATAGGTAAAAGTATCAAATCACTACGGTCTGATCATGGTGGTGAGTACCTCTCGAATGAATTTAGGGACTACTTAGCAGAGAATGGGATTACATCCCAGTTGACTGCGCCGGGAACACCACAGCAGAACGGCGTGGCGGAAAGAAGGAACAGAACATTATTAGAGATGGTTAGATCGATGATGAGCTATTCAGATCTGCCTATTTCATTCTGGGGATATGCCCTGGAAACGGCAGCCTATATTCTAAATGTGGCTCCATCAAAATCAGTCCCATCTACGCCCACAGAACTTTGGACTGGACGAAAGTCCAGTCTTGGACATTTTCAGATTTGGGGTAGTCCGGCATATGTGCTGGATAAGGAAGCTAATAAGCTGGCACCACGTACGGATGTTAGACTATTTGTTGGATATCCCAAAGGAATGAAAGGTGGTTTATTTTATAGTCCTAAGGATCAGAAGATCATTGTGAATACCAATGCTCGATTCTTAGAGAAAGACTATGTAATAAATCACAAGCCAAGAAGTGAGATAGTACTCGAGGAACTTTGAGGGTAAAATTTGAATCTGACACCAACTGTACAAGAAGATGAACCACAAATTACTGCACAACGTGTCACAGAAGTATAGGAACTGCCTCGCCGCAGTGGGAGGGTTGTACGCCAACCTGACAGATTCATTGGTTTGGGTGAATCTTCGGATTTCCCTGAAGGACTAAATGAATTAGATCCCAGGACCTACGATGAAGCAATCCAAGATAAAGATGCAGACTCTTGGAAAATTGCAATGGAGTCTGAGATTGGATCTATGGATCACAATCAAGTCTGGGAGCTTGTAGAACCACAAGATGGGGTAAAACCTATTGGGTGTAAATGGGTTTACAAACGCAAGAGAGGAGCTGACGGGAAGGTTGAAACCTTCAAGGCAAGATTGGTGGCGAAAGGGTATACTCAGAAAGAAGGGATCGATTATGAGGAAACCTTTTCACCGGTAGCCATGCTTAAGTCAATCCGGATTCTCTTGTCTATTGCCGCTCATTTGGATTATGAGATTTGGTAGATGGATGTCAAGACAGCTTTCCTGAATGGAAGTCTTGAGGAAAACATCCACATGAAGCAACCAGAGGGTTTCATTGCTAAAGGCCAAGAGCACTTAGTGTGCAAGCTTAAGAGATCCATTTATGGACTTAAGCAGGCGTCAAGGTCTTGGAACATCCGGTTTGACGAGGTTATCCAGTCATATAGATTCGTGCAATGTCCAGATGAGAGCTGTGTATATAAGAAGAGTGACGGAAACGTGGTGGCTTTCCTCGTGCTATATGTTGATGATATCTTACTTATTGGAAACAGTAAGAAAGTATTATCTAACATAAGGGTGTGGTTGTCCAAGCAGTTCGATATGAAAGATCTAGGAGAAACCGGACATGTCCTTAGCATCAAGATAATTTGAGATCGCCAGAAAAGGATGTTGTACTTATCCCAGGCAACATATATCGACACAGTGCTAGCTAGGTTTAACATGTAGGATTCCAAGAAAGGTTTTATACCTTTCAGGCATGGAATTTATCTATCCAAGGATATGTGTTCCCATACACAGGCTGAGATAGATGAGATGAAGGGTGTTCCATATGCTTCGGCTGTGGGAAGCCTTATGTATGCTATGCTATGCACTAGACCTGATATATGCTATGCAGTCGGCATGGTAAGCAGATATCAGTCTAACCCTGGACAAGGTCACTGGACTGCGGTTAAGAATATACTTAAGTACCTAAAAAGGACTCGAGATTATAAGTTGGTATACCGCTCTGTTAGTCTAGTGCATTTGTGTTACACGGACTCAGATTTTTAATCCGATAAAGATCAGAGTAAATCTACCTCAGGGTATGTGTTTACCTTGGGAGGCGGAGCCATTACATGGAGGAGCATAAAGCAGAAATGCATTGCGGATTCCACCATGGAGGCCGAATATGTAGCTGCCTCTGAGGCTGCAAAAGAGGTCGTCTGGCTCAAGAGCTTCTTGTTGGACTTGAGCGTGGTTCCTGATTTGCTTAAGAGTATGACGGTATATTGTGATAACTCGGGTGCAGTGGCAAATTCGAAGAAACCCAGAGCCCATAAGGCAAGTAAACACATAAAGAGAAAGTGCCATCTTATACGAGAAATCGTTAAGAAAGGAGATGTGGCAGTGGTCAAGATTGCATCGGTGGATAATTTAGCTAATCCATTCACGAAGAGCCTTTCGGCTAAGACCTTCTACGGTCACGTGGAGAAAATGGGAGTGAGATGCAGACCCGGGGTTGTCGTTTGAGATTTTAGTTAGAGTTGGAAAGTTAGCCAGTTTGTTTTATATTTGAAAGACATGCTTCAAGTATAAGTGGGAGATTGTTGGTTTTGTATACTAGAAGACCTGTCTTTTATATACATTATTAATAATAGTTTTATGATGATATAGAATGAATACAATTGCAGTCACTGTTTGCATTTAAATTGTTATATTTATATGCATGTTCACTATACTTACATTGTAGATGATATGGTGTGGGTAAACACATGGTTAGATCATATCATCGGTTCCTTGTAATGTATTAAAAGGCTCACGATTTAGATAGCACTGAACCTGTTATCGGTACGCCGTAGAATAATCGGATAGTTAGTTTGTCTTGACTAACTGATTATTCTAATACATGGTCAAGTGTATTGAGGATGATCTACTTAAATGAGAGAATAAGAATCCACAGAGTTCGGGTTCTTAACCCCTATGTGTTGGCGGACATATACGTGTAGTGTTTGCAGCTTTGATTTATCAAAGGGTGAGATTCTTTCATAAGGATCAATAATCTCGATATCTTGGGTTGTGACATTTACACTTATGATGGGTCGTGCAATATGTAGGGGCACCGTGTCCTGGTGCGCCAGTTTGATGGTGTCCCCTTGAGGAAATGCAAGTTCATGCTGAAACCCTGCAGGTGGAATTTATTCCGTGCATGAGTAAAGTTTGTGTGGTACTACTCAAGGATAAGATATTAATTAATTATAGCTGTCAGAAGCTTACATAATTAATTAATGGGCATTATATCTTAAACGCGGGGAATGGTTGGACTAAAGGAGAAAGCATATTAAGAAATATGTATTAAATTGGTAGGTCAGTATTATTTCTTTAGTGGAATAAAAATAATACTTAATTTATTTAATAATATCCTAAGTTTATTGGATATTGGAAATTAAATAAATTAGCAGGCCAATTTAATATTCTTCTAGATCCCTTTCGTAGCCCAATATGACTTTAATGGACTGGAGATAGAAAAAGAGATAGAGGCCCAAACCCAGTAGGGTTGGGACACTGAAATTTCGCCCACCCCCTTATATATAAGAGGGTGGGGGACGAAATTTTAGGGTTACAGATCAGCTCCTCTTGTATTCTCTTTATCTCCACAGATTCCATACTGATCTAGTAGATTTCAACCCACCCTGAAACTAGATTCAGTCCGGGAATACAATAGAAGATCAAGGAATGGAATATCACAGTGGGCGCCGATCATCATCATACACAACAACAAGATTAGACCTTTAATCTTGTCCTCCACCCGTCGTTTGATTTGTAAGTCAGTTTTCGATTCTATGTTTCCGCTTTAGTAGAATCATTTAAACCGGATTTGCATATTAATTAAACTCGGTTAATTAAAACATATGAGATGCATGAATTTATGATCTACATGACATTAGGATTAATGAACATCCAATTAGATCCTGCAGTGGTTCAATTCGAAAAAACCCCAATAGGGATTACTTTTGATAGGTCACTCTTGATAGTTTTTCCTAACAAATTATTTTAAACTTGATATTTGTGTTCGTTTAGTGTTTTTGGACTAACTTAAACTGGTAATTGAATATTATAATTTTATCAATGTTTTGGGTATCAATTTTATATTTTAGAACTTATGAGTTACCTTTTGAAATGAACTGGAGTATATTGAAGTTTATGAAATGTAGATATTTTGATCTAAGTATATATATTTCTGAAAAGTATATATTGTGTCATGTTTTTGTACTTGGGATTTCTAACATAATTGTTTTAGAAAAAAAAAATTTACTCGAACTATTATTGTAGTTAATCATTTTACGCTTTAAAAAATAGAAAGAGTAACATTTTAAATTATAGAATTTAGGGTGTTACACTATAAACTTGGATGAGTTCTACACAATCTTCAAAGACATGGTGCAGAGATGGAGAAGCGAAGAAGAAGTTCATGAGTTTGAATGCTCACGAGCAATACTGGGTTCACATCTACCATTGATTGGAATGCTAAAGCGTACCTCTTAGGTGTACACACTCTTAGTTTTCCATGATTTTGAGGATGGCTTTTTTAAATCTATATCATCAATCGTCAACACGGTGGGTGAAGAATTGGTAGTCAGGGTATATGATGTCCATAACCATGATGCTCGGACTGCTTACAAGGTGAATTTCTGTTCCGGAGAAAATTACATAACTTGCATGTGTAGGAGATTTGAGAAATATGGATTGTTGTGCTCCCACTACTTGAGGATACTCAGTAGAAATTCAGTCAAAGAAATACCAAGTTGTTACATTCTGAAAAGATGGATAAAATTTCTAAAAAAAGATTTGTGGGACAAAGCTGACAGTGCACCTAGGGATGTCAATTTAGCCCGAAACCAATGGGCCGGCCCGAAAAAACCGAAAAAATGGTGGGTTAGGGCCGATTTTTTTTGGCCTGAAAAAATTTTTAACCGACCGGGCCGGACCGCTCGGGCTGGCGGGCTTTTCGGGTCGGCCCGATCGGTTTTCAGGTCGGCCTGCCGGGCTGGAGTTATTTAAAAAAAACTGAGAATTCAAACGACGTCGTTTTTTGCTTAAGTAAAAAAATCAATTTTTATCTCGTTCTCTCATTCTCGCCCGTCTCTCCCAATTCTCACATCTGAACTGATACGTATCCCTAAAATGAAAATCGAACCCTACTACCCTAGCCATTAGCCAAGCCGCCCCATATCTTTGTCCCACATCTCCACGGCTCCACTGGTGTCGACGAGTTCTCTACAGGAATAGCGACCTGCGACTGTGACAACAAGCAACTCTTCCACAGTGAGTGTAAGATACAATCTTTGTTTTCGCCGTAATGTTTGTTATGGAATTGAAGGATTTGTAGGTGTGTTGGATAATTATTAATTAATAATTGTGTGGACAACTGGACTGTGTATGGCCGTATAATTTGCTAATTTAGGGAGAGAAAACGAAAGCCAAGAATTCATAAGGTTTAATTCGATATTTAATTTCGATTTGTTCTGCATTTGGCTTATATTAGTTCTGTGTTAATTAAATAACTAAAATGTTATAATAATGCTTCTTTGGATTTAATACAATTTTTGTTTCATTCGATATTTAATTTTGTCTATAGATCAAATGATGATGCTTATTTAATGAGTACACAACACCGCCGATATCTTAGTTAATAGTTGATTTCTTCTCATGGGTCATAATTAGACATTAGTTATAAAAGCTTGTATAAATGATACAAAGACAAATTCATAATTATACACAGCACCGCCGATAAAGTTTGATTTCTTAGAGAGAAATATTTTATTATTCCATCATTTTGGATGACATTTAAGCTAATGCATTTATTTTACTATTTTTTTATTCTAGTTCTAAATGGATGGTGCATCTCGAAATATTCATGATGAAAGCGTTGAAGGTGATGACTTGGAGATTTTAGGTGATTTTCAATCCGCTTCAAAGAAGAGAAGAACGTCGGAGGTTTGGGACCATTTTTCAATTGAAAATAGCAAAAATCGTAAGGGGGGCCAAGTGTAATCATTGTGGAAAAACATATGCATATGAGGGTACTAAGTATGGAACTTCAACTTTAAGTCGTCATCTAGGGAAGTGTAAGAAGAAACCAAAATTTGGAGATGTGAGTTCTATGTTTGTTGACCATGAAGGAAAACTAAAGGCTAGGGATAAAAAGATTGATGAAAAAACATGTCGTGAATGGATAACCAAGGTTTCAATTGCACATGATCTTCCATTTAAGTGGATTGAATATAAAATCATGAGGGGCTTTTTGAAGTATTTGAACGAGGATATAAAGCTTGTAACTAGAAACACAATGACTTCTGATGTTATGAAAATGTATGAATCCGAAAAGGAGAAATTAAAGGGTAAGTTGAAAAACCTTCATAGTATGGTGTGCTTAACTTCTGATATTTGGACAGCTTGCACTAATATGGGTTATATTTGTGTTACTGTGCATTTTGTGGATGAAAAATGGAGGTTGAATAGCAAGATACTTGCATTTTGTGCTATGCCTCCTCCACATTCTGCTCCTGAGTTGGCTCAAAAGATCTATGATTGTTTGATAGATTGGGAAATAGATAAAAAAAGTCTTTTCTTTAACATTGGATAATGTTGCAGCTAATAATAACATGGCTAGAATGTTAAAGTCACGACTTTTGTTGCAAAAATCTGTGTTGCGTAATGGTGATTATTTTCATGTCAAATGTTGTGCGCATATTCTGAATCTTATTGTTCAAGAAGGGTTAAAAGTTGCTAGTGATGCTTTGGATAAAATTAGAGGAAGTATCAAATATGTAGAAGGATCCGAAGCAAGGATGATTGAGTTTCGAGAATGTGTTAAAAAAGCTGACATTGAAATGACATCTTCAGTTTCCTTGGATGTTGCTACTCGTTGGAATTCCACATATTTGATGCTTGCTAGTGCGACTAAATATCGTGATGCTTTCAGTTTGCTTGAATTTGATGATTTGGCTTATAAGCAATGCCCGACACCGGAAGTGTGGACAAGAGGGGAAAAGATGTTTGAATTCTTGTGTCCATTTTATACTATTACTACTTTGATCTCAGGCTCATCTTATCCAACTGCAAATTTGTATTTTATGGAAGTTTGGAAGATTGCATGCTTGTTGGAAAAACATTCTAGTAGTGAAGATGAAGTTGTGAGAGATATGACTGTGAACATGAAAAAAAAGTTTGAGAAATATTGGGAGCAGTACAGTGAAATTCTTGCAATGGGGGCCATCTTTGATCCAAGGGTGAAACTGAAATTGTTGGAGTATTGTTATTCAAAAATTGATCCAACTTCTAGCAAAGATAAAGTTGATGATTTGAAGAGAAAGTTGTATTTGTTGTATGATGAGTATAAAAAGAGGACTGCTAGTTCATCTTCTGTAGCTCCCATTTCTGCATCTCAAGGAAAAGAATTTGAGATTTCTGGTGGAGTTAAGAAAGGAGCAAGAGGAAGAGGATTAAATTTGGATCAAGGGGTGATTGATGTAAGTTATGTTTTTAATTTCAGATTTTTTGTGCGTGTCTATATTTTTAGTTATATTTCTTTTTTGTTAACATATGGTGCAGGATTACAAGAATTATCGAAGTGGTTCCACTGGTGATACAAAGTCTTCCTTGGATAAATATTTGGAAGAAGATCAGGTAGATGAATCAGCCACCATAGATGTGCTTGAATACTGAAAAGTTCAAGAATCTCGTTTTGGAGACCTTGCTAGATTGGCGAGTGATGTGCTTAGCATTCCTATTACAACAGTCGCATCAGAATCTAGCTTCAGTATTGGTGCCCATGTTTTGAAAAAATACAGAAATAAACTTCTCCCTACAAAAGTGCAAGCTTTTATTTGCACACGTAACTGGTTACATGGATTTCCTTCAGAAGGTAATATTATATTACCATCAAGTTTAAATAATTTCTTCGTGTTTTTTCTAATGTTATCACTTTTTTTAATAGATGATGAAGACTATGAAGATGAAACAGATTTAGAGGAAGTTGGAGAAGCTTCTGTTGATGTAGAGCACTGAGGAAGAGTGCTCTTCTATTTAAACTCATGTAGTTTGAAATTTTTAAAATCTTAGACTGGTGTAGTTTGCAGCTCGATCTTCTTTCTATTTTGTAGTTTTTCACACTCTTCTCTCCATCGGTGGATTTTTTTTCTTTATTCGAATACTTTGGTATTAATTAGATCTTATGTTTGTCTTTTTTATTATCTTTGTAAATGTGTATTTAATTATGCGGCTATACATTTTAATTTTTTTCATCGTAAACATGTTGGCCTGACGGGCTAGCCCGAAAACTGAAGGGTTAGGATTAGGGCCAAGAATTTCTGGCCCAAAAAAAATTTTAACCGATTCAGCTCGAACCGAATTGACCCGAAACCGAAATGGGTTGGCCCGAAACTGAACGGGTTGGCCCGATTGACATCCCTAAGTGCACCTAATAAGAATATAAACTTGCTACATTTCAATTCTTGGAGGCACAAGATGGCTAGGAACTACTGCACTATAATTCTGAGAGCCCAAGCTAATGAAGAAATAAGAAAGATTGTAGAAGATGGATCTAAGAGCATATTTGATGGTGTTCAGGTCGTAGCAACTACGGCGAATTTAATTGAAGATGTGGATTTGTCCACATCATCTGTAAGTATACTCGATCTAGCAAAGCAACAACTAAGGGAAGGAAAAAAAAAGAATTAAGGGGTAAATTGAGAAAGGCCGAAAGAAAAAGAGCAATGGTAAAACAAACTCAACTCAGTTGAATGAATTTGGCTCAAAGACTCCCAACCCTCATTTGTTTTAGATGGATATAAGGTTGATACATGTCTTCAAAATAATTGATACTTTTGTGATAAATGAATGATACATTTTCTATCTATCTGACTCATATCTTAAATTTACTTTGCAGATTCTTGGATTGAAGATTCCTCAATTTTTAAATTTATTTTGGGATGTTTTAAGAGTTGAATTTGCATCAAAATGTTGATGGAATTTTATTATGTAAGAAATTTATGATTTTGGAATACTATTATGATGTAATTTCATTTCTTAAACATTCATTTATGAAATTTTTTTTTTCTTTAAGTTTTTTCAATATCGAAATAAACATATACTCATTGGGTGGGACATGATACATTCTTATTATTCTTAATCTGATATTACATATGTTTCTTAAATGATACATTTTTGTATGTCAATTGATACCTTTACACCGAATAAATGATACTCTTCAGGATCTAATGTTATCTTTTTTTGAATGTGATACTTTATAACTTAACAAATGATACTAACATCATTTCTGCAGACAAATTTGTCTTTCCTTAAAAACAGGTTATGTATATTAATTAATACCTTCACACCGAATAAATGATACCTTTTGAGAACCTAATGTTTCTTTTTTGTTTAACATTTGATACTTTATAACTTAACAAATGATACTAATTTTATTTCTGAAAATAAATTTGTCTTTCCCTAAATGCAAGTTATGGTCATTATTGAAGCAGTAATTGTTGTTCAGAAATAAACACATTGACTACTTTATAGAAAATTTATTCCACAAAATAACATCTTAAATGATACAAAATTTAAAATACAATAATACTAACCACAAATCATTGATTAAAATTAAATAATCCAAGAAAATCCATTCATCAGTACAGATACCACACATAATCCAAGCATAGTAGTTAGCCTATCCAATCATCATCAAAGTACAAACAAGTTCATGTTTCAAAGATAACCAACTCTCCACATATAACAAATCCCAGCCACCAAATCAAAACATAACAAAGAGTTGTTCAAGTGTATCAAATATTCAACACTCAAGTCATAATACAAAATTCTCAATCACTTCTTCTTCCTATTCATGAAGCCATGACCGACTTATAGACTTCAAATCTACAGTTGTTCATTCTTGTAAGAGCAATACGGGAACAATACAACCCTTGGAGCTTCCTTCGACCACAAGACTGCAAGCCGATAAAACAAAGTTAGAAATTAGTTAGGAGAATATAAACTGAAAGCAAAAAAATATAAAAAAAACTAATTCAAACTTTTCCTAAGTCGGGACACGAATATGCCTTCCCGTCGAACATCTGCATGTGACTCATCACATATACGTCATAGTCAAATCCACCAGTTTGCTTGTTTCATTTAAACTCCACGTTAGCTACCTCATACAACCTTAACTCTGAGGCTTTTGGATGTTTTATCTCCTCGAGGTAAACAGCAAACTCATCGTGATATCCAAGGAAAAAAACAAACAAGTCATAAACACAAGTACAAATATTAACAATGAAAATGGAAAAAACATAAAGCAGGCCATTGATAAACACTTACAAGCAAACATGACAACTAATAGTAAACAGTGCCTTTCACACTTGAATGCTTCATGTTGTCCAAATGGTGGATTACCCCCTCACAATAATCGATCACAGTAAGGAAGAAATGAGCACCGGAATGAATAGACAGAAACAATAAATTGGCTGTAATCATACCATTCATTGAGCCCATCCGTTCCAAGCTATATTTCCAGCAGCCCCTTAACATCTTCCTCCTAGATTCAACAGCCCCTAGCCTATCCTCATTAATCTCCGACTCTTTCATACTTTCCAAGACGTTCTTTACTTTGAAAACATCACCAACATACAACTGACAAAAAAGTAAACAAAAAAAACCAGATAACACATGCAACGCAAAAAGAAATCATAATTAAAAAAATGTATCAACACGTCTTCTAAAAATGAACTATAAAAACTTACATAATGTTGTGCGGTAAATAATATCTTCGACTGACGCCTAGCCTCCACTCATGCATTGTGTTTCTCAACTTGATCGAGTAGCAGAGCCCATGTGTCGATGATACTTACGTGGATAAAGACACTTTCTTGCAATGACTGCATCAATGAAAATGATAGGAAAAAGCTACCCCTTGCATGAGAAAACATTCGAACTGCAAAAAAATAAAAATGAAAAAGAAAATTATACATCACTACAATATTTTAAACCAATAAAATTACTAACAAAACATAATACTTACTCGATGCATGCACGGTGGTTGTGGAAAAAGTAGTCAACCACATGTCTCTCATTCGCAGTCAATTCCTTTAAATGTCATTCATTCTTCTTCATGAAAGCTGATGGGAATCCCGATTTCTCATCAATAGTATACTCATCATATGCAACCAACCATGGATCAATCGGATCGGAATCCAAATATTGAGACCCATTTGGCCCCGCCGAAGCAACCCTGTCAACATTAAATTTATGAGTCAGTTTATACTTGTATCAAGGAATTATTGAATTTAAAGTTTGGAATTTAATTTTATCAGATAGTTTATACTCGTATCAAGGAGTTCTTGAATTTAAAATTTATTAGATAATTTATCCTCATATCAAGGAGTTCTTGAATTTAATATTTGGACTTTAAATAGTTTATACTTGTATCAAGGAGTTCTTGAATTAAAATTTGGAGTTTAAATTTATCAGATACTTTATACTCGTATCAAGGAGTTTTTGGAATTTAATTTTGGACTTTAAATTTATCAGATAGTTTATACTCGTATCAAGGAGTTCTTGAATTTAATTTTGAACTTTAAATTTATCAGATAGTTTTATACTCGCATCAATGAGTTCTTGGAATTTAATTTTTGGAATTTAAATTTATCAGATAGTTTATACTCGTATCAAGGAGTTTTTGAATTTAAAATTTATTAGATAGTTTATACTCGTATTAAGGAGTTCTTGAATTTAAAATTTAGTTGATAGTTTATACTAATATCAAGGATTTCTTGAATTTAAAATTTATTAGATAATTTATACTCATTTCAAGGAGTTCTTGAATTTAAAATTTATTAGATAGTTTATACTCATATCAAGGAGTTCTTAAATTTAAAATTTTAATTATAAATTTATCAGATAGTTTATACTCATATCAAGGAGTTCTTGAGATTAAGATAATTGATAATTTATTTAAATTTTCAATTGACCGTGAATCAATCAATTCGAGTTATTGCATCACTAGCCTTTAATTGTATTTGGGCCTTGCAAATGAGCATGTCCAATTAAAACTCCAATTTGAAACTTGTCCCATAAAACCAAATATAGGCCCACGATCAAATTTGCTTCTTTGTGAAATTGGGATCAACCAATTATATATATATATATATATATATATATATATATAGGGGGTGGATCTGGTGGGAACCCTCCCCTATGTGGGAACAAGGAACCCATCCCATCCACCCATTCATAAATTTGGATTGCTAAGATTAAAATAGATTATCGATGACAAACTTGTAAATATGTTGAATTTTTTTAAAAAGGCGGTGGCATATTGGTAAATAAATTGAACTTAAAAAATGGGGGGTTAAATTCTTTCCGTCAAAATATAAATGATGATGTTATCATATTTGTACAAATATTGTAGAAACTTTAAGCAATCATAACTTGCTCGCTTTTAATCGAATTTATGCAAATCATATATCAAATTAAAACTCTTTTCATACTCTTTCATTTAAGATCCATATTGCATTGTTTATTTGAAAAAAATAGATGAAAAATACAAAAATCAATTTTCAGGCATATTTTTCATACAAAACAGCCCCAAATTTATATTAGCATGGCGTATATAATATTTTAGCACGACCTATATAGCATTTTAGCATGACGAACTATAATTCACATAATTACGTTTATGATATTTTAGCATGAAACTACTCACATAATAGCATGATATATATGACATTTGAGCATAATTCGTAACTCATATCAGCATTGTGTTCATCACTTGCTCGTTTTAATCAAAATTACGCAAATTATATATCAAATTAAAGATATTCTTATTAGATTGGGGTGAACTCATTTGGAGGCATGTTATTAAAATTCTCATTTTCGCATGTTGTGTAATACGTTTTAGCATGTTGTGCAATACATTTTAGCGGGTGATATTATGAATATTTTTCTAACAATTTTATATAAATACCTACACCTATACAGATACTACAAAACGAAAAACATGAGTTGATGATAAAGAAGAAAAAAGAATGAGAAAGTGAAGCAACGAAGGAGATGGCTGACAACTAAGAAAGAAAATGAGAGAATATTTTCCGAAACGAGATAAAGTTTATGAGAGCAAAATATGTGCTGCAATTCTAAGTGCAGACAATAACATACAAAGTGAAAGGATCGAAGCTAAGGAAAACCTACACTACATGCTCTCATGTGAAGATGATCCAATTAATGTTGAAGCATTTGTTATGTCGAAGTGATTTGTACTGTTAATGAAATTTCTGCAAGTACTATTAGTTTCAAGACATATTTCTTATGAATATTAGTTTATGTTGATAAATATTAGTTTAAGTTGAAGAATATTAGTTTAAGGTGATGAATATTAGTTTCAGACATTTGTTATGAATATTTGAAAATGTCATTGTCAGCGTGAATTTTTCTTTATACGAGTATGATATTATTGTTTTATTAACGTCATACAGTATTTTATTTTAGCATCATACACTATTTCATTTTAGTATCATACTTCCGTCATTTTAGCATGGTCTTCTATACCCTAATAGGGACACAATAAACCCTAATCGAACTGGGACACCAAATTTAACATCATTCTCACTTCATTTTAACCTGATGTTATAAACAATAAACTATAATGCGATGTAATAAACTCTAATGGAAATGTCATAAACCCTAACGGGAATGTGACAAAAAATTAGCATGCTACTTCCCTCATTTTAGCCTGATACTTACCTCATTTTAGCATGATCTACTAAACAACAATGGAGGATCTAGAAAATCGTAATGCGAATGTAATAAACATTACTTGGGAATAATGAACCCTAATGGGAATGTCATAAATCCTAATTGGAATGTCATAAACCCTAATTGAGAACAGTAAACCCTAATGGGAATGTCAAAAATCCTAATTGGGAAAAATGAACCCTAATGGTAACGGGACATCAAATTTAGCCTTATTCTTCAATTTCCTCATTTTAACCTAATACATCCCTCATTTTAGCAAGATACTATAAATAGTAACGGGTCATGCAATAAACCCTAATTGAGAATAATGAACCATAATGCGAATGTAATAAACCTTAATTATGAAGAATAAACCCTAATGGGAAGGTAATAAAACCTAATTGGGAACAATGATCCCTAATGAGAATGTGACATCAAGTTTAGCATGCTACATCCCTCATTTTAGTCTGATAATTTTCCATTTTTATCATGATTTAATAAAACAATAATGGGGGATGCAATAAACCATAATGAGAACATATTTAGCCTCATACTTCTCTGATTTTAGCATCATATTCTAAACAGTAATTGAGATTGATAAACCTTAATATTAATGTAATAACATTGTTTGATGATGATTGGATATGCTAACTACTATGCTTGAGAAAATTATAAACTCTTTGAGAAAAAGTCATATATTCTTAAAATAAAATAAAATAAGCCCTAAAAATGAATATTTTATATTTTTCTTCATATTTCTTCGGATAAACAAAGCCATGCATGTAAGATCTTGAATGAAATAGCATGAAAAAAATATAATTTGATATATTATATGAAAAAAAAAACATTGCGTTTATGAATTTTTAGCATTAAATTACTCTCATATTAGCATAGTGTATAAGATATTTTAGCATGACGTTACATATCAGTATTACGTTTATATATGGATGAAGTTATTGTTGTTTAATTGAAGACTTTCAGTTTTATTGTGAAATTTATCTAACATGTAACTCACATCAGCAGCATTTATCACACATATCAGAAATAAATTTGAACGATATTATCAATATCAGCATAGGTTATGTCATTTTAGCATGGACTATGAATTATTCCAGCATGAGTTATATGTCATTTTACCACGAACTATAATAATAATAGAATCATTGACGAAAAATTAAAATAAATACCTAAATCAGAATTGGACGAGATAATTAAAAAAAAAAGATAAATACGTGAATCAACAATATTATATGAAAAAGATGAAACAAGGTAAAAATATAACTGAGATAATTTAGACAAAAAATATCATTTAATCCAAAAAGAATAATAGCGTTTACAAACAAATCAAAAAATCCTAAAAATTTAGAATGTGCATGTGAATGTAAAAAACAAAAAATCATTAAGAATTCAAAATCGTGTCTAAACCGGCATCATCAATTTTAATTTTTTGCATAAAAAATCCTCTTAACCATATTTATATTTATAGCTATAATATTTTATTATTTTAATAAATTATTTAATTATCATAATTTTTCAATTTGTATTTAGTAAATGGTTTATAAAAACAAACAAAGAGAATATAGAGGAAATAGGTGAGAGAGAGAGAGAGAGAAGTGCACAAAGAAAAAAATCGTGAGTGTTAGAGAGAAATAAATGGAGAGGAGAGATAATCATGTTTAAAAACATAAGAATTATTAAATTACCATAATACCCCTTTTACTTAAAGTTGCAAATAATTACAAGTATGCCACCTTGCATTTGACTAAACTTTAACTGAATTGTGGGCATGAAGATTTAAGTAATGGAGGGATTAGATGGGTTCCTAGTTCCTACATGGAGGAAGGATGAGAACCCTTCCCTATATATACATATATATATATATATAGGGGTGAGGTTATATAAAAATAACCCCTTGTGTGAGAAATGAGAACACATCTCACACCACACATCCATCAAAAATCAAAGGTACAGATTTGATGAAAAAGGCGGTGGCAATTTTATAATATCTGAAATGTTTTTTGCGCGGGGGTATTATTGTAATTTGGTAATTCTTATAAAAATCACGGAGGATTTGATAACAGATCGTTATGCTAACGAACTATTATCATAATGCTAACGAAGTATTATCATAATGCTAACGAAGCATTATAGTTATGCTAATTAAAGTTTTCAAATATTGTTGGCGAAAAAAATATTCTAAAAATTAATTATAAACCTAATTCGATTTAATAAACCCTAATTAAATGGAAAAAATCATAATTGGATGAAATAAACCTAATTAGATGAAATAAACATTGATTGGATGTGGTAAACCCTAAATGAGTTGAAAGAAATCATAATAATAATATATTTGTACTACGTTAGCATTATAGTTTTGGTTCGTCAGCATTGCGAATACACTATGTTAGCATATGACAATACTCTATCAACATACGTTATAAATTATAATTGGATAGGATAAACCATAATAATCAATTAAGAACTATAAACAAAAAATTAAATTTTAAAAGAATAATGATAATTAGATGGAATAAACCATAATCGAGATTAAATAAACCATAATTGAGATTTAATAAACCCTAATAAATTGATACTATTTTAGCATTATGATAATTCTTTGTTAGCACATCGAATATATTATGTTAGCATATGACAAATGCTTCATTAGCATACGTTCATATGTTATCATAATGTTGACGAAGAATTATTATATGCTAACGAAAGCATTTACAACCTGGGCACGCGTAAAAAAATTTCTTTTTTATTTTTCGTTCATATTTTTTCATCCAAACATAGCCTTTCAACATCTTAAATGAAAGAGCATGAAGAGAGCTTTAATTTTATATATTTTTTGTATGCATTGGATTAAAAATGAGGAAGTTATGGTCGATTAAAGTTTTTAAGATTTTTTTTTAATTGCTGACATCATCATTTTAATGGATTTGGACGAAAATAGCTCTCCTTCCTTTATTTTTTCCCCTATTATTTACGAAATTGGCACCTTAAATATCAACCATTGGATCATTAAATTGGATGGTGTAAGATGGGTTCTGATTTCTCACACCAACAAACTATTCTCATATGATCCATATCCTATATATATATATATATATATATATATTCTTTCTTTTCGACTACATGCATCAGAGAGCACGAGTTTGAAGGTGTTGAGGCAATTACCAATTTCTTCTGAACAAGGCATGAATCTTCATTAAATATAATTACTTCCCTTTAGCAGCTTGACCAAATGATTTTTTTTTATGAGCAGTAACAGTAGCCGTAAACTCAATGTGGAGGGATTAAGGTTATGCAACAAACTTAATTCACAACAACACAAATAAGGACAATCTCCTTGGGCTGCCCAACTTCCTTGTGAGTTTTCGTCCCTTGCTGAAGCTATAAACAAAGGAAAATTTCCTTTCATGATAGACAATCAATGCTATATAAAGAGATGCCGCCCTCCCTATATTCATCATTCACACAGGAGGTCGATTAATAAAGAGTTAATTTCTTTCTTCTGTTGGTGTCTGTTGATTAGTGGTGAGCCATCTGTCCCCATATGCTTCAAATTCAGTCTGTATTATTCGGCCTACCACGTGTTTGACGAATTGCCTGAAAGAGAATAATTCTCTTATTTTCACAGTAACCTGCTTTGTAGAATTTGACACGGCCCTTTTTTTTGTTACAGGTCTATTGTTGAATTTGCAGAAGGTATTGAGGTAAGATATTCTCCTTCAGGTTTCTTCATTATTTAGCTTTGTCGAGAAAGCATAACTCAACGTCAATGCATTTGAGTTTGATGGATTGTCTGAAAGAAGATTTTGATCTATTTTTTTAATGTTGTAGAGGCTGCACCAATTTTTTGAAACTGAGTTTGGACGAAATTGAAGGACTTCTCACGTAAAGAATTTAAGGTTTGTTGCTGCAATACCATGTCTCCGCTTTTGTGTCTTGCTCCTTTATGCAAAATTGTGCTTCTCTTTTTTTTTCAATGCATGTACATAAATATATACACACACATACACACACATACATATTCACGGAACACCCTTTCTTTTAGCTAATTATTTGTTGCTTTGCATTAAATCTGATATTTTTCCCACGATTCTGACTTTATTCAAGGGGCTTCAAATCAAGAGATGACTTCTCTAAGTGAATGATCCATTTTGATTTCGATCAAAAGGTGATTTCTCTAGAGAATGATCCATCTGTGATTTCGACTCGACTTCAACTTCAACTTCGACTGAGAGGCTACAAATCAAAAGGTGACTTCTCTAAGTGAATGATCCATTTTGATTTCGATCAAAAGGTGATTTCTCTAGAGAACGATCCATTTATGATTTCGACTCGAGTTCAACTTCGACCGAGAGACTACAAATTAAGAGGTGACTTTTCTAAGAGAATGAACCATTTTGATTTCGATCAAAAGGTGATTTCTCTAGAGACGACCCATCTGTGATTTCGACTCGACTTCAACTTTGACCAAGATACTACGAATCGAGAAGTGACTTCTATAAGTGAATGAACCATTTTAATTTCGATCAAAAGGTGATTTCTCTAGAGAATGATCCATCTGTGATTTCGACTCGACTTCAACTTCGATATGCTGATGCTAACATTAAATCAAACTACCTCGATATGCAGTTTCAACTTCAACTTTGCAAGACCAACCTGACAAAGATTTCAACTTCAACTTGAAGCCTTCAACCTCTACAAGTAGAATTCCATCTTCATCCTTGCAGGTGAAGACTTCTATCTTGACGTAAAGGTTTCAACTTCGATTTCAACCTTGCGGCTTCAACATGAAGATTTCAACCTTGTGGCCACAACCAGAAGATTTTAACCCTGACTTGAAGCCTTCAACTTTAAGTTTAACCTTGCAGCTTCATCCAGAAGATTTCAACCTTGACTTGAAGCCTTCAACCTCAACAACTAGATGCCATCTTCATCCTTGTAGCATCAGTCTGGCGAAGGTTGCAATTGCTACTTGAGCATTCAACTTCATTTTCAACATCAACCAGATGGAGGTTTTGACTTTGAGCAATTTCAACTAAATGAAGACTTCAATTTTTAGCAGCGGGGATATCCATTTTAGAAAGGTCCATAGGCCTTGTTCCATTTGTTACTTATCATGTACCCATTTAGTTGCCTTATATTATGAATATCAATGTAGTGACATGTTTTAGTGCCTTCTTGAAATCTATGTGTTGCTCCTCATTTGCTTTGGATATATGTGCGCTCCAACTATATCGATTCAACATAAATCATGATTGAACTTAGACAATATCTAAGCTTCCTATGTATCCTTCAAAGGAGATCAAGTCAAAACGTAGTTCAAAATATTGATTTGTATTTTAGAGGGGGTGCCGCACGCAGTTTAAACGTTTAAACTCATGCGGGCCAGGAGTGACTATTCTTTAACCACTATAGACAAAGTGGGTGTTTAATACTTTAACCACATAAAACACATTTGGTGGGATAAATTAGCATTTTAACCACATGCATTTTCTTTTGGTGGTTACCATACATAGTTTATACTCGTGCGGGTCATGAGTTTTTTTTTTGCTTCTTTTTTTTCTTTTTTATTTTGTTTTTTTTTTCTCTTTTTTTTTTTCAGGGATAGTAGCGCTTAAAACTTCCCATTTATCGGCCCAACTCTTATACGATCTTCAGAAATAAGACGATAAGCTCCATTTGTGTAGAATTCTTTGACAACATAAGGGCCATCCCATCTTGGTATGAATTTGCTTTCAACCCGATGAGTGGTGATGATTGGTCTTCTTATTGTAAGTACTAGATCTCCAATTTGAAAAGATCATGACCACATCTTCTTATTGAATGCTCTTGAAAGATGAGTTTGATAACATTAAAGCCTTTGTTAAGCTTCTAGTCTCTTCTGATCCAATGCCTCTAATTCTTCAAGCTGCAACCGTGTATTTTCTTCTTCAGTGAAACCCTCTTGGACGACAATCCTTAGAGATGAAATTTCTTGTTCGAGGGGAACGACAGTTCTACACCATATACCAATGAGTAGGGAGTGACTTGTGTAGGTGTTCGATGAGTAGTTCTATATGCCCATAATGCTTCTCCAATCCTTTCATATCAATCTTGTTTTGACTTTGATACCACTTTCTTCAATAGGTTGCACAAGGTTTTATTGAATGTTTCAGCAAGTCCATCGGCAGCCGTATTGTACATGGATGATTTCCTTTGTTTGAATTTGAAGTCTCCACATAGTTTGTCTATCAAAGCATTATTGAATGACTTTCCATTATCAGTAACAATGTATCTAGGAACCATATAATGATGGATAATGTTGCTTTTTATGAAATTAGCCATAGTTTCTTTCTTTACTTCTTTCAAGGGAACAAATTCAGCCTATTTCGAGAAGTAATCAGTTGCAGCCAGAATATACAAGTGTCCTCCCGATGACTTTGTCATTGGCCCTACCACATCCAATCCCCAAGCATCAAATGGCTAAGAAACAATTGTAGGATGTAGTGGCTCCGGAGGTTTGTGGATGAGGTTTGCATGAAATTGACAAGGTTGACATCTTTGTGCATAGTCCATGCAGTCTTTAACCATGGTTAGCCAGTAGTATCCCATCATTTTAATTCGAAAGTGCAATTTCGGACCAGATTGATGAGCCCCACAAATACCTGAATGTGTTTCTTCTATGGCTTGTACCGCTTCTTCATCACCTATGCATCTTAAGAAAACCCTATCGAAGGAGCGCCTGTAGAGTGTACCTTTGAAGTAAATGAAATGGTTGGCTCGATGTCGAATGTCAACTCTTCGATGTGGTTCACTTGGCAACTTATCGTACTTCAAGTAATCAACAAATGACTGACGCCAATCTTCTTTGTTAATTTTAAATACTTCAATGGCATAATTATCTTCTTCCTTATTATCCTCCTCTTTGAAAATAGGTGGCACTACCCAACTTTTGCAAATCGGGATATGAACTTTACTGTCGGGCATGGCTATGGTAGAGGTGAGTTTGGCCAGTGTGTCTGCTTGCTTATTATCTTTTCGTGGAACATGCTCGAGTTCCACACCTCCAAGCCACCCGATCATTCTCTGAGCATACTTGACATAGGGTAATAATACAGGCTTCTTGATTTCATAGAACCCTATTATTTGATTGACTACCAATTTGGAGTCTCCATATATCTTCATATTTAACCTCTTTACATCTACTGGCATCTCCAATCCTAGGATAAGTGCTTGATACTCAGCTACATTATTGGAGCAATTTTCAATCAAAGAGAATGAGTATGGTAACACTTTTCCTTCGGGTGTGATGAACACAACTCCAGCACTCGCTCTTTCTCTGTGGGAAGCTCCGTCGAAGTACATCTTCCAAGGAGGTGAAACTTCAATTGCAAGGACATTTTCATCAAGGAGATCATCAATTAACTCCCATTCAGTAGGGATGGGATGATCAGCCAAGAAGTCAGCCAACACTTGTCCTTTGACAACTTTTTGAGGAATGTAGATGATCTTGAATTATTAAAGTTGGAGGTACCAGTGTGCAAGTCTATCTGAAAGAATCGATCGTGTCATGACATACTTCAAAGGATTTTCCTTGGAGATCAACCAAACTATGTGAGCTTGAAAGTAATGCTTTAACTTTTAAATGGAGAAAATCAATGCCAAGCATAATTTCTCGACTGGGAATAATTAAGCTCATTTGGAGTCATCATCCTACTTAGATAATACAAGGCATTCTATTTCCCATTTTCATTTTCTTGAGCTAGTAGAGCTCCAACAGAGTGTTCTTGAGCTGCAATGTAATGGATCAATGGGCGACCTGACATTGGTGCGACTAATATTGGAGCCTTCATCAAATATTCCTTGATACTTCAGAAAGCATTGATGCACGCTTCATCCCATTCAAATGGAACTCCCTTTTCATGATTCGGCTAAAAAGTTGACACCAACCAGCCAAATTTGAGATGAATCTTCATAAATATGCTAATCTTCCTTGCAGAATTTTAAGGTCGTGAATGTTACGTGGCTTAGGTATTTTCAATATCGCATCAATCTTTGCTTGCTCGATCTCTATGCCTTGATGTCGGACAATGAAGCCGAGGAATTTCCCTGATCTCTCACCAAATGCACATTTTAGATGATTCATTTTGAGTTCGTATCTTCTGAGTCGTTCAAAAACCACTCGTAGATCTTCTAAATGAATATCTCTCTTTCTTGACTTTACCACCACATCACATACATAGTATTCAATTTTCTTGTGTAGCATATCATCGAAGATCTTTTGCATAGGTCTTTGATAAGTGGTACCAGCATTCTTTAATCCAAACGTCATGACTCTATAGTAATATATACATTTTGGGGTGTGAAATGCTTTCATTTCCTCATCTTTTGGTGACATCTGAATTTGATTATAACCCGATGACCCATCCATGAATGATAATGCTTCGTGTCCTATTGTAGCATCAATCATTAATTCATAAATTGGTAATGGGAAACCATTTTTAGGACATGCCTCATTCAAGTCTCTAAAATCAATGCAGACTCGGATTTGTCCATTCTTCTTTCTTACAGGAACAATGCTCGAAATCCATGTTGGGTACTTGACTTCTCTGATGAATCCGACCTCAATGAGCTTGTTGATCTCAACTTCAATTAGGGGAATTAGATCAGGCCGAAATCGACATTGAGCTTGTTTGATGGGTTGTGCCCTTTTCTTGATGGATAAGTGGTGGACTGCTACTCTTTGGTCTGGTCCCGGTATTTCCTTGTAGGTCCATACAAACACATCTTTGAACTCATTCACCAATTTCACATATGATTACTCTTCATCTGGAGTCAGCAATACGCTGATGTAGGTTGGTCGAGGATCATAAACACTACCCAGATTGATTTTCTTTAGTTCATCAATGGTGGCCTTAACACCTTCTTCAAATTGTGGGGGAGCTTCTTCAGCAACTTCTTCCTTAGTAGTAGTTCATTCAGTCAGAGTGATATGATGTGTTGATGCCACTTCTTGGTTATCCTCTTTAGCACTTCTGAGCTCAATGCATGTCCTCATCCTTTCATCTCTTTGTCGCACACAGACTATTTATATTTTAACTTGCATCTCATCAATGAGACCACTTGTGACCAGACGGTCAATCTTTTGACGTAGGGAACTTGGAATGATGTATAGTGTTAGATTTTGAACATTGATAATGGCATGGTAGGACGATGCCACACTTTCTCTATCATTTTCAATATTCGCAGTTTGTGTTAAAATGACAGTTTGCATTTTAGCTTGTAATTCTCTTCCATATGATATAGTTAGTGTGGTTAGTCTCTTCTTACAAGATGGGACCAAGATCTTCATTTGTTGTCTGCCCATGATTTTAGGGAAAGTTTTTCCTTGATAGCATGTTCTTCTATCCTTCATTTTGTCACCAAGCCTATCAAACACAGATACTAGTGCTTCATTTCTTCCGTTCTTGGGCTTTTGTCGTGTCTTTCAAATACAGACACTCAGGTCTTCTTTCTTACTTTTTCATTGACTATGTTTTCTGTTGATACAGCTTCTTCTTCAGTAACATGATTGATGTTGACTCTTCTAATTGCAATTCGAATGGGACTTGGCGGAGCAAACCCTAATCCTATCTTAGTATTTTGTCCAGCTTTCGCCACTATCTTCTTAATGGGACCGAGTCTAGCTTTATGTGAATCAACCTTTGAAGAGAGCTCTTGCATCTTAGAACTTTCTTGTAGATCATACCCAGCTTTTACAAGAAGTGTGAAGGCTTTTGGACCAAAATTCTTAGCAACTTGATGTTCTAAGATTTCTCCATTTGAGATGATTCCGGTGAAGAACGCGTTGCTTCCATGAAGAACAATTTGAATCTCACTGGAGCACCTTGACTTTATAACACTGTCTGGAGGGTTGAAAATCTTGATTCCGGATTGGATGCTAAATTTGAGATGATTTCGGCAAAGAATGCGTTGCTTCCACGAAGAACGGCTTGAATCTCGCTGGAATTACTTGAATGTTGGAGAGAATTTCGTAGAGAGCTTTCTTCTAACTTCTTGAGCTCTTCAATTATGATTTCTGGTATTTTTTCATATGATATGGAGACCCCTATTTATAGTTGCAGGAGGATTTAATTTAGGAAAATTAGGGTTGGGCTTTTAGGGCTTAGATAGAGTGGCCATGGGCCTATGGCTTATGTGGTGCAGTCTTATTGGTTTATCTTAATATGGAAGATCTCCATATTAAATATTTTATTTTCTGTGCAGATTTAACCCATGTCAGCTTCTCATTAGTCAGTAAAATCCATGTAATAAATATTAATTATATATCTATTTAATCTTGGAATCATATTTAATTTAATCCCAAAATATAAATAAAATATAATAAAATATTTACTTCATTATTTTACAGATAACATCATTTAATAGGCAATAAATTTAATTTGCCTACATAAATACATAAATTTTTACATGATTTGCAATTTCGATATGAACATTAAAATGTTGCAATCAAAAACAATTTTGTAAACTCTTTGTAAAATAGAGATTCCCCAAAATTTCCAACGAACAAAAAACTTATGTATAATATGAAATATGCAAAATTGTGCAGATATATAGTACAATTATAATTTTATTTTCATTAATACAATAAAGATCAATATGAAATATAGTGTTTGGTTTTAGTATTATTGAAAATAATTTTTATTGCACAAAAAATTGTAAGATTGTGTTTTAATTGAAACGTTTCAAAATTTGTGTCTAAATTGCAAATTGTACCAAAGTTTATGTATTTAATCATAATCAACCCTCCAATTTGTTGAATGTATAATTTAGCGGATGGAATGATGAATAAATCATATCTCATTATATATATATATTTTTTTTCATATAAGCACTCAAGGCTCATTAATCGTGGACGTTAGATTATCCACTGAATAAACATATGTGATATCGTTGAATAATTTATCAATTAATCCTTATTCGTCAAAGGAAACAAAGTCTCATCCTACAATCTATACATATATTAAAAAAAATCATTGGAGTAAAATTGTCATTAAAATTTTTTTGTCAAAACATGATTTAAAATTATGTTTCTTCTACCAATGTTCGAAAATGTGGTATTCCTGTAGTGGCTCTATGATGGGTTCAAAATCTATTTTGGCAAGGTTCGAAACCTATGAACCACACTTCTTCCTTCTAATTTTTTTTTTTCCTTTTGAATTTTTTTCTTTTTCCTTTTGTTTATTTCTTTCATTCTTTTTTAAAAATAGAATCTTTTCAAATTTTCCCTCTTCATTTTTCCTTCAATTTTCTTTGGAATTTATTCTTTTACTTATATTCATTTTCAATTTCTTTTCCTTTTATTACTTAATATTTTCTTGATAGATAATGAAACTTACAATTTTTAAATATTAACACTAATTCTCTTTTCTTTTATTTCCTTTTCAATATTTTTCCTTTTAAGTTTTCTTTATTTCCTTTTATTTCTATCCTTTTCAATTTTTTATTTTATTACTTAATATTTTTTTAGATACATGATTAAGCTTGTCATTTATTTTGATAATTAACATGAATTCTTTTATTTTCCATTTTTTTCCTTTCCATTTTTTCTATTTTTTTCCTTTCAGTTTTGTTTTCGATATTCTCTTTTATAAATCTACCCATTTCCAACCTTTTATTTTAGTACTTAATATTTTAAAGGTACATAGGCCACCATCTGTTTTGATAACTAACATTGATTCCTTTTCACTCAAAATATTAAAAGAATTATTCACTCAAAGTGATTACATTTTTTTTCATGAAAATTATGATCCTTCGAATCATGGTTGTTTTGCATCTATAAATAAAGTCTTCATAAAATACTTCAAATTACATCTTATAATATTTTTCTAATTAGTCATTTATCATGGTTCGTAATTCTCTTTAGTGTTTTAAAGCTCTCTATCCCGTGTGCATATGTTGAGAAGGTGGAGATCAATGGATTGGTGATTTACATTAATCTTATAGTATGTTTATTGGTGTACTTTGAAAATTAATAAAATTATACCAATAATAAGGCTTATTAATTTTCTGTTTTTTTGTTTAATTGATGTTGTGATATTTGGTAAAATTATATACATATATAATTATATATTTTTAAATGTTTAATGTAATTTAAGAAATTTGAAGAATGTATCTAACCAATCATACTGTATAATCACATATAAATATTTTGAGTGCATTTGAGACCCACAATATTTTCTAATTGAATTACATTGTGGCCACATTCAAAATTTAAAATATTAATTTATAAATATTCAAACCCGTGCAACGTACGGGAGAAATACTAGTAGCTATATATGAAAAAAAAAGTAGCCTAAGCATGCCATATAAAGAGTATTATTTTGACAATTTAGCGATCATATAAAAAAGTTACAAATTAAGTGCACAACGAGTACTATTTGGCATAGCTATATGTACTATTGCTCAATTTGAATCTAAAATTGAACTTATTATTACGGCTAATTAAGCATGCAATAGTTTTTAGCATAATTATATATCTCTATCGTGTGGATCAATTATACAGAATTCTCTCTCTCACACACACAGATGAATCACCTACCCAACGTGAGGAAATGAGACCAAAGTTCACTTTTTCTATCTCACTTTTCTGTCTCACTATTAAATTTAATATTTTAATAATATATATTATAAAAATATAATTTATTATAGTGTAATAAAGCATAATTAACATTTATTGCTAATAATTAAAATTTACAAAAAATATTATAAACCTTAATTGAGTGGAATAAATTCTAAATAGTAATTATAAAATTAAACTAAAATAAAGTATATTAAAAATAAAGAAAAACAAATAAAATTTGTAATGGGACAAAAAGTGACATTAAAAAGCGGATTAGCTTATTTCATTTATACCATGAGCATACATTTAAGTGTCCATCGACTATTGCCGTAATACCACAGTGGCATAGTGAGTTAAGGGCTAATCTTCATATCATTAATATTATAATTAATTAATTAATGTAATAGTTGCATAAAAAAGGTTTGGGTTAAAACTAATATTTAATTAAAAAAAGTTGAAATCAAATATGATGACGCAGAGGTTGATTCACGTAATCACATTCCATAGTACTCACATTAGCAGTGGTAGGTGAACAATTGTATAAATACAGAAATTATGTTAGCAAGTAATTATAAACTGTCGAGAATTAAAGGAGTTTGAAAAATAATAATAGAAATAATAAAAATAAAATAAAATAAAATTGTGATCAATTATGAAGAATTCATCAACGGATGAAGATTTATCCATATTCGCGTTTCAATTGGTTATTTCTTCCGCATTCCCAATAGTTCTGAAAACTGTCATAGAACTGGACCTACTGGAGGTGATGAAGAAGGCCGACCATCCCCTTTCCACGTTGGAAATGGCCTCTCAGATTCAGGCCACTTATAGAGAAATATAGTTAACAAGTTCTGTTGTATTAGCTTTGCTTACTCATTTACAAACACACCAGAAGTGGTATAAATACAATTTTTAATCTAGTGAACTAATCTAAAGAGATAGAAAAACAAACTGCATGAGATACATTTGAGAGAGAGAAACAAGATATACAAGAATACAAAAATCTTAATTATGAGGAACTGATTTATCTTTATCTAAAATACGTGGCTTAACATGCCCCCTCAAGATGGAGATTGATAGAACGCCTGAAGATGAGGAGCTGAAAGTGGCTTAGTAAGTGCATCGATGAGTCGGTCAGCTGAAGAGACATGAGACACACGAAGCTCACTAGTTTGAACTTTTTGGCGAACAAAGTGAAAATCTAGAGCAATGTGCTTCATACATGAGTGAAACACGGGATTGGCACTTACATAGGTAGCGCCAATGTTGTCACAATAGATAGGAGGAGTGGAAGGGACAGAGGTCCTGAGCTCAAGAAGCAAGGATTTAATCCAAATTACTTCAGCTGTAGTAGACGCAATCGCACGATATTCCCTCTGTGGAGGACCGAGCAATGGCAGATAGCTTTTTAGAAGACCCTAAGATAGGATTGTGACCAAGAAAAATAATGTGGGCACTTACTGAAGAAGGATTGTCTGGATTCCCTGCCCAATCGGCATTGGAATAAGCATGAAGACAGAGAGGAGAATCACGCCGCAAGAAGAGATCGAGATCAAGCATACCATGTAAGTAGCAAAGAAGTCTCTTAGCAGAAGTCCAATGATCAGTTGTAGGGTTGTGCATGAATTGGCATAGATGATTGACCACAAATGCAATATCAGGCCTTGTTAGCAAGAGATATTACAAGCTTCCCACAACAAACTGATATACCGAAGGATCCAAAAGGGAAGAATCTGAACTGGCAAACTGAGCAGAAGAAGTCGCCATTAGAGAATTCACAAATTTGGCATCGGACGTATTTGTCTTGTGTAGGAGCTCCTGAATATATTTGTGTTGGGATAGAAAAATCTTATCAGTAGATGAGATTACCTCCACACCAAGAAAATAAGATAAAGGACCAAGATCCTTGATCGAGAAGGCCACGGAAAGCTTCTAAACAAAACCATCAAGGAACTGTGTATTATTACCTGTAAGAACAATGTCATCAATATATACAAATAAGTAAGCCAATGATTCATGTTGATTAAAGATGAACAATGAGTGATCAGCTTGTGATTGAACAAAGCTAATAGAAAGAAGGAAGGTGATAAGGGCCGTATGCTAAACACATGGTGCTTTCTTTAGGCCGTAAAGTGATTTTTACAAATAACAAACATAGGAGAGACGATGAGGATCAACAAACCCAGGCGGTGGCACCATATATACATCATCAGTCAAGCAAACATAAAGAGATATATTATTAATATCAAGTTAATGTAATGACCAATTCTTAGAGACGGCAAGACTTGAAATGACCTGAATTGTCGTAGGCTTGAACATCAGACTAAAAGTTTCATGAAAATCGAGTTCGGGGCGTTGATAAAAGCCCTTTTCAATAAGGTGAGCCTTGTACCAATCTATCGAGCCATCTGGTTTGTGTTTAATGTGAAAGACCCATTTGCAGCCAACTACATTCTGATTAGGCGTATGAGGAACTAAACTCCAAGTTCCATTGTGTTGGGCTTGGGCCCTCATTAGTTGGAAACCCATTTGCCTAATTAATTAAAGGCCCAAGACAAATGAGTTAAGTCACTCATTTTTGTGGTTCCACACTTTGGAAGAGAAGTGTGAGATTAAAAAAATTAGCCACCGAGAGTTGGGTCTCATAGAAGACAAAGAAAAGAAAGGGAAAAAAGGAAGAGAAGAAAGGGGTTTGAGATTTGGGAGACCAAATCATTTCGGATTCATCTTAAATTTTAGGGAACGATTCGTGGCAGCTTGAGCTTCATTTTGATGGTTTATATTTGTTCCAAATCTTCTCCAAGAGATGTTTTATGAAAGTTTTCTCTTCCTAGTTTAATTAGTTTTATTCTAAGAATGGTGTTCTTGACGTTTCTTTGGCGATGGTGTTGTGATTTCCCTATTGTAATAGAGAGGAGACATTGTGTAACTTGTCATTACATAGTGGAATTTTCTCTGGATAGGTCCCGTGGTTTTTACCCTTGATTTGAAGGGTTTACCACATAAAAATTGTAGTGTCATTTCAATTGCTTTGTGTGTGCATATATGGTATTAATTGCTCGTGGTTTGCTGCTTGATTTATTAAGTGGAAAAGATTGAGATACTTGAATATTAGATTGTAATTTCCACTATGCATATATTTGAGTAATTTTGCATCATTGGATGTAGCTTCTTTCACAACAGTGGTACCAGAGCGTTGGTTAGAGAGCAGAAACTATGAAGAATAGTAGTAGTGGGTCCATGATTAAATTGATATCTGATAATTATTCATTATAGAAGGCTATGATGGAGGATTTACTTCATTGTTAAGATTTTTATGATCCCGTGGAGGGTGTCAGTGCTAAGCCTGAGGGGATGTCTGATAAAGATTGGGCAAAGCTTGAGAGAAAGACCATTGGTACTATATGCCAATGGGTCGACATTAGCGTGTTCTATCATGTAGCTAAGGAGACGGATCCATGTGAGCTGTGAAAAAAGCTCCGAGAGCTTTATAAAAGGAAAAATGCAGAGAACAAAGCATTTGTGATCAGAAAATTGGTGAATCTGAAGTATAACGACGGAAGCTCAGTAGTAGAGCATTTGAATGTGTTTCAAGACTTGGTAAATCAACTTTCTACCATAGAGCTTGTATTCGATGATGAAGTACAAGCTTTGTTTCTTTTGAGTTCTCTATCTGATAGTTGGGAAACAATGGTCGTTACACTTAGTAACACGGCTCCAAATGGGAAGTTGACATTGAACATCGTGAAAGAGAACATGTTCAATGAAGAGACTAGAAAAAAAGAGAATGGGGCCAGTTCTTCCCAAGCACTCATGACAGAGAACAGAGGTAGAAGCAAAAGCAGAGGACCTAAGGGTCGTGGAAAATCCAAAGAGAGGTTCAAGTCCAAACAAAAGTTCAAGTGTTATCATTGTGGTAGGGCTAACCACATGAAGAGAAATTGTAGGCTACTGAAGGAAGAGCAAAAGGAAAATCATCAAAAAAAGTCTGATGATGAGAATACAGCGGCCATTGTTACACACTCCGATGATAATCAGACAATTGTTTGTGTCAATGATGAGTGTTTCTACGTGGAAGATCCAAATGTCAAATGGATAGTTAACTCTGAAGCTTCTCATCACTGTGCTCCAAAGAGAGCTTTTCATAAGCTATCAAGCTAGAGATTTTGGCCAGTTGTATAAAGGGAATAAGAGTGTTGCACCAGTGGTTGGGATTGGTGATATGATTGCTGAATCAGATTTAGGATGCACGTTGACTCTGAAGAATATGAGACATATTCCTCAATTGCGCCACAACTTGATTGCAGTGAATGTTCTTAACAAAGAGGGATATGATCAGAAATTCATTGATGGGAATTAGAAGCTTTCCAAGGGTTCATTGTTGGTTGGTAGAGCGAAGCTTTGTTCCACTTTGTACTGAACAAAGCTCAAGATCACTTAGAGTCAGTTACACATAGTAGAAGATGAATCATCACCAAACTTGTGGCACAAGAGGCTGGGACACATGAGTGAGAAAGGATTGCAGCTCTTGGCTAAAGAGTCTTTGATTCTAATGGTGCAAGGTAAACCACTCGACCCTTTTGATTATTATTTATTTGGTAAATAACATAGAGGTTCCTTTCGTTCAAATTTTAAACAAAAGATGCATGTATAGGAACTAATACATTCTGATGTTTGTAGACCTCTTGAGGTAGAGTCCTTGGGTGGTAAGAAGTTTTTTATAACCTTTATTGATGATGCTTCATGCAAGACTTGGGTTTATATCCTTAAGAGCAAGGGGGAGGTATTGCAGAAGTTCAAAAGATTCTATGCCATGGTTGAGAGGCGAATTGGAAAAATGTTGAAGTGTTTGCATTCCAACAATGGTGGTGAATACACATCAAATGAATTCAAAGAATATTGTTTTCAGCATGGTATCAGACATGAGAGAACAGAGCCTGCTACCCCTCATCATAATGGTTTTTATGAAACAATGAATAGAACCATTATGGAGAAAGTTAGAAGCATGATGAGGATGGCCAAATTACCTAAGTCATTTTGGGATGAAGTTGTTTTGCATGCTACATAATCAATAGATCCCCTTCAGTTCTTTTAGAGTCTGACATTCCAGATAGAGTTTAGGATGGGAAAAATGACTCTTATTCCCACTTGAAAGTTTTAGAATGCAAAGCGTTCATGCATGTCCCAAAGGAGAAAAGGAGAAAACTAGATAGTAAAGCCACTCAATGTATCTTTTTTGGATATAGAGATGAAGAGTTTGGTTACAAACTATGGGATCCAGAGAAGAAGACAATTGTTCGGAGTAGAGATGTTGTCTTCCATGAGCATGAGACTATGAAAGATTTGAAGAAGAAACAGATAGACACAGGAGTGCCTAGAGTTGTTGTGGATCTAACTCCACAATAGATTCTTACTACCATTCCTGAAGGTGGTAGAGAAGAGATAGAAGTTGAAAATGACCAAGAGCTAAATGTTGAGCAAGAAGAGCCACCACTAGACAATCCAAAATTACAACTTAGAAGATCCGAGAGAGAGCATAGGCCATCATCAAAATACCCCAATTCAAGTTATGTGTTGATCAATGATGAGGGGGAGCCTAAAAGCTTTAAAGAAGTCTAGACTCTCAAAGATAAGAGTTGTTGGATTAAATCCATGTAGGAGGAGATGGATTGTCTGCACAAGAATGGTACTTATGACTTGATCGAGTTTCCTAAGGGTAAGAGAGTTCTAAAGAACAAATGGGTCTTCAAGATGAAGAAGGATGGTGACAAGATAATCAAGTATAAAGCACGCCTAGTGGTAAAGGGATTTAGTCAAAAAAAGGGAATTGACTTTGATGAGATTTTCTCACTAATAGTTAAGATGACCTCAATTGGAATTATCTTGGGTTTGACAGCTAGCTTGAATTTGGAGATCGAGAAACTTGATGTTCAAACTGTATTTCTGCATGGGGATTTGGATGATGAGATATATATGAGTCAACCAGAATGTTTTAAGGTTAAAAGGAAAGAGCACTCGGTTCACAAGTTGAAGAAGATCTTATGTGGCTTGAAGTAAGCTTCAAGGCAATGGTACATGAAGTTTCATTCTTTTATGACTAGCCAAAGTTATAAAAGAACGAAGACAGACCATTGTGTTTATATAAAACACTTTCCTAATGGTAATTTCACGATTTTGTTTTTATATATTGATGATATGTTCACTCTATGATTTGGAAGCTGAAGAAGGAATTGTCTAAATCCTTTAACATGAAGGATTTAGGCCCAGCTAAGTAAATCTTGGGAATTTAAATTATGTGTGACAGGAAAGCTAAGAAGTTGTGGCTGTCACAAGAGAAGTACATTGAGAAAGTGCTTGAAAGATTTAACATGAAGAATGTTAAATCTGTTAGCACACCACTTGCCAATCATTTCAAGTTGAGTAAGAAGATGTTTCCTACAATAGAAGCACAATAAAAGGAGATGAAATTGGTTCTCTATTCCTCTGCAGTGGGTTCTTTGATGTATGTGATGGTCTCAACGTGGCCAGATATTACTCATGCAGTTAGTTTGGTGAGCAGATTTCTTTCCAATCCTGAAAAAGATCATTGGGAAGCTGTGAAGTGGATATTCAAATATTTGAGAGGAACTTCAAAGATATGTTTGAGTTTTGGTAGTGCAAAGCCAATTCTTGAAGGGTTTGGAGATGATGACATGGCGGGTGACCTCGATGGCAGAAAAACAACTTTAGGCTACTTATTTACTTTTACAGGGGGAGTGACAAGTCCAAATTCTCTCGTGTTTTTGTGTCTTATTCTCGTTCTTTTGTCCTTTGTTTTTTATCTTTCTTGAGTAAAAAGAGCCAGCATGGGCACAAGAGGGGCATGAGGTAGTAGAATCACCTCTGAAGGGTATTTGGATGCCAATGATACCAAAGATGGTCAACGAATTCTCAACGAAAAGCTCTCTCTCTCTCGAGCCTGGCATTTCTGCCCACCATTCCAACATTGCTGAAGGAGAAGTTCGTGATCGTGCCCACAATAAAAGTAATAATTACCAGCTGGAGTAGAAGCAGTGCACCCTAGCTACCGAAAGAATGAAGAGCTTTACAAGGCAAGTCTGATCGTATCTTCCGAATTCTAGGAGGTAGATTGGATAATTAAAGAAGGTTGAATGTCAGCAATCTAGGGCACGACGAGTACAGAATCTGCGAGACAGATCTTCTAAATAAGGGAAGAATATGTCAGATATGGAAAGTCTTGGGCACAGCGACTACGAAATGGGTCGAAGATCCCCCAGCCTGTGGGGAAAGTTATCGTATTTTATACTCCTATTTAGGCTTGTTTAATGGCAGAGGATGAACATAACACTTGACACACACTTTTGCTTTAAGATACATTTTTACTTTTCTACATTTTAATTCTCATTTAACAATCCCGGGCCTTATGCCCGCAGGTTGCTAGGATTTCTAGTTTTATGTACTTAAATCCAACATTAGTGTTGGATCATTTTGCTATTCAATCAAGTAAGTTTTCATTTTAATTATGTCTTTATTTACTTATTATTTTTAATGTTCTAAGTCTAGCATGAGCAGCTAGACTCGTTATTTTGGATTGAACAAAGATAAGAACTTAATAAACACGTAAGAACTATTAGTGTCACCATTGTGCACTAAGTATTTGTGTTGTTGTATTGGCGAGATATGTTCGACAATGTGTGCCTGGTTATGTCCCAAGAAGCTGTGTTTTCTGTTGTGCAAGAAAAAGAGAACAGTTGGCGAACTATTCCAGATTATGTCCCAGACAGAACCAGGGACACTCTATATATGGCAGTTTTCATGTTGGAAAGATCTTGCGCCAAACCAGTTTGGAAGGTCAAGATATATTCATTTTACTACCTTGTGGTGTAGATACTATGTTGAATTAATAGAGGACTTGATAGGATAGTGGAGTAGACCTGGGTTGCTATATAGGAGACAGCGCTGAAGACGGTGAAGTCAGAACAATCCTGTCGATCACCGGAGCTGGAGATGGTGTGCGAATAGAGATTAGAGGGGTTGCGAGAGTGAGGATAGGTGAAGGAGGAGGGAAGGAAATGACGGGGGTGAGATCGGAAGAAGAGACTAGAGTGTTGAAGGGAAAGATGTTTCCTACAAACTTAACATGGCGAGAGGTGTAAACACGGTTAGTGATGGGATTGAGACACAAGTAAGCACTTTGTGAGGTGCAATAACCAATTAAGACACAAGGTTTAGACCTACTATCTAATCTATGGGATGCATAAGGGCATAACCTGTTGGGGTTTTTTCAAATTAAACCACCACAAGATCTATTTGCTTGTTCTTTAATTCTAATATCATGTATGTCATATATTTATGCAGCACATATGTTTTAATTAACCGAGTTCAATTAAACATGCAAACCAGTTTTTTTAATCTACTGGAAACGGAAACATGGATTATCGAAAAAATGACTTATAATCAAACGTCGGGTTGAGGACAAGATTAAAGGTCTAATATTGATGTTGTGTATGATGAAATCGGCACCTCCCACAGAGCTATTCGACTTTTCGATCTTTTGCTGTATTCCCAGACTGTATCTAGATTTAGGGTGGACAGAAATCTACTAGATAATTATGGATACTGTAGAGATCAAGAGATAACTGAGGGGCTGATTTCTTATATGTGATTTTAGATTCCCCATCTCCTTATTTATAAGGGGGTAGATGAAAATACATTGTCCCAACCTTACTGGGTTTAGGCCTTAATCTCTTTTTCCATCTCTAGTCCATTAAAGTTATATTGGGCTACAACAGAGATCTAGAAGAATATTAAATTGACCCACTAATTTATTTAATTCACAATATCCAATAAACTTATGATATTATTAAGTAAATTAAATATTACTTTTATTCCATTAAAGAAATAATATTGACCTACCAATTTAATACATATTTGTGAATATACTTTCTCCTTTAGTTCAACCATTCCCCGTATTTAAGATCTAATTGTCATTAATTAATTATGTAAGCCTCTAACAGCTATAAATAATTAATATCTAAAACCTTGAGTAGTACCACACAAGCTTTATCATGTACGGAATAAATTCCATCTGCAGGGTTTCACATGACATATCATCCAATATACAAAACTAACAATCTCCCACTTATACTTGAAGCATATCTTTCAAGCATAATAACTAACTAGCTAACTCTCAAATCAAAATAATAAATTCAAATTGCACTCCCAGGTCGACATCTCACTCCTATTTTCTCCACTTGACCATCAAAGGTCTTAGCTGGAAGGCTCTTCATAATAAATCGGCTAAATTGTCCTCCGATGCAATCTTGACCATTGCCATGTCCCCTCTCTTAACAATTTCTCGTATAAGATGGTACTTCCTTTCTATGTGTTTATTTGTCTTATGGGCTTTGAGTTCCTTTGAATTTGCCACTACACCAGAGTTATCACAGTATATTGTGATGCTCTTAGGCAAATCAGGAACCACGCTCAAGTCCAATAGGAAGCTCCGGAACGAGACAACTTCTTTTGCAGCCTCAGTGGCAGCTACATATTTAGCTTCCATGGTAGAATCAACAATGTATTTCTGCTTGATGCTTCTCCATGCAATGGCTCCGCCTCCTAATGTAAACACATAGCCTGAGGTAGACTTACTCTGATCTTTATCAGATTGAAAATCTAAGTCCGTGTAACCCAAAGGCACGAGACTATCAGACTGGTACACTAGCATATAATCTTGAGTCCTTTTCAGGTACTTGAGAATATTCTTAACCGCAGTCAAGTGACCTTGTCCAAGGTTAGGCCGATATCTTCTTACCATGCCAACAACATAGCATATATCAGGTCTCATGCATAGCATACATCAAACTTACCACAGCCGAAGCATATGGGACTTTCTTCGTCTCATCTATCTCAAACTATGTTTGGGGACACATTTGCTTGGATAAATAGATTCCATGTCTAAAAGGTATAAAAATTTTCTTGGAATATTGCATGCTAAACCTAGCTAGCACTGTATCGATATAAGTAATTTAGGATAAGCAAAGTATCATTTTCTGGCGATCACGAGTAATCTTGATGCCAAGGACGTGTCCGGCATCAAAAAGGATATTCCAAGACCTCGGCGCCTGCTTAAGTCTATAAATAGATCTCTTAAGCTTGCACACTAAGTGCTCTTGGCCTTTAGCAATGAAACCCTCTGGTTGCTTCATGTGGATGTTTTTCTCAAGACTTCCATTCAGGAATGCTGTCTTGACATTTGACACGCGGTCGTTTCACGGTCAGAATAAATCTCAAGAGGGACTTATTCTTATGCCCACTACAAGGTGTAGCTAGCAACGAGAGTAAGGGTCGATCCCACAAAGAGCTGTGAATCCTATCTTCCAATGTCACATTTTCAAAAGTTTGAGGGTTGTTGTGGTCTCCGTATTTTGTAAAGTAAATACTGAAAAATAAAATAAAAAAAAAACAAAGCAAGAAAGAAAAATATTTGTAGTAACGTATTCTGGATTAGAACTTAGATTTCGAACTTAACAAACACTTGACTGATCATGGGCACGCTGATTACTTTTGTGAATCTAATTATCTGGTTATAGGAAATGGATCTCTCTCACTTGCCCAATCTATCCTTTAAATTTAGCCTAGAGGAGATCTCTCGTCCCCTAAACCCTAACTTGTTGTCCAACCTCGATCTCTCATATGATTGTAAACAACAAAGCAATATTATGCCCTAGACAGACCCAGATTTATCTAGACACTGATCTCTCAGATGCCCTCAGTACCCGTGATGTATCCCATCCCTTTATGACCAACACACAGCTACGATTCATTGACCATTTATAGAGGTAGTGAACACAATTCTAATTAACGAGTGATCAGCCACGATTAACTAGCTTAGCCCACTTTAATGCAACAAAGAAAATGATTACATGATGGAACCAAATTCACATAGTTTATGCCTATAAACCTCACGGTTCTTACGTGTTCATTAAGTTCTTATCTTTGTTCAATCCGGAATAACGTATCAAGCCACTCATGCTAGACTTAGAACAACAATAATAATTAAAAGAAATAAAAGAAAACATAATATAAATGAAAAACTTACTTATATTAAATTGCAAAAGGAATCCAACACCAACGCTGGATTTAGTAACATAAACTGGAAATTCTAAGTGTCTGCGGGCATAAGGCCCAAGACTGAATGCAGAAAAGTAAATGTGCGGAAAAATAAATTGTTCAGAGTATTTCGTACGTTAAAATTTGTTTATTTTCTGCCATCAAATCTACTTATATAGGAGTACAAAACACAAGATAAACTCTCCAAAAGGCCGAGGGATCTTCAGCCCAATTCGTAGCCGCCATTGTTAGTTTAGTATACTGGAAGACTTGTCTTTGTATACTTTTCTAATGATGTGATGATATAAAATGAAAGTTATTGCAGTCACTGTTTGGATTTAGATTATGTTCTATAATTGTTCTATGCAAAGTTCCATATACTTACATTGTAGATGATATGGTGTGGGGAGTCACACCGTAAGATGATATCATTAGAACCTTGTAATGTATTAAAGAGCTCACGGTTTAGATGGTCCTGAATACACAATCGGTACACCGTAGAATAATGTGATAAGTTAGTTTATCTTGACTAACTGATTATTCTAGTACATTCATTAGTGTATTGAGGATGATCACGATAGGATACTATTCTCTGTCTCTAACCCAGTTACTGAGAACATAAAGATCCACAGAGTTCTGGTTCTGAACTCATATGATATTGGTGAGCATATGTGTGCATTGTTTGTTACTTTGATTTATCAATGAGTGAGATCTTTTCGTAGATCAAACTTGATATCTTGGGTAATAACAATGTATACATAATGTCTCGAGTAGTATACATGAGCACCGTGTCCTGGTGCACCAGGTTGATGATGTTCTCTTGAGAAAAGTCAAGTTCATGTTGAAACCCTGCAAGTGGAATTTATTCCTTACATGGTAAAGCTTGTGTGGTACTACTCAAGATTTTAGATGTTAATTAATTATGGCTGTCAGAGGCTGACATAATTAATTAATGAACATTATATCTTAAACATGGGGAATGGCTGGACTAAAGGAGAAAGCATATTCGTAAATATGAATTAAATTGGTATGTCAGTTTTACTTCTTTAGTGGAATAAAAGTAAAACTTAATTTATTTAATTATATCCTAAGTTTATTAGATATTGGATATTAAATAAATTAGTGGCCCAATTTAATATTCTTCTAGATCCCTGTTGTAGCCCAATTGACTGATAGTGGACTGGATATTGAACTTGAGATAGAGGCCCAAACCCAGTAGGGTTTGAGAAGAGAAATTTCGCCCACTTCCCTATATATAGGGGAGGGGGGGCTGAAATTTACACACTTAATATTCAGCCCCTCTTTATCTCTCAAAATTATTCACAGATTTCACAAACTTATCTAGTAGATTTCAGCCCACTCTTAATCTATATATAGTCCGGGAATACAACAGAAGATCTTGGAGTTAAATACTGTGGTGGCCAATTTTGAGATGCTAGGTGGTGCTAGTATTGCATTCATTCAACAGCAAGATTAGATCTTTAATCTTGTCCTCAGGCCGTCTGACAATTGTAAGTAATTCGAATCTATGTATTCCGCTTCGTTAGATTCATTTTGCATGGTTCTGTGCTTGACATGATAAACATGCATGTGACATAAAAAAAGTGATTTGCATGAACATGGATTAATAAACAACCAAATGATCTTGCGGTGGTTTAATTCGAAAAAACCCCAACAACTGGTATCAGAGCGGGTTTTGGCACTGTTCTAGGATTAATCCGGGCATAAATTTTGAAATACATATTAAATTTGATGATAAATTTATGGTGTTTAAATTTTCAGATTTAATTGCCATGTACTTCGATTTTTTATGGTATTCAAAACTTGGAAGAATTTTTGATTGAATTCAAAAATTCTAGTTTTTAGTTGTGTAGGATTTTTGGCCACTATGTAATAAGGATTTGGGATGATATTTGATGATCTTCAAATTTCCAAATTTTATCTCATAGTGTTCGAAAATTTGGATGTTAAAATTTCGAATTTTGATGTGTTCAAAATTCCCTAATTTAAGCTATGAATTTTCGGTCTTATGGAATTAGAATTGGAATGGATTTTTTATCAACATTAAAATTTCCAGATTTAATTCCTAGTAGGGGTCGAAAATTTGATTGATTAGAAATGGATTTGGTGATTTTTGATGTGTATCAAAAGTTACAAAATTCTAATCTAGATAGATTTGAAATTAGAATTTTAAATTTGGTAATTTTTGAAGTGGATAAAAATTTCCAGATTTTTAATTCTTGAAATTTTCAAAACCTAGCTACATTATTTGGAATAGTTTTTTTATTAATGTCAAAATTTTCAAATGTGAAATATAGTGTATTTTTTGAAATTTTAATAAATTAATTTGGATAAGATTTTGATGAAAATAAAATTTTCAGATTTATTTATTAAGGTGGATCGAAAATTTGGGTATTTGATTAAGATTTAATATTATTTGATGTATATCATAATAATAGAATTTTAAATTTGAAAGAATTTGAAAAGAGAATTTTAAATTTGAAAGAATTTGAAGTGGATCTGATGCAACCCGGACAATTTGTACAGGATACGAGAACGCGCGGAAGACTTCTAGAATCGAATACACCAACTAAGGAAGGATTCAACCCTACTCTAAGACTCAAGTAACTTGAAATAATCTGGATTAAATGAAATAACAACTCAAAACAATATTAAAGACGAACTAGACCTAATTACGACACTTAGACTACGACACAAAAACGATACACAAATCCAACAAGAAAGGGGCTGATTTGGGATGAGAATTATGGCTGGAAGATGATGGTATTTGAGACGAGATTTATGGGTTAAGAATGTCTAGGGAAGATAGGATATGATAATGGTTCGAAGGACTTACGGTATAGATGGAAAACACGATGAATTGATGCCGAATGGAACCGAACCCTTGATGATCGACACACGATCTGGTCTTGATGGCTTGGGAGGGACACGAACGTTGGTGAAGGATGTAGGGCGTCGTTTGATGAAGGTCGAAGGTGGTAGTGTTGAGAATTGCAACCTGATTAATCCCCGGCGTATCTAGTACGATGAAAATGAATCTTCAAGTTGTTCTTCGTAGCGAGTTCACCCTAATTCTTCGTATGAATTAGAACGTTACCTTGATGTAAGACTCAAAGTTTTCTAGGCTTCAAGAATGAATATTTTCGAGGAAAACAATCAAAAGCTTTAAACGGTTGAGACACAAATTGAATGCAAAAGCAATTTTAATCAATAATGTCTAAAATATCAATGTAACATGGTTCCCCTATTTATAGGACATAGGAAGCACGAAATTTAACTCTAAAAAGGCCTAAAAATCTGATCCAAAAGGGATCTCTAACTATACTATAAAAATACCTAAACTAGAATTCTATTCAATGTTGGAAATTGCCTTAAATACAATTCTAGTCAAACCTATTCTATAATGAACGAAAATAAACATCAAAATATTAAATAAAATCTGATCTAAACTCTAGTCTAAATTAATTAAATAAATACTATAGTCTAAATAAAATTCAACCCCTAATTAAATTGAATAAGGGCCGAATTTCTTCATGCGTGCACGTCGACTTCTTCATGCACACGTGCACATCATCTTGCTCTCTTTTTCAACTCTTCAAGTTATATTCTCCATGGTATGATCTTGATCTTCATTAGTTAATAAATTAACTAACATATGGCTGCCCTTCGCATCTTCTAATTCTTCGAACTTTTTGCGAATCAACACTTGTAGATAACCTTGCAATTTGTTCGCTCGAAGTCGTGTCATTGGACCTTTGAATTGTAGCACGGGTTCAAGACCTTCAATGCCTTGTATGGCTTCATCATTCCTCCCATGCTGAAGAGAATTCGTCCTCGAATTTGGATCATCGTCTTGATCGAACTGATCTGCAACAAATGGAGATAAATCGGCAACATTGAAAGTTGAAGAACATTTATACTCTCTGAGAAGATCAATGTAGTAAGCATTGTCATTTACAAGACTCAGAACTGTGAAAGGACCTTCTCCACGTGGTGATAACTTGGACTTTCTCAGGTTTGGAAACCGTCCGGGACTCAGATAAATCCAAACGCGATCTCCGGGCTGAAATATCACTTGCTTGTGTCGTACGTTTCTGGATTCGGCCGTGTGCTTCCCTTTGTGCTCAATGCGAGCACACACTCTCTCATGCATCTCCTTAACTTGCTCAGCTCTCCTCAAACCTTTAACACTTGTTAGATGCTCAACAGGTAAAGGTAATAAATCAGTAGGCGTTAACGGATTAAATCCATAAACAACCTCAAAAGGAGACATATTAGTAGAAGAATGTACCACATGATTATATACAAATTCAGCGTAAGGTAAACACTCTTCCCAAGACTTCAGATTATTTTTAATTAAAGATCTAAGTAGTGTGCCTAAAGTGCGATTCACAACCTCAGTTTGACCATCGGTTTGTGGATGACATGCAATAGAAAACAACTTAGTCCCTAATTTTCCCCACAAAACTCTCCAAAAATGTGCAAGAAACTTAGAATCCCTATCATTAACAATAGTTTTAGGAATACCATGCAATCGAACTACATGCACAAAGAATAGATTGGCACTATGACAGCATCATCAGTTTTTCTACATGCAATGAAATGCACCATTTTAGAAAAATGATCAACAACCATAAAAATAGAATCCTTACCCGATCTAGACCTAGGTAAACCTAAGATAAAATCCATAGACAAATCAATCCAAGGTGAACTAGGGGCGGATAGGGGCGTGTATAAACCAAACGGGTGTGAAGTAAACTTAGACCTATGACAAGTAATACATCTACCACACACATGCTGAACATCTCTTTTCATATGCGGCCAATAAAAATGCTCATGCAGCATGCTTAATGTTTTATTCACACCAAAGTGACCCATTAAACCTCCCGCATGCGCTTCTAACACAAGTAGCTCACGAATAGAACAACTAGGAATGGATAACTGAGAACCACGAAATAAAAATCCACCATGCACGTAAAACCCATCAAAAGACTTAGAATTTTTTGAACACTCATCAAAAATCGAAGCAAAGAATGGATCACATGCATATAGACTCGTAATCGACTCAAAACCAAGCATTCTAGCATGCATCAAATTCAGCAACGTGTACTGTCTAGATAGGGCATCGGCTACAATGTTTTCTTCTCCTTTCTTGTATTTGATGACGTACGGAAAGGACTTGATAAACTCGACCCATCTCGCATGCCTCTTGTTCAGATTTTGTTGCCCTCTCAAATATTTTAAGCTCTCATGGTCCGTGTGAATCATGAACTCCTTTGGCTACAGATAATGCTGTCACGTCTCCAATGATCTCTTTAATGCGTACAACTCTTTATCATAGGTGGAATAACACAGAGCTACACCATTTAATTTCTCACTGAAGTAGGCGAATGGACACTGTTCCTGCATCAAAATAGCACCAATACCTATCCCGGAAGCATCACATTCAATCTCAAAAACCTTATCAAAATTAGGTAAACACAAAATAGGTGCATGACATAAAAGATGCTTCAAACGTGTAAATGTTTCATGCTATGCTTTACCCCACTCAAACTTACGACCCTTCTTACTTAACATAGTAAGAGGCATGGCAATGCTAGAAAAATCACGCACAAAGCGACGATAAAATCCGGCAAGGCCGTGAAAGAATCGAACCTCCGTGGCTGATTTGGGTGTTGACCATTCTTTAATTGCTTTGATTTTAGAACGATCAACCTCAATACCACGTATACTCACAACAAAACCAAGAAATACAACTTCATCTAAACAAAAAGAGCATTTAGACAAATTTCCATACAACTTGGCTGATCTCAGAATATCAAAAACACACCTAAGGTGTGCTAGGTGCGCCTGTGCATCGTGACTGTAAATCAGGATATTATGAAAGTACACAACTACAAATTTCCCAATCACATCACGCAAAATATGGTTCATTAATCTCATAAAAGTGCTAGGTTCATTAGTGAGACCAAAAGGCATAACTAACCACTCATATAAACCATGCTTAGTCTCAAAAATTGTTTTCCACTCATCCCCTTCATGCATTCTAACTTGAAAATAACCAGAACGTAAATCAATTTTGGAAAAGACTTTAGAACCGGATAATTCATCAAGCATATCATCTAATCTAGGGATAGGGAATCCATACTTCACTATTATTTTGTTGATGGCGCGGCAGTCCATGCACATTCTCCACTCATTGTTCTTCTTCGGCACTAGAATGACTGGAACTGTGCATGGGCTCATTGACTCTCGAACCTGTTTCTTCTCAAGCAGCTCTTTCACTTATCTATCAATTTCCTTGGTCTCTTTAGGGGACGTCTGGTATGCTGGTCTATTTGGCAAGACGGCGTCGGGCTGGAAATCAATCTGGTGCTTGATCCCACGAATTGGAGGTAATCCACTTGGAATCTCTTCCGGGAACACATCTGCGAACTCCTCCATAAGTGGCTGCACAACACTAGGCAAAGAAACATCATTAATAGCACTACTCTTATAAGATAGAAGAACAAAAGGTAACCCTGCTTTTAATGTTTTTTCTACGCCTTTCACCGAAATAAACAGGTTGCGGTTTTGATCTTTCTTTGCAGCTGATCCAGATGAATTCCCATGTACAATGGAATCATTGGAAGACGGTTTAGGGGCTGAAGAAGTAGGAGTGGCAACCTTCTTGGGGGTCTCAGTTGATTGGGTACCGTTGGCGGTAATCCGGGCTACGGCGGCGACCTCTTTTGCTCTCTCAACTCTAAACCTCTCTTGCATAATTCTCTGATCCTCTGCAATGGCTTTAGGAGACAGCGGCTTTAGTGTAGTAATGCGTCCATCTCTCTTCACGATGTACGTGTTTGCAAAGCCATCATGAACTGTCTATCTGTCAAACTACCATGGTCTACCTAACAATATGTGTGTTGCATCCATAGGAATAACATCGTAAACAATAGAGTTAGAAAATCGACCAATAGAGAATGAGACACGTACCTGAGCCATTACTTTGATCTTTCCTCGATCCGTAAGCCACTGCAAGTTGTATGGCTTCGGATGCTTGATGGTGGTCAGCGCTAATTTGTCAATTGCATACTGGCTCATGGCGTTGATCACACTTCCACTATCTATTATCATCGAGCAGGTCTGGTCTTTGATAGTAACACGTGTGAAAAAAATGTTCTCACATTGATCCGGCTGCTCTTATTCACGATTGATGCTCAGACTGTGTATAGACACAAGACTAACATGAGAAAGCTCGAGTTCCTCTTCATCCAAGTTGACTAGAGGCGTCTCTGGCTCCTTCTTGGTGTCAACTGTGGGCTGGTCCTCATCCTCACTAGCTGACTCGATCTCATTCTATTCGGTAATGAACAGAACACGCCGGTTCAGACACTGGTTCTGAAAGTGGCCCCAACCTTGGCACTTATGGCACTGGATGTCTCTAGCTTGATTCTGGTTGGCACTTGGTACTGGGCTGGGTGGATTGGGCCATGTATAGGCTTGCCTGGATGATAGTGGTAGTGTAGACTCGGGTCTACAACTGGGCTGCAGTGTAGAACGGTCGAAACACCACTCGGGCGGTCCGGACTGACCTCGGGATCGAGTAGGCTCAGTAGAAGGGGTAGAAGATGATGTGGAATTTGTATCTTTGTTCCATGGAGGTCGAACAAGGGCTGAACTGTGGTGCGATCTCCGTCGGCCCTCTCTAAGTTGTCTCTCCACAATTGATGCGTAATGCACCTTCTCTTCTATACTTGTGAAGTTCTTAAGTTCAACTTCATAAGCGATATCGAGATTCATGCCTTTAATGTACCGGATGATGGTAGCATTCAAGGTCTCTTGTTTCTCAACTCGGTTCAGGGTGGTCTCAAGCTCCTTGTGGTACTCTTCAACTGATCGTGTACCTTGCTTGAGCCGGTTGAGCTTCTTCTCCAGCTCTCTCTCATAATGTATAGGAATGAACCTGCCACGCAGAAATCCTTTCATCTCCTCCCAAGTATCGATGGGTGGATATCTCTCACGTCGGCGTTGTTCCTGCTGCATCTCCCACCATGAGGTTGCGTAGCCTCTAAACTCTAACGATGCTAACTTGACCTTCTTCTACTCAGGAAAGTCATAGCTGTTGAAAATCTTCTCAACCTTACGTTCCCAATATAAGTACATATCAGGATTGTGAAGGCCTTTAAACTCTGGGATGCTTATTTTGATGTTGTTCAGCAAGCTGTCGGGATCTTCACATCAGGGTGCTTATCTGTAGGGCAGACGTGGTCGGTCACATCTCTGATATGGATCATACTCAGCCTCTAACTCCTCTGCATAGTAACCATAGTCTTCTTCAGCATCACGATCATAGGGATCGTTAAACTGCACTTGTTGTTGGCGATGCTGAGCTTGTGGTGCTCTAGCATTCACCCTAGCTAGCTCGGCTACTTGAACTTCTAACTGTCGAGCTGCTTCAGGCTACTGAACTATTTCTAGCTGTTGAGCTACTTTAGGTGGACGAGCTGCTCCTTCTGGCTGTACATGTTGTTCTTGAACTGGTGGTGGTACAGGAATTCGAGCAGCAATAAGCTCGAGCTGTGCCATCATCTTGGCCAACGAACTATCTAGCTTATGCTCCAATTCTTGATGGTGGTACTGGGCATCCCATGGTTGTGGCATCGATGAAGCCGCATTTGTATGAGAACTAGATGAAGTGGGTGCCTTATCATGTGTTTTTTTATACCCATCTCTGGACTCCATGTGTACCTGTAAACAATGAACAAACGTGAAAGGAAAACAGGGTATAGGACCTCACAATTCCTCACAATCACTCATGTTTTCTCTCTATATTTTACCCCTTGTGTATGTCTCTCAAGTATGTTGTGGTGCTCGTGTGAGAGGTGCGTATATGGTGGTACAAATTGACTCTTCCGTTGCTTGAGATCGGCTTCTCTCGAACTTCTGGGGGTGATTTCACCTTGAAGCTGATGGAATTTGGCCAAAAAATCCCTTATGTCACAGCAAAGCAGTGTGTTTGGTTCGTCTTGTTGAGATGTTTCTGGAATGGTATGGTGGAGAAAAATCAGAGCTCGGGAGCAGAAATAGTAGACAGAAGATGGAAAACCGGAAAACCGGGTGTTTTAGGCAAAAGGAAGGAAGAGAAGGAAAGAAAAGAAGTAGGAAGGAAGAAAATGATTTGGATATGTGTACCACTAGTGTGACACAACTTAAATACCTTAATTCGACTAGACTCTAAATGGAAGCTACCAAATTAAAATGTAACTCAATTGGAAATTACTAACTAAAGAACTACACTATAAGGAAAGTTCTCAAAACTAAAATAAGGCTCACAAGGGAGTTACCAACTATGACTAGAACTAAAAGGAAAGATCTAAAAATAAAATCGAACTCAAAAGGTAATTCAAAAATCAAATTGGATTTTTCTCTTTTCCTTTTTTGTCGGATTTTCTCTTTTTTTTTATCCAGTTTTTTTTTATTCGATCTCTTTCTTTTCTCCTATTTTTTTACTGTTCCTTTTTTTTAACTTTCGGTTTTTTTTTAAACCGAGCTTTTTTTTTCAAATGATGAGCACTAGTCTATTACAACTCGATAGACACGTCGACTGACACGTAAGCAATAAATTGACACGTAGGATTGAACCACGACCAGCAGAGCTGACATGGCTCTGATGCAAAATTTATGATATAACCCGGACAATTTGTACAGGATACGAGAACGCGTGGAAGACTTCTAGAATCGAACATGCCAACTAAGGAAGGATTCAACCCTACTCTAAGACTCAAATAACTTGAAATAATCTGGATTAAACGAAATAACAACTCAAAACAATATTAAAGATGAACTAGACCTAATTACGATAATTAGACTACGACACAAAAATGATACACAAATCCAACAAGAAAGGGGCTGATTTGGGACGAGAATTATAGCTGGAAGATGATGGTATTTGGGACGAGATTTATGGGTTAAGAATGGCTAGGGAACATAAGATATGATAATGGTTCGAAGGACTTACGGTATAGATGGAAAACATGATGAATTGATGCCGAATGGAACTGAACCCTTGATGATCGACACACGATCAGGTCTTGATGGCTTAGGAGGGACAAGAACGTTGGTGAAGGATGTAGGACATCATTTGATGAAGGCCGAAGGTGGTAGTGTTGAGAATTGCAACCTGATTAATCAACGGCGTATCTAGTACGACGAAAACGAATCTTCAAGTTGTTCTTCGTAGCGAGTTCACCCTAATTCTTCGTATGAATTAGAATGTTCCCTTGATGTAAGATTCAAAGTTTGCTAGGATTCAAGAATGAATATTTTTGAGGAAAACAATCAAAAGCTTTAAACGGTTGAGACACAAATTGAATGCAAAAGCAATTTTAATCAATAATGTCTAAAATATCAATGTAGCATAGAGCCCCTATTTATAGGACATAAGAAACATGAAATTTAACTCTAAAAAAGCCTAAAAATATGATCCAAAAAGGATCTCTAACTATAATATAAAAATACCTAAACTAGAATTCTATTCAAGGTTGGAAATTGCCTTAAATACAATTCTAGTCAAACCTATTCTATAATGAGCGGAAATAAACATCAAAATATTAAATAAAATCTGATCTACACTATAGTCTAAATTAATTAAATAAATACTATAATCTAAATAAAATTCAACCCCTAATTAAATTGAATAAGGGCCGAATTTCTTCATGCATGCACGTCGACTTCTTCATACACACGTGCACGTCTTCTTGCTCTCTTCTTCAACTCTTCAAGTTATATTCTCCATGGTATGATCTTGATCTTCATTAGTTAATAAACTAACTAACTTATGGTTGCCCTTCGCATCTTCCAATTCTTCGAACTTTTTGCGAATCAACACTTGTAGATAACCTTGCAATTTCTTCGCTCGAAGTCGCGTCATTGGACCTTTGAATTGCAGCTCGGGTTCAAGACCTTCAATGCCTTGCATGGCTTCATCAGGATAAAATTTCTAGATTTATTGTTTTGGGATTTTTGAAAATTTATCTTATTAAAATTGGATAAGGTGATTTTGGATATATACAAATAATTATTAAAATCCAATTGTGATAAGAATTTAATTTTGGATAGGTTTTGGAAGATTTGAAGTGGATCAAATCTTCAAACCTTATCCTTAAAGATTTAGATTCTTATAGATAATATTTGGATTAGATTATTGATTTATATCAATATATCCAAATATTATTTAATTAGGATGACTTGAAAATATTAAATAAATTTGGTGGATAATTTTAAATAATTTTCAGATTTATTTTAGTGATAGTTTCAAAACATACAAGTTATAAATTGGTGGATAATTATTTTAATTTCCAATTTTTATCTTGTGGATAATATCGAATTAATTAATTTAATCGATTGTTAAATTGGATATTTTAATATTCATGCATAGATATCATATGTTATTTTATGTGGATCATATAATACATGATTGCTGGATTTGTAGACTGTGTTTGTTTGCAGGTTTACCAACTATCATGGCTCCTTTATTTTATGTGTTGTATGTTTATGTTGAATGAATGTTGGTCGTATGTCTGTTTGGCTACGTGATGGATTATGACTAGGTTTTATTTTACATTGTTTTAATGTAATAGATATAAAGCTGTTAGACCGAGTTTTTTGAGTTGTAATTTTTATTCTAGCAATATTAGATTTTTCCTTTTGGAATAGATAGTTTGTATTGAATGAAGATCGGAGATCAACTCAAAGAAGGAAAGTGGTTCACCACCAAGAAAGGAAGGTTCACCGGTTCACATCCCGAAACCCTAAATGGAGATAGGATTTTCGGCGAGGCGCGGTGAAAGGGGCGGCGGCCATAGCCCTATTTCCAGAGCTGACTTTCTAGTTTTATCTCATCAATAAACATGAGATATAAGCCATATATTTGGAATATTACTATTGCTTATTATGTTGAAGCATGCAATGGTTGTTTATCATTTTATGTGATGTTTGCATGTTCGATAATGGGATAAAATGAAACCTCAAACATAAATAACTAAGTGGGAGAGATTCATACCAAAGTATGTAGAAATCTTATACGGTCTCTATTAAATCTGGTTTAATTGAGAAGTGATGGGCATGCGCGTTGACATCGGTCTTCCTCCATATTGGATGTGTCATATCACAGATTTCTCTAGAAATTAAATCTCCTAAATGGATAGTTGAAGAACACTATTAGAACTAACTGACTCCTCCATCTGGAGCGGTTAAATTCGAATAGTGCTCTTGGTGCGAAGATAATGGTGTGCACACTTAGATGTAATTTATTGATAAACGTCTACACGATCGTGCCTTATCAGTTAGACGATTACATGACCGTGTTTATTATCCAGCTATTAATTTGCTTGTTGTAAGGAAACTCAACTGGAGGCAAATTAAAGGTTTAACCTATTTAAAAATGGATTTTATAAACGTCCACACTATCGTGGCTTATAAAAGACGTTTTTAAAGTGTCGGTGGAAAAGTATATAATTTTTGTGAGGTTTTCGATTATATACTATTTATCCTATCTTGGTTTGTGATTGTACTGCATGTTTTATTTCAGTTATTTCATATCATCAATGGCACTCTCCAATCTGTCTACAATCCTCAAAGAAAACAAACTTGTCGGTGAAAGCTACAATGACTGGCTTCGTAACATTAACCTAGTTCTTGTTGCTGAGGGACACAAGTTTGAGCTTGATGAGGTTTGTCCTCCACAGCCAGATGAAGGTTCTGACAAAGCCCAAAATGTTGCATATGATAAGTGGGTTAGGTCTAATAAGATAGCGCGTTGTTACATCTTGGCATCTGTGTCAAATGTATTGCAACATCAGCATGAGCCTATGAAAACCGCTTATGATATCATGTACAACCTTAGGTAGCTATTCGGTCATCAGAACCGCTCGACATGCCATTTGTCAATGAAAAAGCTAATGGATGCGAGAATGTCTGACTCCACACCTGTTAGGGATCACGTTCTCACAATGATGGGGTATTTATCTGAGATCGAGACCTTAGGTGGAGAGCTAGATGGCGATTCTCAAATAGACATTGTTCTTCATAGCTTGTCCTCGAAGTTTGAGCAGTTCAGGCTGAATTTTAACATGATTAAGAGGGATGTTAGCCTGACTGAACTGCTCATAGATCTTCAGGCGGCTGAATTGCTCCAAAAGAGCGATCCTCAGGCCCACATAGCTGAAAAAGGCGCGTCTTCTTCTGGTGGTAAAAGAAAGAAGAGAAATGCACCTAAGAAGGCTGCAGATGAGGCGCCTAAGGCAAAGAAGCCAAAGGCAAACATTCCTCCTGAGGAATTCAAGTCTAAGACTAAATGCTTCAAGTGCAGCCAACCAGGTCACTAGAAGGGGGCGTGTCCCAACAAGAAGAAGAAGAGAGGTACATCTCACACTCTGGTTGTAGAAACATGTTTAGCAACTTGTTCTACCCAGTCATGGGTAGTAGATACTGGAGCTACTGATCATGTTTGCATATCCTTACAGGGGTTCCTGGTAAAAAGATAGTTGAGTGAGGATGAGATCACTGTCTACATGGGTAATGTTACGAGAGTGGTGACTATTTCAGTGAGAGACGTTGTTTTACCTTTCAGTAGTGATAGAACTTTGGTTTTCAAATATTGTCTTTATGTGCCTGGTTTTAGGCGAAACTTGGTTTCAATTTCTAAATTGATTATGGATGGATATTCTGTTTCTTTTGATAACAAAGTAGTTATCTTTAGTGGTAAACATTTTATCTGTTCAGGCACATTGGATGGAAACTTATACATTCTTAAACCAATTGAAAACACTACGCAAAGATAACTGTTGAATACATCGATCATAAACCCTAACAAGAGAAAAGAACCTTTCTAACTGAATCAAACTTATCTTTGGCATCTAAGACTAGGTCATATTAACCTTAAGAGGATACAAAGGCTTGTAAACGATGGACCATTGTCTTCTTCGGTACTGGAATCGTTTCCTTTGTGTGAATTCTGTTTGGAAGGTAAAATGACCAAGCGTCTTTTCTAGTCAAAAGGAAATAGATCCGAAGGGCTGTTAGATTTCATTCACTCTAACCTATGCGGCCCTATGTCAGTTCAAGCTCGAGGAGGGTTTGAGTATTTCATCACTCTCATTGACGATTACTCTAGATACGGTTATATCTACCTGTTGCGTCGCAAGTCTAAATACTTTGAGAAATTCAAAGAGTTTAAGGCGGAAGTGGAGAAACGAACAGGTAAAAGTATCAAGTCACTATGTTCTAATCATGGTGGTGAGTACCTCTCAAGCGAATTTAGAGATTATATGGCAGAGAATATGATTACATCCCAGTTGACTGCGCCTGGAATGCCACAGCAGAATGGCGTGGCGAAAAGAAGGAATCATACACTGTTTCAGATGGTTAGATCGATGATGAGTTATTCTGAGTTGCCCATTCATTCTGGGGATATGCCCTGGAAACAGTAGCATATATTCTTAACTTGGTTCCATCGAAATCAGTTCCTGCTAGACCCACAGAACTATGGACTAGATGAAAGCCTAGTTTGAACCATATTCAGATTTGGGGTAGCCCAGCACATGTGTTGGACAAGGAAGCTGATAACCTGGCTCCTCGTACTGATGTAAGGCTATTTGTTGGATATCCTAGAGGAACGAAAGGTGGTTTGTTTTTATAGTCCTAAGGATCAGAAGATCATTGTTAGCACTAATGCACAATTCTTAGAGGAAGACTATGTCATAAACCACAAACCAAGGAGTCAAATCATCCTTGAGGAGTTAAGGGGAAGATTGAATCCTACACCAGTGATACAAGAGGAGAAACTACCAAACACTGCACATCGTGTCACAGAAGTACATGAACTGCCTTGTCACAGTGGGAGGGTTTTACGCCAACCTAATAGATTCATTGGTCTGGAAGAGGCTTCATATTTCCCAGAGGGTCTCAATGAATTGGATCCCTGGACCTATGATGAGGCAATTTGAGATAAAGATGTGGATTCTTGGAAAACTACAATGGAGTCTGAGATTGGATCTATGGATCGCAATCAAGTCTGGGAACTTGTAGAACCACAAGATGGGGTAAAACCCATTATCTGTAAGTGGGTCTACAAGCGCAAGAGAGGATCTGAGGGAAAGCTTGAAACCTTCAAGGCAAGATTGGTGGTAAAAGGGTATACTCAGAAAGAAGGGATCGATTATGAGGAAACCTTTTCACCGGTAGCCATGCTTAAGTCAATCCGGATTCTCTTGTCTATTGCCGCTCATTTGGATTATGAGATCTGGCAGATGGATGTCAAGACAAATTTCCTAAATGGAAGTCTTGAAGAAAATATCCACATGAAGCAACAAGAGAGATTCATTGCTAAGGGCCAAGAACACTTAGTGTGTAAGCTTAAGAGATCCATTTATTGACTTAAGCAGGCATCGAGATCTTGGAACATCCGATTTGATGAGGTTATCCAGTTATATGGATTCATGCAAAGTCCGGATGAGAGCTGTGTGTACAAGAAATGTGACAGAAATGTGGTCGCGTTCCTCGTACTTTATGTTGATGGCATCTTGCTTATTAGAAACCATAAGAAGGCGTCGTCAAACATTAGGGTGTGGCTGTCTGAGCAGTTCGATATGAAGGATCTGGGTGAAGCCGGACATGTTCTTGGTACCAAGATCATTTGAGATCGCCAGAAAATGATGTTATGTTTGTGCCAAGTGACTAATATCGATACAGTGCTAGCTAGGTTTGGCATACAAGATTTAAAGAAAGGTTTTATACCTTACAGGCATGGAATTCATCTATCTAAGGAAATGTGTCCCCAAACACATTCAGAGATAGAGGAAATGAAAAAAGTACCATATGCTTCGGCTGTGGGAAGTTTGATGTATGTCATGCTATACACTATGCTTGATATATGCTATGCCGTTAAAATGGTAAGTAGATATCAGTCTAACCCTGGACAAGGTCACTGGACTGCGGTCAAAAATATTCTCAAGTACCTTAAAAGGACTCGAGAATACATGTTGGTTTTCTGCTCTGATAGTCTAGTGCATTTGGGTTACACGGACCTAGATTTTCAATCCGACAAAGATCAGAGTAAGTCTACCTCGGGCTATGTGTTTACATTAGGAGGTGGAGCCATCGCATGGAGGAGCATTAAGCAGAAATGCATTGCGAATTCCACCATGGAAGCCGAGTATGTAGCTGCCTCTGAGGCTGCAAAAGAGGCTGTCTGGATCCACGGGTTCCTAGTGGGCTTGGGCGTGGTTCCTGATTTGCCTAAGACTATCATGATATACTATGATAACTTTGGTGTAGTGGCAAATTCGAAGGAACCCAGAGCCCACAAGGAAAGTAAATACATAGAGAGAAAGTACCATCTTATACAAGAAATCATTGAGAGAGGAGATGTGGTGGTGGTCAAGATTGCATCGGAGGATAATCTGGCTGATCCATTCACGAAGAGCCTGCCGGCTAAGACCTTTGATGGTCATGTGGAGAAAATGGGAGTGAGATCCAGACCTGGTGGCGCAGTTTGAGTTGATAGTTTTGATTGGAGAGTCAGCTAGTTAGTTTTTATGCTTGAAAGACATGCTTCAAGTATAATTGGGAGATTGTTAGTTTTGTATACTGGAAGACTTGTCGTTGTATACTTTTCTAATGATGTGATGATATGAAATGAAAGTTATTGCAGTCACTTTTGCATTTAGATTATATTTTATAATTGTTCTATGCAAAGTTCCATATACTTACATTATAGATGATATGGTGTGGGGAGTCACACGATAAGATGATATCATTAGAACCTTGTAATGTATTAAAGAGCTCACGATTTAGATGGTCCTGAACACACCATCGGTACACCATAGAATAATCTGATAAGTTAGTTTATCTTGACTAACTGATTATTCTAGTACACTCGTTAGTGTATTGAGGAGGATCACGATAGGATACTATTCTCTGTCTCTGACCCACTTACTGAGAGAATAAAGATCCACAGAGTTCGGGTTCTAAACTCATGTGATATTGGTGAGCATATGTGTGCATTGTTTGTTACTTTGATTTATCAATAAGTGAGATCTTTTCGTAGATCAAACTCGATATCTTGGGTAATAACAATGTATACATAATGTCTCGAGCAGTATGCATGAGCACTATGTCCTGGTGCGCCAGGTTGATGATGTTCTCTTGAGGAAGCACAAGTTCATGTTGAAACCCTGCAGGTAGGGAATTTATTTCTTACATGGTAAAGCTTGTGTGGTACTACTCAAGGTTTAAGATGTGAACAAATTATAGTTGTCAGAGGCTGACATAATTAATTAATGAGCATTATATCTTAAACATGGGGAATGGTTGGACTAAAGAAAAAAGCATATTCGTAAATATGTATTAAATTGGTAAGCCAGTTTTACTTCTTTAGTGGAATAAAAGTAAAACTTAATTTATTTAATTATATCCTAAGTTTATTGGATATTGGATATTAAATAAATTAGTGGCCCAATTTAATATTCTTCTAGATCCCTGTTATAGCCCAATTGACTGATAGTGGACTGCATATTGAACTTGAAATAGAGGCCCAAACCCAGTAGGGTTTGAGAAGGGAAATTTCGCCCACTTACCTATATATAGGGGAAGGGGGAGCGAAATTTACACACTTAATATTCAGCTCCTCTTTGTCTCTCAAAGTTATCCACAGATTTCACAAACTCATCTAGTAGATTTCAGCCCACTCTGAATCTAGATATAGTCCGGGAATACAACAGAAGATCTTGGAGTTGAATACTGTGGTGGCCGATTTTGAGGTGCTAGGTGGTGCCAGTATTGCATTCATTCAACAGCAAGATTAGATCTTTAATCTTGTCCTAAGACCGTCTGACAATTTTAAGTAATTTGAATCTATGTATTCCGCTTTGTTAGATTCCTTTTGCATGGTTTTGTGCTTGACATGATAAACATGCATGTGACATAAAAAATGTGATTTGCATGAACATGGATTAATGAACAACCAAATGATCATGCGGTTGTTTAATTCGAAAAAACCCCAACAGCCATGCCCAAGACTTTCCATATCTGGCAGATTCTTCCCTTATTTAGAAGATCCTGTGTCGCAGATTCTGTACTTGCCGTGCCCTAGTAGCATCGACATGTAACTTTCCTTGTAGAGCCAATCATCCTTCTAGAAGATTCAAACTTGCCTTCCGCGGCTCTTCTTTTATTCGGTGGCTAGTAGGTGTAGGTGATAATTGTTTCCCTTGTGCCCTGTCTCTTCTCCTTCTCCTCTCAATCACTCTGGGGTTGTTGTGGGCACGATCACAAACTTCTCCTTCAGCTTTTGCTGGAATGGTGGGCGATTTCCGCCAAGCTCAAGAGAGAGCTTTCCGCTGAGAACTTATCACCCATCTTAGTATCATTGGCATCCAAATGTCTTCCAAAAGTGATTCTCCTATCTCCTGCTGCCCCTTGTGCCTATTCTGGCTCTTTCCAACTCAAAAAACACAAAAAAGACAAAAGAATGATAAAAAGACACAAAACATGAGAGAATTTGGACTTGTCACACCCACCCACATTAGTCATACTTGTCCTCAAGTATGCGGGTACAACGTGCCCAAAAAAAATAACATAAAATAAAAGGAGGAAAAGAAAGACTCAAGATAAATACACGACAAATCAAGCATGTAAAGCAAATCCCTTGCGAGCACAGAGAACTAGGTACCTGATCACAATCAAAAAAATATAAACAATAAAAACATATATAATGCCCGCTGCAAATCAAAATAACTAAGTGATTGGTTCTCTCATGCTTTCTTCACTCAAGTGTTTTGGCTAAGTGTTTACGCTCAAGGAAAGACATAATTGAACCAAGGGTCACTATAGGCTTGCAATTGCTCTTTTTTCCTCCACCAACTTTTGGAACAATGGGCACACCTATGCTAAGGACTTAAAGGTTGTAATGGGGCTACGGGTTCAAGGTAGGAAATATTTGGATCTGGCTCAGTTTTTAGTCGAATTTTCCCTTTGGGAGACTTCTGTTGACTCTTACTAGCCTTTGCCACCGTGCCCATTTTATTTAAGCACATTGCTAGATTTTTTATTTTGTGGGCATTTTGTACTTTCATTTTTCATGGGGTTTCTTTTTTCATTTTTTTTTCTTTATTTCGTCCCCCTTTTTTTCTTTCTCTTTCTCTTTCTTTTTCTTGGCATTTTATGTTTTGTAACACACCAGATTTATCCTTCCCTCGTGCCCATGGTCTTTTTGTGGGTCTTAAGAAAGAACTTGACCAGGGCTTTATTGATTTTCGGCTCAAAAAGGGTTGCAGGGGATAATATCATGGTGGTTTTATTTGGCTTTGTGCGCTCAGAAAGAAAATTTGCATAAACATTTCAATAGCATACCCAGAATTCCTTGTGACCTCGGAATAGAGCAAAAGCAAGTTCTAGTTTACATAAATTTAAAAATGCAGAAATCACATAAGAAAGAATAAACACATGCATTGTGAATTCAGGCTCAATTCCTCACAAGGTACTTAGTTCATTCATCATATAAACAGTAGCATGGGCATTCAGAAATGAAAATATAGTAAATATGTTGCGTTATGGTCACAAGACCCTAGACTCCATGCTTTTAAGTTCAAATATTTACATATGCTTGACATTTAAAAAAATGCAAAGAAGGCAGAATAACCCCCACCCACACACGTACGAAAAGGTTATCCTATGAACCGCAAACTCAATGAAATATTAGAAGGCCCCCCTACCCACACACTTTGCCTTAAGCAAAATGGGTCAATACGGGGGTCATCTAATTACAACACAAAACATAAAAAAACAACAAAAACAAAAACACAAAAATAAAGAACTCTTAATTCCCACACCCACACTCTTTACGCTAAGCAAAGTGTGGGAATAGGGCGACATCTAAACAGACACAAAAAACAAAAAAACAAAAACCTAATCTACAGGAAAGAGTACCTGTTTAGACATCAGAGGGGGTTGGATAATTAAATCCGACGTGCTTGAAATAGGCAAACGGGGCGGTCTCCAATTGGTCTAGTCTGGCTATGATGGTGGTGGCTGCTGGCTCTTGCTGTTGTGCCCTCGGGGGCCTCTTGCTGGGACCTGCATTCAAAGAAAAACTAAGGCTACTTGAAGTTTTTAGCTTCGGTATGCCAAACATGGGTCCTCATAATAAAAAACATCAAACATACGTTTCAAGCAGTTTAAATCAAATAATTCAACATGTGTTGCAATACAAATTAGTTGATAAGGGATCAAACAAGCACAGTTTTTCAGCAAGATGGGTAATCAGTTGGGCACAGAAGATTCAATTTTTAGAATGGGCCACGGTGTCCTTAAAGTGGGCTATGGCCACAGCTCTGAAGTTTATCCTCTTCTTGTGTACCATGCACCAGAGGATAAACAACTCTTGATTGGTGATAGAGTTGGAGCTATCTTTCCGGCCAAAGAAGTTGTAGGCTAGCACTTGGTGACAAAAAGCGAAGGGTGTTGCTTTGCTTTTAGCATATAACCCTTGCTAGTTCTAGACTTGAATTTGGAACCGTCATCTAGCTCAGCACACTTCTCATCCGCATTCTCATCCGTGGGCACCACAACAACAACAAATTTATAATCATCATCATCATTCAAATCTAAAAATTACACAATGCCCAAACCCATGTTCAAATCATCACCAGACATATTAAAATTTTTACCAAAAACTTTAAACTTAAAAACCTTGGCAGAAGTGTCTCCCTTCCCCATACTCTTCATAGACAAATCATGGAAAAACTCATAAACCAGCTTGCGAAAAATCAAACAATCCCATTCAATGAAAAAGGACCAGCCAATGTTAGAGAAGAGTTCTCTTACCTCTCACTCGATACCCAAGATAGCGAGCGAGGCAAAGTGGATGGTCTTGCTGTACATGATCTCCCTTGTGGGCAATACACCTTCTCCTTCCAGCATGATTTTTCCAGAAGTTGGGCTGACCACGGTCTTGCCCTTCTTTGCAGACGGCTTGGTAGGGGCTTTTTCCTTCCCTTTAGCAGACACAGAATGTGCATATGTTGTGCCATCAGCGGCTTCCTTTAGAGAGATGGTCTGGTCATCCTGACTTTTGCGGGTTCGCGACTCCCCACTGCTTTCATCCTTTCCTTCCTCGGCTTTCTCGTTGGCTTCCACGTCCTCAGACACAGTCGGCGACGGCTGCTTTTTCCTTTTCAGGGCTTGCGACTGAGCTTTCACGGCGGCGACCTTCTCCTTCTTCACCTTCTTGAGTTTTGCGGTCTCAGAGGGCTCAGGGGTCTGCTCAAGCGTAGGTTCAGGCATCACATCCTTCTACATGCTTGCCTCTTCTTGGTCGTCAATCTCTTCGTTGGTTTCCTCTATAATTTTCAGATAGGCTTCTTCCTCTCTTTCTAATTCATGGGTGGAAACAGGTGAGGGTGGTGGCTCTACGGTGGAGAGAGGTTGGACGTTCATGGCGGCAGTGCTCATCAGCTTTGTTGGTATAGCGGCGTCGGTGGTGGTGTCCCTGGTGTTTTCTGGTGAGGAGGAAGGGTGGAATCAACCTTCTTCTTTGAGGACTTGGCAGCGCGAGTTTTGGGGGTCCTGGTGATCGTGGGTATGGCGGTTGAGAGAGGGAATTTTTAGAGAGAGAAAAGAGGGCTGTAAACTTTTGAAAATTTAGGTGAAAAAATGGCGAGTGAATTTTGGTGAGGAAAGGGGTAAGGGTTTAATACTTGGATTAACACGAGCCACTCAATTTGGATTAATGTGACAGGCCCGTCAGACAACTTTTGGGCTTCTAGGATTTTCTTGTACGGAATCTTGCGCTGTGCCCATGGGGGCAGAGAGATCCTGAATTTCCCGGAATTGCCTTCGCTGGTGCCCTCCATACTGGAAGTATCCAATTTGGCTAGATTCTTTCCTTCCACGAAAAATTCACCTAAATTTGTTTCCTAAAATACTCCAAAATAAAATACAGCCGTAAAATCCAACTCCTAGACTAATATGGCAAAGAATAAACACTTAAAAGGAAATAAATAAATTGTAAAAAATTAAAATAAGGAAAGAAAAAACAAATAAACCTGGTTTGCCTCCCAGTCAGCGCCCTAGTTATTGTCGTGGGCACGACGCTCTTCAGCTTCACATGTATGTAGGCTCAACGAGCTTGAGCCTGAGGGCCTTTATAGTTGAAACCATTGGTTCCTTGAGATGCTTCAGCCGCTGGCCATTAACTTTGAACATCTCTCCATTAGTCAAATCATATAATTTCACTACTCCATTTGGCCACACGGTCTGGATCTCATATGGTCCTAACCATTTGGACTTGAGTCCTCCCCCAATCAGCTTCAGTCTGGAATTATACAGCAGAACATTTTGCCCACGCTCAAATGGCTTGTGGTGAATGAGTTGGTCATGGGTTCTTTTCATTTTTTCCTTGTAGAGAACATCATCATCATAGGCTTCCAGCCTTATCTCTTCAAACTCTTGATCTTTGTAGGGCAATGGGAAGTGGTCCTTCCTTGTGACCGTGTTGAGCTTCCGGTAGTCTATGCAGACTCTTTACCTAGTTTGTAACCTTATGGGCACAAGCTCATTTCTTTCATTTATCACGACCTGGATTCTTGACTTCTTGGGTACGACATGAATCGGGCTTACCCATTTGTTATCCGAAATGGGGTAGATAATTCCCATGTCTAGCAACTTGAGTATCTCCTTTAGCAGAACTTCCTTCATGGCGGGGTTCAACTTGCGTTGGGCATCCCGCACAGGTTTTGCATCATCCTCCAAGAGAATCTTATGCATACATACTGCAGGGCTTATGCCCTTGATGTTGGCCAAAGTCCATGCCATTGCTTTTTTGTATAGATGTAACAATCTCAGCAGCCGGTTCTCCTCCATCAAGGTCAGGCCTTTACTTATGATAATCGGCAGTGTTTCATTCTCTCCAAGAAAAGCATACTTTAAGTAGTCCGAGAGATTTTTCAGTTCTAGCTTTGGTGTCCTCTGCACCGAAGGTAGCATCCTTTCTGTTTGCATCATGGTGGGCAAATTGTAGTCCACCACTCTATGCGATAATTCTTCCATAGAGTATAACATCATGATAGCATCTTTGATGTCTTTATCTTCGTTGAGGGCATCGTAGTCAGTTAATCCAGATTACAATGCCCATTCCACGGGCTATTGGTTATTCATATGTCCCAGGATAGCTTTTAATTGGGCATAGAAATGGTTCACAAGGTTGACTGACTCCGGATCTTGTGGATATTTCATGGCTTCCAATATGTTGAACACAACTATCTAGCCATCGAACTCACATGTCAGTGTGCCCTCATCGACATTGATTTTGGTACGAGCAGTTTTCATGAACGGCCTCTCTAACAGTAGAACAGATGTGGATGGTGTCGTTTTGTCCATGTCCAAGACATAGAAATCTGCTGGGAAGATTAATTCCCCAACCTTCACCAAAACATCTTCTATTAGACTTTCGGGATAAACATTTGATATGTCTGCTAGCTGGATGATCACTCGCATTTCCTTGAGTGGTTCTAGGTTTAGCTTTTCATAAATCATCATGGGCATCACATTTATGGATGCACCGAGATCAAGCATCGCCTTTTCAATCTTCTTGCTCCCAATTCGGCATTGTATGACAAACATACCAGGATCCTCACACTTCTTTGGCATTTTCTTTTATAGCACTGCGGAGATATTTTCTCCCACGAAGCTGATTTGTATGACCTAATTTTCATACCTTCCTCTCTTATTAATATGGAAATGGATGAAAATTACATGTCCAAACCCTAATGGGATTGAGCCTCTCCACTTGTTCCATTCTTCAGTCTACTTAGGTCTTATTTGGGCTACAATAGGAATCTAGAAGAATATTAAATTGGTCTACTAATTTATTTAATTTCTAATATCCAAAATAATGATATAAATTAATTAATTAAGTATTATTTTTATTCCACTAAAGAAATAATACTGACTTACTAATTTAATACATATTTATGAATATGCTTTCTTCTTTAATTCAGTCATTCCCCATGTTTAAAATATAATGTCCATTAATTAATCATGTAAGCTTCTGACATCTATAATTAATTAATATCTCCATTCCTAGAGTAGTACCACACAAACTTTATCATGTAGGAAATAAATTCCACCTGCAGGGTTTCACATGAACATTATGCTTTCTCAAGTAGGCATCATCAGCCTAACGCACCAAGACATGATTTCCCTATATAATGCACGACCTATCATATATGTAAACGACACTGCCGAAAATATCAAGATTGTTGATCCTATCAAAGAATCTCACCCATTGATAAATCAAAGCAGTTGACATCACCTTTATCATGAGAAATTTTCTAAACTTTGAGATTTTGTGAAGTTTGGAAGGTGGAAGAGAACTTGTGTAGTTCTACTTGGTTTTGCAACTCTGAATAACTCATTATCGATCTAACCATCTCTAACAAGGTTCTATTCCTTCTCTCCGCCACGCCATTCTACTGCAGCGTTTTCGGTGCTGTCAGCTGGGATGTAATTCTATTCTCTGCTAGGTATTTCCTGAATTCGCTTGAGATGTACTCGCCCCTGCAATCAGAACGCAGTGACTTGATACTTCTACCTGTATGTTTCTCCGCTTCCGCACTAAATTCTTTAAATTTATCAAAACATTCAGACTTGCGACGTAACAGGTAGATAATACCTCATTGGATTGATTTCCTTTAGATTTAACTGACATAGGGCCACATAAGTCAGAGTTAATCAAATCTAATACCTCATTGGATCGATTTCCTTTAGATTCAAAAGGACGCTTGGTCATTTTACCTTCCAAACAGGATTCACACAAATGAAATAATTCTAGGATCAATGAAGATAGAGGTCCATCATTTACTAGCCTTTGTATCCTCTTAAGGTTAATATGACCTATCCTTAAATGCCAAAGATAGGTTTGATTCAATTCTGAAGGTTCTTTCCTTTTTTTAGGGTTTGTGATTGATGTATTCAGTAATTACTTTTGCGTAGTGTTTTGCATATGATTAAGTAAATAAATATGTCCATCCAATGTTCCAGAACATATAAAAGGTTTACCACTAAAGATAACAACCTTGTTATCAAAAGAAACTGAATATCCATACATAAAAAGTTTAGAAACTGAAATAAGATTTTGCCTAAAACCAGACACATAAAGACAGTCTTTTAAAACTAAACTCCTACCACTACTAAAAGACAAGGTAACATCTCCCACTACAACTTCCGCCACTCTCGTAGCATTGCCCATGTAGATAATGATCTCCCCATCACTCAACTGCCTTTTTACCAGGAACCCCTGTAAAGACATACAAACATGATCACTAGCTCCAGTATCTACTACCCAAGACTGAGTATAACAAGTTGCTAAACATGCTTCAATGAAAAGAGTGTGAGACATACCCTTCTTTTTCTTGTTCGGACACACCGCCTTCTAGTAACCTGGCTGGCCGCACTTGAAGCACTTTGTCTTCAACTTGAATTCCTCAGGAGGAATCTTTGCCTTGGGCTTCTTCACCTTAGGCGTCCCACTTGCAGCTTTCTTAGGCGCGTATCTCTTCTTCTTTTTAGTACCAGAATAAGACGCCCTATTTTCAGCTAGGTGTGCCTCCAGACTTCCCTTTTGAAGTAACTCAGCCGCCTAAAGATTCATGACCAGTTCAGATAAGGTATTTATCATGTTGAAAAGTTCAAGCTAAACTGCTCAAACTTCGGGGACAGACTGTGAAGCACGATGTCTATCTGACACTCGGCGTCCAGTTCTCCTCCCAAGGTCTCGATCTCAGTAAGATAACTCATCATACTGAGAACGTGATCCCTAACAGGTGTGGAGTCAGCCATTGTAACAGCCCATTTTATCATGTTTGAAATAAAGTGAGTTATCGTGATAATTTTATTTAAATATGTGAATTTTGAAATTATTTAGTTACCGGGATGTTGCACTAGTCTAAGTCGCGCCCTAGACACCTTCAATTTTATTAGGTAAATTATGTTTCATTCTATTTAAATTAAATTATATAGAATCTCTTTGGTATTGGCTTAATTTTGGGGATGTGCATGAGTTGATGATGAAACATATTTGCATTCAATATAATTCAAAGGCAATTACATAATAAATCAAATACATGCACCACATATGCATGCATTCATGCACCAGATTGGTAAGTTTCAAAACAATTAAAATTGAATTTTCTTAGACAAAGTGCGTGTGTTAAGGATTTTTAATAGGAAAATGTTTTGAGTCAACTTTTTAATTAAGTAATAATTTTTATTTTTCCTATTCCCTTTTAATATAATAAATCCTACAAGACTTGTTCCAAATTAAAGTTCTATTATTTTTGGTAACTAAAGAACCCTAATTTTTTTTTGTATAAATGATTCTATATCTTTTCTGAACCCTATTTGTTCCTACTGCATCTCGAAAACGGCGATTTAGGGAAAAATCTCGATCTCAAAGTTTACATTCGATTTCAAGCAGAGGTAAAAGTTTGAATATTTTTTTCAAGGGATTAAATATTTTATATGCATACATCTAGGGACTAGGATTGTTGAGTTTTTGCACAATCATTTCATGGTTTGATCTCATGTGTTTCAATTAATCTCATTTAGGAATTTATTCATAACAATTTATGATCTTGATTTCTGGGATGCTAGTCTCGAGAGTTAAGTGGTAGAAGGATGATGGAATTTAATTCAAATTACATCTTAATTTCTGATTTTAGGTTAGTGAATTTGTTATTGAATATTAAGGGTAATTGGCCATTTTACTATTATTAATATTCAAGTTAATAAGATTAGATATGAGGGGAATAGATTTGGACGATAGACAATATTTTAATAAGCTATCTTAGTTTAGGAATTTTAAATTTATCAAATGGATTAAAGATGTTATTTTAATTAGGTTTTCATAATACATGAATTCATGCAGCTCCCGTACATGGCATATCATGGAAAAGTTTGTAAGTAATGGGTTTTAAATTTTGATTAATAATGTTAAAATTTGATGGTTAAAGATTTAGTTATTCTGTAAAGTATAGTTTAACAAGGTTAGTAGATTTAAAAAAATGTAGTTAAATTAGATTATTGAATCATGCGGTGTTCTTCGTCAAGTGGGTTTAGCTAATTTCTTAAATAGGTCTTAATTTAATTAGGATTTTTAATTAATTATTATAAATTGGACAAAATATCAAATTACTTATTTCTATGAACGCGGAAAAAAAAAATATATTAGAAGATGGGAGTTTTTAGCGGGTAGATAGATTATTGTTGTAATAAGTTATCTTAAAGATAAGCTTAATCTAACTTGGTATTTCATGATAGTATACATGCACAGTTCTCGTATATATGACTTATGGTATGGACAAATTTCTAATTTATGGATAAAAATTTTATAAGTAATAATGTTAAAATTTTATGGTTGAGGTTTTAATTATCTTATAAATTATTATTTTAAAATATTAGTGGGTTAATACTTTGATGATAATTAAAAGGGTAGTTAGATTATTCATTCAGTAATCTTTGTCAGATTCTCTTTTTAATTAAAAATTTATTTAAACATTTTAACTTATCTTGTGGTCTTACTTAATTTTAGTTAGGCCATAGTTAATCATATTCTTTTCAATAAACTCTTTTTCGCATATACAGTACCTATTTTTATTGGTTTTGCTACTAATCAAATTATTTTCGGAAAACTAATTTTTGGAATTAACTGTACTTAGATTTCAATTGGTAACTAATCGGAACTCATGCTATTAATTCATAGATTTTTTTCTTTTGGTAAGAAAGTCGACATTCATTATTTAATGTTCAACTCAAATTAGATTTTTGCATTTTAGTGTCAATCATGCATCTAAAGGGTTTTTCTAATGATATTCTAGGTGCGGCGTGACTAAGATATTAGGTTATTGATAGTGTTTGACTTGAAGCTCATCAGTTCAATTAAGGTGTGAGATTTATTTATTTTATGTCGTTGATTTATATTTTTGCCCATTTTAATATCACGTATTTGTCGTATATCATGTTACTATCAATGAGCCCTTGGACTATATGTTCATTATTTGGCTCTCAGTATTTGTGCACAAATGTCAATATCGCTATGCGATTTAATTAGTACTAATGTACTATCATGTTTCGGTACTAAGGTACGGTATCAGTTATATGTGCGCTGCTGTTTTATTAACTTGGGCAAATCTCTGCATAATTTTCTACACTGAGTATATTTTATATATGCTCATCCCTCATTAACATTTTCAGGTAACTGATTTGGTGGCGTGTGGAAGATTGAATGACAGTTCAAGTTAAATCTCATTTCTCCCGCATATCATAGTTTAAATTTCTTTAAATTAGTTATTTCTAATTCAATGTTTTATTGAGCATGTTGCTTATTAGACATCTACTCATGTTATTGTCCTTTAAATTATTTTATTTTTTTAGCACTTATCATAAACTTTTCAAATAAAAATATTTCAGTTTCAACTCTACTCTAATGTATTGAATAAATTTTTATTTTATTAACCTCATGTATTCATTTTCAGCTCAATGTTTTAAATAATTAAACTAGATTATTATTTAAGTTTAAAAAAAAATTATTACTCACATTTCCGCATCAATTAAAATCATTAAAAATCAGTTTAACACTTTAAGCAATTTAGGCTCTTACAGCCATTCTCACGTTCATCAAGTTCTTCATTGCCAAATGGGCGTGCCGAGCGGTTCTGGTGACCGAAGAGATCCTTAAGGTTGTACATGGCATCATAAGCAGTCTTTATAGACTGATGTTGGTGTTGCAGTACATTTGACATAGAAGCCAAAATGTAGCAGCGTACAACCTCATTAGACTTGACCCACTTAGCTTAGGACAACCTTTGCTCTTCGCCAAAATTCTCATCTGGCTTCTGAGGACATTCCTCTTCAAGTACGAATTTGTGTCCTTCAGCAGTTAGGACGAGGTTAAGATTACGAATCCAGTCATTGTAGTTTTCACCGATTAACTTGTTTTCTTTGAGTATTGGGGACAGATTTGAGAGTGCCATGATGATATAGAGTAACTGAAAAATAAACATGCAGTACAGTCATAAACTTTAGGATAAATAGCATATAATCGAAAACCTCATAAAAATTATATACTTTTCCACCTACATTTTAAAAACGTTTTCTATAAGCCACGATAGTGTTGACGTTTATAAAATTCATTTTTAAATAGGTTATCAAACCTTTAATTTGTCTCTAGTTGAATTTCCTTACAACAAGCAAATTAATAGTCAGAAACAATCACGGTCATGTAATCTTCTAATTAATAAGCCACGATAGTGTGGACGTTTATTAATAAATTACATCTAAGTGTGAACACCATCATCTTCGCCCCAAGTACCTCAGTTTCAAATTTAACTGCTCCAGATGGAGGAGTCAGTTAGTTCTAATAGTATTGTACTGCTATCTTTTTAAAGAGGTTTAATATCTAGAGAATTCTATGATATGACACATCCGATATGGAAGAAGACCTATTGTCAACGCGCATGCCCATCATTTCTCTCTTAAACCAGATTAATGAAGACCGTATGAGATTTCTACATACTTTGGTATGAATCTCCTCTCACTTAGTTATTTATGATTGAGGTTTCATTTTATCCCATTATAAAACAGCAAACATCACATAAAATGATAAACATACATTGCATGCTTCAAACAACATAATAAGCAATAATAATAAACCAACTATCATGGCTTATATCTCATGTTGATCAATGAGATAAGATTGGAAATTCAGCTCCGGGTCTTGGACAGGGTGGCTGTCCACCTCACTGCGCCTCGCCGAAAACCCTAGCTCCAATTTAGGGTTTCGGGACGTGAATCAGTGATACTTCCTTTCTTGAGATGCACCACTTTCCTTCTTTGAGTTGATCTTCAAACTTTATTCAATATAGAATATCTATTCCTAAAAGCAAAAAAATTAATATATCTAGAATAAAATTACAACTAAAAAACTTAGTGATCTTCAAAAATCACTACTAGGTCTAACAATTTTATTTCTATTACATTAAAACAACATAAAATAAAACCTAGACCTAATCCATGGATTTTCTCATGGATTAAAATCACGTAGCCAAACCGGCATACGGCCCATCATACATTCAACATAAAAATAAAACATACATCACATAATAAAGGAGTCATAATAGTTGGTAAACCTGCAAACATGTTACTCTACAAATCCAACAATCATAATTACATGATTAGCATAAAATAACATATGATATCCATGCATGATATTAATTTTAAAAAATTGCAATTAATTAAATTAATAATTTCAAAAATTACCACATTATATAATTTGGAAATTAAAATAATTATCTACCAAATTTAATCTTGTAAATTTTGAAAAATCCATAAAAATAAATCTGGAAATTTATTAAAAGGGGCAGACTTGGGTGAGACTGTCTCATACATGAGACGGGTCAATACTCACATGCGGGGATCATTATTTATGGGTGAAGTATCATTAACCCACATGTGAGTATCATTATTTATACCCGCATGTGAGTATCATTATTTATGGGTGAAATATCATTAACTCACATGTATCATTATTTATGGGTGAAGTATCATTATTTATGAGACCGTCTCATACAATTTTTTGTCTTATTAAAATTATCCACCAATTTATTTTTAATTTTCGGATAAATGCTAATTAACTAATATTTCGAAATCTTGATATAGATCAAAAATCTATCCCAAATATTAGAGTAGGATCGAAAATAATCAAAATAAAAATCTGAAAATTTGATCCACTTCAAATTCCTTCCAAATTTAAATTTTATTTTCAACATTATCTAGATTAGAATTAAGTAATTTATGATATACACCAAAAATTACTCTTCCAATTCTTATCTACAAAGATTTCAAAAATAACAAGAATAAAATCTGAAAATTTGATCCACTTCAAATTTTTCCAAATTTAAATTCTATTTTCAAATCTTATTGTATTTAGAATTTGATAATTATTGATATATATCAAAATTACCTTCTCCAATTCTATTAAGCATAAAAATCGAAAATTACCAAATAATAAATCTGGAAATTTGATCCACTTCAAACTTTCCAAACTTAATATTTTATTTTCAACTTTTATGTATACTAGAATTAGGTAACTTTGTGATACACATCAAAAATACCATATCTAATTGTTCAACATCAAATTTTCAAACCACTTAATTATATAAATCTGGAAATTTAATTTTTATCATAAACTTCTCCAAATTATTTTAATAAGGATCGAAAATTTACAACACAAAATTAGGGAATTTAACACATTAAATTTTCCTATGATTAACACTATAATTTTTTATATCACATGTATTATAAATTTGGAAATTTAATTTTAATTAAAGTCTTCTCCAAATTAATGTAACATGATCGAAAATACATAGAACAAATTAGGAAAAATTAAAACACAAAAGTTTCGAAACTTTGGTACCTTAATTTTTGAAACACACATATAATTAAATCTGAAAATTTGATAACATCAGACAACATTCCAAATCTAATGAGATGTGACCGAACATTACAACAATCTTCAAAACTAGAATTTTCGAATAAAATAAAAAATTCATCCAAGTTTTGAACACAACAAAATCGACATCTATACATATTTAAATCTGAAAATTTAAACACCATAAATTTAACATCAAATTTAAATATATATATATATATATATCGAATTTATCCTAGGATTAATTCTAGAACAGTGCCAAAATCCGCTCTGAAATCAATTATTGGGGTTTTTTCGAATTAAATCACCACAGGATCTATTTGGTTGTTCTTTAATCATAATATCATGTATGTCATATATTTATGCAGCACATATGTTTTAATTAACCGAGTTCAATTAAACATGCAAACCGGTTTTTTCGAATCTACTAGAAATGAAAACATAGATTATCGAAAAAATGACTTACAATCAAACGTCGGGTTGAGGACAAGATTAAAGGTCTAATCTTGCTATTGTGTATGATGAAATCGGCACCTCCCACTAAGCTATTTGACTTCTCGATCTTCTGCTATATTCCCGGACTGTATCTAGATTCAGGGTGGACAGAAATCTACTAGATAATTATGGATATTGTGGAGATCAAGAGATAACTGAGGGGTTGATTTCTTGTGTGTGATTTTCGATCCCCCACCTCCTTATTTATAAGAGGGTGGATGAAAATACAGTGTCCAAATCCTACTGGGTTTGGGCGTCAATCTCTTTTTCCATCTCCAGTCCATTAAAGTCATATTGGGCTACAACAGGGATCTAGAAGAATATTAAATTGGCCCACTAATTTATTTAATTTCCAATATCCAATAAACTTAGGATATTATTAAATAAATTAAATATTACTTTTATTCTACTAAAAAAGTAATATTGACCTACCAATTTAATACATATTTGTGAATATGCTTTCTCCTTTAGTTCAGCCATTGCCCGTGTTTAAGATCTAATGTTCATTAATTAATTATGTAAGCCTCTGACAGCTGTAATTAATTAATATCTAAAACATTGAGTAGTAACACACAAGCGTTATCATGTACGAAATAAATTCCACCTGCAGGGTTTCACATGAATTTGTGTTTTCTCAAGAGAACATCATCAACCTGGCTCACCAGGACAGGGCGCTTATATACATTGCACGACACATCATGTATGCAAATGCTTTTACCCAAGATATCGAGTTTATTAAATCTATGAGAGAATCTCACCCATGGATAAATCAAAGCAATAAACAAAGCATACATATGTTCGCTAATAAATATAAGTTAAGAACCCGAACTCTATGGATCTTTGTTCTCTAACTTATAGTGTCAGAGTAGAGAACAGTATCCTATCATGATCCTCCTCAATTCACTAATACGTGTATTAGAATAATCAATTAGTCAAGATAAACTAACTATCAGATTATTCTATGGTGTACCGATGGTGTATTCATGACCATCTAAGCCGTGAGACTTTTAATACAATACAAGAATCCAATGATATGATCTTACCATGTGTTCACCCACACCATATCATCTATAATGTAACCATATGGAATATGCATAAACAATTATATAATAATGTGTAAATGCAAATAGTGACTGCAAAAAAATTCAATCTATATTATCATATCATCAGAAAAGTATACAAAGACATGTCATCCAGTATACAAAACTAACATAACCAAGGGTAGAACAAGCATCCAAAGATGCGTAATTTTGTGTAGTTTGGGGAGATTTGAAATAGTTTGGAAAAAGATGACTTATTGGATAAATTGGTTTTTGGCATACGATTAATGAGGTAAATGGCAGTCGCAAAAACTTCAAGCTAAAAACTAATAGGAATGGAAGCAGGATGTAGAAGAGTAAGCTATGTTTCGACTATATGGCGATGACGGTGTTTAGAGAATCCATTATGTTCGGGAGTATGTGGAGGTGTAGTGAGATGAGTGATCCCAGAAGAGGAAAATAAGATTTTGACGCGATGTATTCCCACTCATTATCAGTATAAATCTAAAGAATAGACAGATTGAAGAATTTTCAACTAGTGCTTGAAAGCGCATAAACACAGCAACAACATCAGATTTGTGTATAAGAAGATAAACTCATATATATCGTGTGAAGTGATCAATAAAAATGAGATAGTATTTATGGCCTGAGATAGAGTGAACTGGAGCACACCAAACATCATAATATATAAGTTGCAGAGGTGCGGTACTTGACAAAGAAAAATCAAAAAAAGAAATCTTGGTACTTTTATTACATCGACATGCATTACATGAGGAATAAGTACTATGAAACAATGAAAATTTGTTTTGATGACACAAGACTATTAAGAACCTTGGACGATGGATGACCTAGCCGACTGTGCCAATCAGAAAGAGATGATTGGAAATAAGAGAAAGCTAGTAAATGAGGAGACTTTGGAGCAGGCCATGAGTACATACCATCTTCAGCTTTGGTGTTTATCAGGATTCTTCCACTCTTGAGATCCTTCACAAAAAATGAATTAGGTAAGAATTCAACAGAAACATTATTAGAACGACAAAGTTGTGACACAGAAAGTAAATTTTGTTTCATGGTTAGAACATATAGAATATCCGATAATTTAAAAGTAGTAGAAAATGAAGAGATTGAGGATGAACCTATGTGAGTGAAATAAAGATCATTACCGTTACCAGTTAGAACTCCATTATGGCTAGGATAATCAGAGTGAAGTGAGAGATTACTAAGGTCATTAGTAACATGGTGAGAAGCACTGAAATCAAGTAACCATTCAATAGTGGAAGGAACAGGTATAGATGAAACAAGATTCACTTGCAGAGATGGCTGAGAATTACCATTAAAGTTGAGATGAGTGAATTGGAAGTTGTTGCGGCGCTTGGAAGTGTGCCCTTGTTAAGCACATAATTGACAAAAACCCTTGTAGGGTTTAGATTTGTTGCTAGAGGTGTGAGAATTATATGGTGGTCAGGGTGAAGATTTGTGGTGATTATTATTCGAAGAGCGATTATGTGATGAGAACTGAGGGGAGAAAGCAGATGACTTGGTAGTATGATGGACAGTGGCTGGAAAAGAGATGGTGCGAAGAGAGGCTTGTAGAAGCTTAGCCTCACAAATTATAAGTTTCTCATGAAGCTCTTCAAAAGAGATAGTTGCGTCACGTGCCTTAATAGCATCTGCAAGCCCATGATAGTCATCATCGAGACCATTAAGAACTTTGAGGGTAAGGTCATCAATGTCACAAGGTGCTTTGAGAAGTGAGAGTTCATCACTACATGACTTGAAAGATTGCATATACTCTATAATGCTGTTGGTGCCCTTTGATAGGTGGTCAAGGGTGCTGCGAAGCTGCATGATACAACCACGAGATGGCTTACCGTAGGTTTAAAGAAGGAGATCCCAGGCTTGGCGAGAAGTAGAGGCAGTCATAATGAATGATACTAATTACGGAGATATGGATCCAACAATAGCATTGAGAATGAGTTGATCTTGTCGAATCTAAGATGAGTAATCTGGATTAACATAGGTACCAATGGCAAAAGTGTAACACCCTGGAAAAAAAAAATATAGTATTTAAATTTATTTTATTGTAAGAAATTTCAAGAAATTAGAACCGAAATTATTTTGGGCTAGTTAAATTATGAGTGTAGAGACACTATTAGAGTAAGTAAAGTCTCGACCTTAGTTTATTTTTCCGATGTTGGTTTTGTATACTAGAAGACTTGTCTTTTGTATACTTTATTGATAATGGTTTTATGATAATATAGAATGAATACAATTGCAGTCACTGTTTGCATTTATATTATTATATTTATATGCAAGTTCACTATACTTACATTATAGATGATATGGTGTGGGTAAGCACATGGTTAGATCATATCATCGGTTCCTTGTAATGTATTAAAAGGCTCACGATTTAGATGGCACTGAACCTGCTATCGGTACGCCATAGAATAATCTGATAGTTAGTTTGTCTTGACTAACTGATTATTCTAATACACAGTCAAGTGTATTGAGGAGGAGCTACTTAGGATTCTATTATCTATTCTGACCTTAAATGAGAGAATAAGAATCCACAGAGTCCGGGTTCTTAACCCCTATGTGTTGGCGGACATATACGTGTAGTGTTTGCAGCTTTGATTTATCAAAGGGTGAGATTTTTTCATAAGGATCAATAATCTTGATATCTTGGGTTGTGACATTTACACTTATGATGGGTCGTGCAATATGTAGGGGCACCGTGTCCTGGTGCGCCAGTTTGATGGTGTCCCCTTGAGGAAATGCAAGTTCATGGTGAAACCCTGCATGTGGAATTTATTCCGTGCATGAGTAAAGCTTGTGTGGTACTACTCAAGGATAAGATATTAATTAATTATAGCTGTCAGAAGCTTACATAATTAATTAATGGGCATTATATCTTAAACGCGGGGAATGGCTGGACTAAAGGAGAAAGCATATTCAGAAATATGTATTAAATTGGTTGGTCAGTATTATTTCTTTAGTGGAATAAAAATAATACTTAATTTATTTAATAATATCCTAAGTTTATTGGATATTGGAAATTAAATAAATTAGCAGGCCAATTTAATATTCTTCTAGATCCCTGTTGTAGCCCAATATGACTTTAATTGACTGGAGATAGAAAAAGAGATAGAGGCCCAAACCCAGTAGGGTTGGGACACTGAAATTTCGCCCACCCCCTTATATATAAGAGGGTGGGGGACGAAATTTAATGGTTACAGATCAGCTCCTCTTGTGTTCTCTTTATCTCCACAGATTCCATACCGATCTAGTAGATTTCAGCCCACCCTGAAACTAGATTCAGTCCGGGAATACAACAGAAGATCAAGGAGTGGAATATCGCTGTGGGTCGCCGTTTTTTATACATACAACAACAAGATTAGACCTTTAATCTTGTCATCTACCCATCGTTTAATTTGTAAGTCATTTTTTGATTTCTATGTTTCCGCTTTAGTAGAATCGTTTAAACCGGCTTTGCATGTTAATTAAACTCGGTTAATTAAAACATATGAGATGCATGAATTTATGATCTACATGACATTAGGATTAATGAACATCCAATTAGATCCTGCGGTGGTTTAATAAGAAAAAACCCCAACAACTGGTATCAGAGCGAGTTTTGGCACTGTTCTAGGATTAATCCGAGCATAATTTCGAATTGCATGATTAAATTTGATGATAAATTTATGGTGTTTAAATTTTCAGATTTAATTGGCAATGTATTTCGATTTTATGGTATTCAAAACTTGGAAGAATTTGAGATGTAAAAATCGAGAATTCTAGTTTTGAGGGTAGGTGAATTTTCGGTCACTATGAGATTAAATTTGGGATGATATTTGATGTTCTTCAAATTTCCAGATTTAATTGTCATAGGGTTCGAAAATTTAGATGTCAAATTTTCGAATTTGATGTGTTAAAAATTCCCTAATTTTGTGTATTAATTTTCGACACTATGGTATTAAATTTGGATGGATTTTTAATCAACATTAAAATTTCCAAATTTAAATGTAGTGTGGTTCGAAAATTAAGTTGATTAGAATAAGGATAGGTGATTTTTGATGTATATCAAAAGTTATCTAATTCTAATCTAATTAGGTTTGAAATTAGAATTTTAAATTTGGTAATTTTTGAAGTGGATCAAAATTTCCAGATTTATTATTCTTGAAAATTTCGAAACCTCTAATATATTATTTGGAATTATTTTTTGATTAATGTCAAAATTTCCAAATGTGAAATATAATGTAATTTTTGATTTTGTGAAAATAATTTGGAGAAGATTTTGATGAAAATCAAATTTCCAGATTTATTTAATGAGGGTTTTCGAAAATTATGGATGTTGGTGAAGATTTGATGTTATTTGATGTGTATCTCAATTTACCTAATTTTAATCTAGATAGATTTGAAAATAGAATTTTAAATTTGGAAGAATTTGAAGTGGATCAAATTTTTAGATTTATTATTGGTATTATTTTTGAAAATCTTGATTAAATATTGGATAAGGTGATTTTGGATATATACAAATAATTATCAAAATCCAATTGTGATAAGATTTTAAATTCGGATAAGTTTTGGAAGATTTTGGATTGCAATAAAATCTCCAAACTTTATCCTTAAATATTTAGATTCTTATGGATAATATTTGGATTAGATTTTTGATTTATATCAATATATCCAATTATTATTTAATTAGGGTGGTTAGAAAATATTAAATAAATTTGGTGGATAATTATAAATAATTTCCAGATTTATTTTAAGATATATTTTCAAAATTTAACAAGATTTAAATTGGTGGATAATTATTTTAATTTCCAGTTTTTATCTTGTGGATAATATCGAATTAATTAATTTTATTAATTGAAAAATTCGAATATTATTTAATATGTCATGTTTGGATATCATATGTTATTTTATGCTAATCATGTAATTGTGATTGTTGAATTTGTAGACTGACTTGTTTGCAGGGTTACCGACTATCATGGCTCCTTAATTATGTGATGTATGTTTTAATTTATGTTGGATGTATGATGGGCCGTATGTCGGTTTGGCTACATGATTTTAATCCATGAGAAAATCCATGGATTAAGTCTAGGTTTTATTTTATGTTGTTTTAATGTAATAGAAATAAAACTGTTAGACCAAGTCATTAAGTTGTAATTTTATTCTAGATATATTAGTTTTTTTCCTTTAAGGAATAGATATTCTATATTGAATAAAGTTTGAAGATCAACTCGAAGAAGGAGAGTAGTACAGTTCAAGAAAGGAAGTATCACTGATTCCAGTTTTATCTCATTCAGCAACATGAGATATAAGCCATGATAGTTGGTTTTTATTATTATTGCTTATTATGTTGTTTGAAGCATGCAATGGTTTTTATCCTTTTATGTGATGTTTGCATGTTTTACAATGGGATAAAATGAAACCTCAATCTTAAATAACTAAGTGGGAGAGATTCATACCAAAGTATGTAGAAATCTCAAACGGTCTCCATTAATCTGGTTTAATTGAGATGTGATTGACATGCGAGTTGACAATAGGTCTTCCTCCATAACGGATGTGTCATATCACTGTTATCTCTAGAAATTAAACTTCTTTATCAAGATAGCTGTAGAACACTACTAGAACAAACTGACTCCTCCAACTGGAGCAAGGAGTTCGAAATAGTGGACTTGGTGCTAAGATGATGGTGTTCACACTTAGGTGTAATTTATTAATAAACGTCCACACTAACGTGGCTTATTAATTTGAAGGTTACACGACCGTGGTTATTTCTGACTATTAATTTACTTGTCATAAGGAAATTTAACTAGAGGTAAATTAAAGGTGGTTTTACCTGTTTAAGGATGAATTTTATAAACATCCACACTAACGTGGCTTATAAGAAACATTTTTAAAATATCGGTGGATTACATATAATTTTTTTTTAGGTATACGATTATATGTGAGTATCCTAAAGTTTGTGACTGTACTGCATGTTTACTTTTCAGTTATTTTATATCATCATGGCACTATCCAACCTGTCCACTATTCTCAAAGAAAACAAGTTAATCGGTGAAAATTACAATGACTGGATTCGAAACCTTAATCTTGTTCTCACTGCGGAAGGACACAAATTCGTACTTGAAGAAGTATGTCCTCAGAAGCCAGATGAGGGTTCTGACAAAGCCCAAAAGGTTGCATATGATAAGTGGGTTAGGTCCAATGAGATAGCGCGCTGTTACATTCTGGCATCTATGTCGAATGTGTTGCAACATCAGCATGAACCTATGAAAACCACTTATGATATCATGTACAACCTTAGGCAGCTCTTCGGTCATCAGAACCGCTCGGCACACCATTTGGTAATGAAGAAGCTAATGGATGCGAGAATGTCTGACTCCACACCTGTTAGAGATCACGTTCTCACGATGATGGGGTATCTGGCTGAGATCGAGACCTTGGGTGGAGAGCTGGATGGCGATTCTCAAATCGACATTGTTCTTCATAGCCTGTCCTCGAGGTTTGAGCAGTTCAGGCTGAACTTTAACATGATGAAAAGGGATGTCAGCCTGACTGAACTGCTCATGGATCTTCAGGCGGCTGAGTTACTTCAAAAAGGAAATCCGGAGGCACACTTAGCTGAAAATAGGGCGTCTTTTTCTGGTACTAAAAGGAAGAAGAAGAAGAACGCACCCAAGAAAGCTGCAGAGGGGGCGCCTAAGGTGAAGAAGTCTAAGACTAAGATTTCTCCCGAGGAATTTAAGTCAAAGACAAAGTGTTTCAAGTGCGGCCAACCAGGTCACTAGAAGGCGGATTGTCCTAACAAGAAGAAGAAAAAGGGTATGTCTCAATCTCTTGTCGTTGAAACATGTTTAGCTATTTGTTCTACTTAGTCATGGGTAGTAGATACTGGAGCTACTGATCATGTTTGCATGTCTTTACATGGGTTCCTGGTAAAAAAACAGCTGAGTGATGGAGAGATTTCAGTCTACATGGGCAATGCTACGAAAGTGGCGGCAGTTGCAGTGGGAGACGTAACCTTATCTTTTAGTAGTGATAGGATATTAGTTTTAAAGGATTGTCATTATGTGCCTGGTTTTAGGTGAAACTTGATTTCAGTTTCTAAACTTTTTATGGATGGATATTCTATTTCTTTTGATAACAAGGTTGTTATCTTTAGTGATAAATGTTTTATCTGTTCTGGCACATTGGATGGACATCTTTATTTACTTAATCCTATTCAAAACACTACGCAAATGCATTTACTGAATACATCGGTCATAAACCCTAACAAACGAAAAGAACCTTCAGAAATGAATCAAACCTATCTTTGGCATCTTAGGCTCGGCCATATTAACCTTAAACGGATACAAAGACTAGTAAACGATGGGCCCTTGTCTTCATTAGTCCTAGAATTGTTCCCTTTGTGTGAATCATGTTTGGAAGGTAAAATGACCAAGCGACCCTTTAAGGATAAAGAGAATAGATCTGAAGAGGTACTAGATTTGATTCACTCTGACTTATGTGGCCCTATGTCAGTTCAATCTCGAGGAGGGTACGAGTATTTCATCACGTTCATTAATGATTACTCAAGGTATGGATGCATATACCTGTTACGCCGCAAGTCAGAATCCTTTGAGACTTTCAAAGAATTCAGAGCGGAAGTGGAAAAACGTATAGGTAAAAGTATCAAATCACTACGGTCTGATCATAGTGGTAAGTACCTCTCGAATGAATTTAGGGACTACTTAGCAGAGAATGGGATTACATCCCAGTTGACTGCGCCGGGAACACCACAGCAGAACGGCATGGCGGAGAGAATAAACAAAACATTGTTAGAGATGGTTAGATCGATGATGAGCTATTCAGATCTGCCTATTTCATTCTGAGGATATGCCCTGGAAACGACAGTCTATATTCTAAATGTGGTTCCATCAAAATCAGTCCCATCTACGCCCACAGAACTTTGGACTGGACGAAAGCCCAGTCCATTTTCGGATTTGGGGTAGTCCAGCACATGTGCTGGATAAGGAAGCTGATAAGCTAGCACTACATATAGATGTTAGACTGTTTGTTGGATAACCCAAAGGAACGAAAGGTGGTTTATTTTATAGTCCTAAGGATCAGAAGATCATTGTGAGTACCAATGCTCGATTCTTAGAGGAAGACTATGTAATAAATCACAAGCCAAGAAGTGAGATGGTACTCGAGGAACTTCGAGGGAAAAATTTGAATCTGACACCAACAGTACAAGAAGAGGAACCACAAATTACTGCACAATGTGTCACAGAAGTACAGGAACTACCTCGTCGCAGTGGGAGGGTTGTACGCCAACCTGACAGATTCATTGGTTTGGGAGAATCTTCGGATTTCCCTAAAGGACTAAATGAATTGGATCCCAGGACCTATGATGAAGCGATCCAAGACAAAGATGTAGACTCTTGGAAAATTGCAATGGAGTCTGAGATTGGATCTATGGATCACAATCAAGTCTGGGAGCTTGTAGAACCACAGGATGGGGTAAAACCCATTGGGTATAAGTGGGTTTAGAAACGCAAGAGAGGAGCTGACAGGAAAGTTGAAACCTTCAAGGCAAGATTGGTGGTGAAAGGGTATACTCAGAAAGAAGGGATCGATTATGAGGAAACCTTTTCGCCGGTAGCTATGCTTAAGTCAATCCGGATTCTCTTGTCTATTGCCGCTCATTTGGATTATCAGATTTGGTAGATGGATGTCAAGACAGCTTTCCTGAATGGAAGTCTTGAGGAAAACATCCACATGAAGCAACCAGAGGGTTTCATTGCTAAAGGCCAAGAGCACTTAGTGTGCAAGCTTAAGAGATCCATTTATGGACTTAAGCAGGCGTCAAGGTCTTGGAACATCCGGTTTGACGAGGTTATCCAGTCATATGGATTCGTGCAATGTCCGGATGAGAGCTGTGTGTACAAGAAGAGTGACGGAAATGTGGTGGCTTTTCTCGTGCTATATGTTGATGATATCTTACTTATTGGAAACAGTAAGAAAGTATTATCTAACATAAGGGTGTGGTTGTCCAAGCAGTTCAATTTGAAAGATCTAGGAGAAGCCGGACATGTCCTTAGCATCAAGATAATTCGAGATCGCTAGAAAAGGATGTTGTGCTTATCCCAGGCAACATATATCGACACAGTGCTAGCTAGGTTTAACATGCAGGATTCCAAGAAAGGTTTTATACCTTTCAGGCATGGAATTCATCTATCCAAGGATATGTGTCCCCATACACAGGCTGAGATAGATGAGATGAAGGGTGTTCCATATGCTTCGGCTGTGGGAAGCCTTATGTATGCTATGCTATGCACTAGACCTGATATATGCTATGCAGTCGGCATGGTAAGCAGATATCAGTCTAACCCTGGACAAGGTCACTGGACTGCGGTTAAGAATATACTCAAGTACCTAAAAAGGACTCGAGATTATAAGTTGGTATACCGCTCTGATAATCTAGTGCCTTTGGGTTACACGGACTCAGATTTTCAATCCGATAAAGATTAGAGTAAATCTACCTCAGGCTATGTGTTTACCTTGGGAGGCGGAGCCATTGCATGGAGGAGCATAAAGCAGAAATGCATTGCGGATTCCACCATGGAGGTCGAATATGTAGCTGCCTCTGAGGCTGAAAAAGAGGCCGTCTGGCTCAAGAGCTTCTTGTTGGACTTGAGCATGGTTCCTGATTTGCCTAAGAGTATCACGGTATATTGTGATAACTCGGGTGCAGTGGCAAATTCGAAGGAACCCAGAGCCCATAAGGCAAGTAAACACATAGAGAGAAAGTACCATCTTATACGAGAAATCATTAAGAGAGGAGATGTGGCAGTAGTCAAGATTGCATCGGTGGACAATTTAGCTGATCCATTCACGAAGCGCCTTCCGGCTAAGACCTTCTACAGTCACGTGGAGAAAATGGGAGTGAGATGCAGACTCGGGGTTGCCGTTTGAGAATTTAGTTAGAGTTGGAGAGTTAGCCAGTTTGTTTTATATTTGAAAGACATGCTTCAAGTATAAGTGGGAGATTGTTGGTTTTGTATACTAGAAGACTTGTCTTTTGTATATTTTATTGATAATGGTTTTATGATGATATAGAATGAATACAATTGCAGTCACTATTTGCATTTATATTGTTATATTTATATGCATGTTCACTATACTTACATTATAGATAATATGTTGTGGGTAAACACATGGTTAGATCATATCATTGGTTCCTTGTAATGTATTAAAAGGCTCACGGTTTAGATGACACTGAACCTGCTATCAGTACGCCGTAGAATAATCTGATAGTTAGTTTGTCTTGACTAACTGATTATTCTAATACACGGTCAAGTGTATTGAGGAGGATCTACTTAGGATTCTATTCTCTATTCTGACCTTAAATGAGAGAATAAGAATCCACAGAGTCCGGGTTCTTAACCTCTATGTGTTGGCGGACATATACGTGTAGTGTTTGCAGCTTTGATTTATCAAAGGGTGAGATTCTTTCATAAGGATCAATAATCTCGATATCTTGGGTTGTGAAATTTACACTTATGATGGGTCGTGCAATATGTAGGGGCACCGTGTCCTGATGCGCTAGTTTGATGGTGTCCCTTTGAGGAAATGCAAGTTCATGCTGAAACCCTGCAGGTGGAATTTATTCCGTGCATGAGTAAAGCTTGTGTGGTATTACTCAAGGATAAGATATTAATTAATTATAGCTGTCAGAAGCTTACATAATTAATTAATGGGCATTATATCTTAAACGCGGGGAATGGCTGGACTAAAGGAGAAAGCATATTCAGAAATATGTATTAAATTGGTAGGTCAGTATTATTTCTTTAGTGGAATAAAAATAATACTTAATTTATTTAATAATATCCTAAGTTTATTGGATATTGGAAATTAAATAAATTAGCAGGCCAATTTAATATTCTTCTAGATCCCTGTTGTAGCCCAATATGACTTTAATTGACTAGAGATAGAAAAAGAGATAGAGGCCCAAACCCAGTAGGGTTGGGACACTGAAATTTCGCCCACCCCCTTATATATAAGAGGGTGGGGGACGAAATTTAATGGTTACAGATCAGCTCCTCTTGTGTTCTCTTTATCTCCACATATTCCATACCGATCTAGTAGATTTCAGCCCACCCTGAAACTAGATTCAGTCCGGGAATACAACAGAAGATCAAGGAGTGGAATATCACTGTGGGGCGCCATTTTTCATACATACAACAACAAAGATTAGACCTTTAATCTTGTCCTCCACCCGTCGTTTAATTTGTAAGCCGTTTTTCGATTTCTATGTTTCCACTTTAGTAGAATCGTTTAAACCGGCTTTGCACGTTAATTAAACTTGGTTAATTAAAACATATGAGATGCATGAATTTATAATCTACTTGAAGTTAGGATTAATGAACATCCAATTAGATCATGCGGTGGTTCAATTCGAAAAAACCCCAACATCCAATTTATATTAGAATACATATTATTAAAAGTAGATGTTATTGGGATTGTTTTAATATCAAGATCATTCAAATTGGACTTCATTTGAGTCTTCAATAAAATTTATTTCATTGGGCAATTTGAACCTAAAATATATTCCAATGCAAGCCCAATTAAGTCAATCATTTGTTTAACCCATTTGTTCAAGTAACTTTCGACCCATTACATGTCCATTTCTAGATATTCTATTATGATATACATGTATATATGTATTTGAATTATTAGGAAGATGCTAAAAAATTTACACTTGGCTTCATTAAAAAAATAATACAAATATTTGTTCTCCTCCTACCAGTGCATGTCGTCCACTTGGAATAAGCTTGGGTGTGCATCTATCCAATAGTACTTATGTGTCCGTATATATGTATATTAATATATAAGCTTAGATATATATTGATAATTATAGATTAGATGGGGAAAGAACTGATGCAAATAAAAATAAAATAGAGAAAATGGAGAAAGTAAAGAAGGAAAAAGAAACAAAAAAAGGTGAGCTTCCAATCGTGCACCGCTACCTTCTTTTAATTTAATATTTGGCCAATTTGACTGTTCACGTTTATAATCTTTATGTCGATGCAAACCTCTTGTTACAAGATTCATATCTGCGGTTTTAGATGTTCGATCCAATGGTATTTGATCTTTTGATTTTACGTTGTAATTTTTCCGGAACTATGTTGAAATATTTTTCCTTTATCACCTCTTGACATCATTTTCCTCCAACAAATGATGTCCTAAATTCCTTAAATTTTAACCAAATGTTAACCATGAGTTCTGTAACATATCCATGTAGAGATTTCCTCAAATCACAGCTCTGAAAGTTGGGAATAAAGCCACGAAAGGCTGCTGCTATTGCTGCGCGCCGCTGTGCGACGCAGCAACTTGTTTGGCCTTTTCTTGATGATCCGACCATTGGATTTTGATGTATTATACACCGTTTCGAACCTCTCTTATCAATATTTCAATATATAGTTTTGGATCTTCGATCAGACATTATTTGAGCCCTCATTTTTATGTTGAAAGTTCACATAAAAATTATGCCGGAAAATTTCAGAACTGGTTCTCTTCCTTTGGTTATCTGTTTTCGCCTATGTACTCATGGACTACTTCTTTATAGTCATAGAGCTTCTGGTAGTAGCATGACGGTTGTGTTGTATGAGAGTGGTTGTTGGTGATTATAAGTCGTCGGTGGGGGAGTTGGAGGGATGTGTGAAGGTAGTGGTGATGAATAAAATTCAAATTGAGAGGGAAAAATAAAATTTAAATTTTGTTAGGCTTATTTGTGCTATTATTAAATTTAATAGATTGGGCCATAAATTTTTAAAAGAGCCCAATTTTCAAATTCACTTTGTCCTGATTTCAATTTAGCCCCTAAGAAGAAATTGAGATTTCTTTTTATAAAATGTAATTAAGTTCTCTATTAATTTCCAAAAATTTATGTTTTGCCCTAAAGAAATTCTAAAGTTTATAGTTCGCTCCTAATTTTAAACCAAGATTCTTAGTCATTGAATTCAGTTCAATTCATCTTTATCCATTCAATTTGATCCAAGAAGTCCGATAAATTCTCAATCTAACTTGAAGTCCTTCAAATGCGCATTATTCGCCCGTTTAACTCAATTTTAATTCTGAACGATCCCATGGCATAGAAAATTATTATTTAAGCTATTTATGACCCAGGCTATTATTTATTATATTGGCATATATTCGGATTCTAAGTTAGATTTCCAATTTTGTAGGTTGAGACGAGCTGAAAGTATAGTAACATTTCGCGCATGAATTGCACTGCACGTTGAGATCATCAAGGTGGATTTTTCTATAACTCACAACTATGTCTTAAATTCATCCATGAAAAGTATGTTAAATGTTTTAATAGCATTGTTTACGCAATGATTGGATGTTTTGAGACTTCATGCACAGAGAAATTGATGTAACCCGAACAATTTGTACAAGATACTAGAGACGCGCGGAAGACTTCTAGATCAAACACGTCAACTAAGGAAGGATTCAACCCTACTATATGACTCAATAAACAATAATAACTGAAAATAAATGGAATACAACTCAAACAAATATACGAATCAATCTAGACCCAACTACGACACTTAGACGATGATAAAAAAATAATACACAAAAATCCAAATATGAGGGGCTGGATTAGGACGATTTTTATAGCTGGAAAAGAAAGATATTTGGGGCATGATTTATGGTGAAGAATGGATAGGAGTAGATAGGATATGATAACGATGAGTAGGACTTACGGCACATGAAGTAGAACACTATGAACGGATCTTGAATTATGCACGAACACAGCTAGACTTGTTGGAGCTGATATGAGGTGTTTGTTGGTGTTGGATAGATGTTGGTGTAGGCGTCTTGGTGTTGGTGTTGGCGTAGAATGAATTGCAACCTGATTAATCCCCAACGTATCTTGTACGATGAAAATGAATCTTCAAGTTGTTCTTCGGATAGCGAGTTCACCCTAATTCCTCGTGTGAATTAGAATGTTCCCTTGAAATAAGACTTGAAATTGCTAGGCTTCAAGAATGATGATTTTTGAGTGAAAACAATCAAAAAGACTTTGGATATTTGAGACACAATTGTGTGCACAGGCAAAATTAATAAATACTATAGTCTAAAATAAAATCATTCCCTTAATTAAATAACTAAGGGAGACAAAAACTCCCATGCAAACCATGCATGTCCAAAATGCCTTCAAAATGCATGCTTGTGACTTCAACTCTTTTGATCATCATATGTTGTTCTTCAAATCTTGATCTCCGATCTTTAATTGTTAACAAAGTAACAATCTTAGGGTTGTATTTAAATTCTTCTAATTCTTCAAACTTCTTACGAACAATTGCTTGGAAATAACCTTACAATTTTTTGGCTCAAAATCGTGTAATTGAACCTCTAAGTTGCAGCTCCGAGTTTGGTTCTTTGTTGCTTATCTTGGATTCATCACCCACGGCATCCAAAATGTCTCATCTCATCCGGGTATGTAGGGACAAACATAAATTTAAATATTACATCAATATTTGCATGCATAAGGTGTATGCTGTGGTTCCGTACATCAGATATTCACAAAGAATATTAGAACTACACGAACAAGATACATCTGAAGGGACTAAAGCTCAGATAGCCTCAGTAGAGCTTCTTCCTACAACAGATAGCCACGCCAAAATCACCGGAGGTTAGGCACTTTCCACTAGTGGTCAGCCTCGGTTGCACCACTCCTCCAGTTCCCACACACACTAAGAGCGAGAGACTCTCACACAGAGAAGATGCCACAAAGGCACTCGAACACACACAGTTGGATTGCTGATCTCTCTCTCTCTCTAGAGGAAACCCTAGCCGCTCAACACTCAAAATGAACTTGTGTTCATTCAGAAGCAGGAGTGAATATTTATATGGTCAATGCGATCTAGGGTTAGGAGGTAATGGGCCTTCCAGAGATACTGGGCCGGGTAGATTAGGCCCTTGGATGAAGCCTACGGCCTGATGGGCCTTTCTCCAACATTCTCCACCTGGCACATCTGGCATTCAAAGCTCCTGAACAATTGTAGGTGTCTGTTGGGTGTTTTCATCATCGTCTATTGACCCCACTAGTAGAGTTCACAAACAAAACTACTTAAGGGTCCTGACCAGACACAAAGTCAAGGTCCAGCTCTTAACACAAAGTTAAGAGCTCTGGGTAACCACCAAGGTAACTAACCAGGTAAATAACCTGTAACAGCTACACTTTACCACTTAGCAGCCACTACTATCTTACGCACAGTAAGAAGTAATAGACACTAATAGGTAAATGATCTCCCTTCTATAACTAATAGAGGAGGTGGAACTTCAACCATAATCAACACCTCACTAACTGACACAAAGTCTGTGAGAGGTCTGGGTTATAGTTGAAGTCCACCTGCCATATTAGAATAGAAATACCCGCAAAAGAAAAAACAAGAATCAGCTAGGATCAAGATTCAAGATCTTCATACTAGAAACATGCTTCCCAAGAGGCAGACACTTAGTCCCCATGTCAGCAGGATTTTAAGTCAGTATGAATTTTCTCAAAGCAGATAAGTTATTTATCTACAACATCTCTTATGAAATGAAACCTAACGTCAATGTGTTTGGTCCTATCATGAAACACAGGGTTTTTGCATAGCTGAATAGCAGATTGGCTATCAGAGTACACAGTGACATGATTTTTAAGAAAACCAATTTCAGACATCATGCCTTTGAGCCAAATGGCTTCCTTCAGGCATTCAGTTATAGCAACATATTCAGATTCAGTGGTAGATAATGCAACTATATGCTGTAATTGAGACTTCCAACTAATGCAGGACCCACATAGAGTGAACACATAAGAGGTGGTTGACTTCATATTGTCTCTATCATTGGCATAGTTGGAATCCACATAACCAGACAAAATAGTACCATGAACATGCTTATTAAAACATAACCCCACATGTTTAGTATACTTCAGATATCTCATTAATCACTTAAGAGCCTCCCAATGAGGCAGACCAGGATTAGATATATACCTGCTCAAATAGCTGACTACATAAGCTATATCAGGCCTGGTACTTACCATGAGATGCTTGACTGATCCTATAGCATTGGAGTAAGGCATCTTTGTCATAGCAATCATTTCAAAATCAGTTTTGGGTGACTAATCCTTACTTAACACAAAGTAAGAAGCAAGAGGAACAGAAATGAGTTTAACATTAATCATAGCAAACATAGTCAGAATTTTATCAACATAAGTAGACTGACACAACTCCAGTTTGTTATGCTTTCTATCTCTTACAATATTCATGCCAAAATCTTCTTAGCATCCCCTAAATCTTTCATCTCAAAGTTATCACTTAGACATTTTTGCACATGCTTTATAGTCTCAATACAAGGGCTAACTAAGAGCATATCATCTACATAAATCAACAGGAACATAGGCTTGACATTAACATCTTTAAAGTATAGGCAATGGTCATAAGCACTTCTAGTGAACTTTAAAGACTTCATACAGTTGTCAAATTTTATATTCCATTACCTAGGGGACTACTTTAACCCATACAGAGAATTTTTTAACAAGCAAACATATTCAGGGTTATTACAGTCCACAAAACCTTCTGGTTGGTTCATGTAAATGGGTTTATCTAAATCACTATGCAAGAAAGCAGTTGTTACATCCATTTGTTTCATTTCCCAATTATATTGAGCAACTAAAGCTAGCAGAATATGCACATTAGTAAACTTAACCGCAAGAGCAAAAATTTCAGAGTAATCTACTCACTCCCTTTGAGTGAAACCTTTGGCCACTAATCTGGCCTTGTACCTGAAAGAGTTTACCTCTAACTTGACCTTATACAACCATTTGCAATCAACAATAAAACCATGTGCAGGTTTGGGAACCAGGACCCAAGTGTTGTTAACCTGTAAAGATCTCATCTCTTGTTGCATAGCAGTGAGCCACCTATCAGACTCAGAGCTATTCATAGCTTGCTTATAAATTTTAGGTTCACTGTTATCAAGAGATTCATACACATGATAAGCAAAGGCAAACAAATTGCAATCAGCATATCTAGCAGGTCTAACAATAGTTCTTCTAGTTCTATCTCTAGCCAGTTGATATTCCTGCAAGTATTCATTTCCCGTGTATTGGTCATCAGAATCAGTAGCATATTCAGTATCATTTTCAGTTTCAGTTTCAGTTTCAGTTTCAGTTTCACTCAAACTGGACTGTTCAGATGCAGAATGATTATTTGAAGAACTATCAGAATGAACATCATCATGCAAAGAAACAGGAAGAAACAGAGGCTCCACCTCAAAAGGAACAGTATTAGAAGAAGGAAGAGAAACAGTAGGGACCTTATCATGAGCACAGGGAAATATAGTTTCATTAAACACAACATCCCTACTGATTATTGTTTTGAATCCAGGTTCAGACACAACCCACAACCTGTACCCCTTAACCCCTTCAGGATAGCCCAAAAAAACATAGTTTTTGGATCTAGGTTCAAGTTTATAACCCATAACATGCATATATGCCACACAGCCAAAGACTCTTAAGTTTGAAAGATCAACTTGCTTTCCTGGGAACACAGATTCATGGCATTTCTCCTTCAGAGGAACAGAAGGGGATCTATTAACTAAGTAAGCAGCAGTATAAAGAGCTTCACCCCAGAAGGGCTTATCAAGCCCAGAGAGTTGTCTCATACTCCTTACTCTATCCAATAGGGTTCTATTCATGCACTGTGCAACCCCATTTTATTGAGGAGTATAAGGAACATGCTTATGTCTTTTAATTCCAGATTGAGTACACAAAGTATCCAATTGAGCATTGCAGAATTCAAGGCCATTATCAGTCCTAAGAGCTTTAATCTGCTTACTAGTTTAAGTTTCAAAAATGATTTTCCAGGTTTTATATTTTTCAAATACTTAAGACTTATTTTGCATAAGAAAAATCCACACTTTCCTAGAAAAATCATCAACCAGAGACAAAAAATATCTACTACCACCATGTGTAGCATCATTAGCAGGACCTCACACATCAGCATAAATATATTCAAGAATATCATGACTCTTAATCTCAGTAGGGGACATATTTACAGGAAACCAGACTTTATGTTGCTTACCAAAAATATATGCATCACAGAAATGGACAGTAGTCACATTGTCAGAGCCAAACATGCCAGCATTTTTCAGAAGATTTAAGCCTTTATTACTCATGTGACCAAACCTATTATGCCATAAAAAGAGTTTTGTCTTGTGTGATCGCATGCACATAGGGAATAATCTCAGAATGGCAAATATACAGGTTATTATGCTTAAGAGCTTTAAACATCACTAAGGAACCCTTTAAGACTTTCATTTGCCTATTCCCCCATCTGCCCTCAAAACCATCATCTTCAAGAGCAGTACAAGATATTAAATTATAGCATAACTCAAGCATATATCCCACATTCTTCAAAGTAATTTCAGAGCCAGACTTAAATTTCAGGCAGACATCACCAATTCCCATTATTTTACACTTTTTCTCATTAGCCATGGACACATAACCATGATCAGAATCCTTAAAAGAAGAGAAAACATTCTTAAAAGGAGATATATGAAAGGTACAGCCAGAGTCTATAAGCCACTCATTTTCACACATAGCAGGAGTAGCACAAGGAATAGCAGCATGAGAAGCATGAATAACCATGTAACAATCACCCAGAGGCTCACCAGAAGCAATATTAGCATGATCAGAATCATTTTTGCCCTTTTTCTTATTGTTCTTTTAGGAAAAGGACAATCTTTGATAAAGTGATTGGTTTCCCCACAGTTATATCACTTTCTCACCTGCCTAGACCTAGATTTAGACCTAGACTTACCCTTCTTCTTACCATTGCCATTTTCAGTTTGATTGGAGGATCTAGTTTTCTCTCTCCTTTTAGCATGCATAGCCTTATTGCCCTGACTACCTCCCTCCCCAGATGCTAACACATCCAACTCCTTAGACTTTAGAGCACTAATAATCAAATCAATAAAGGCATTATCTCTACCATACTTGATGACAGCTTTAACATCAGAAAAAGTGTCAGGGATTGCATTTAAAAGGGCAATACTAGAGTAATTATCTATTGTAATGTCTCCAGACAAGTTGATATCCTGGACCAATTTGGTGAAACAATCCATATTCTCATCAATATCCCTAGACATATCAAGTTTGAATTTAAACAACTTTTCAAGCAAATGCATGTGATTGGCAAAAGAGGTTTCAATATAAGTAGATTCCAATTTTTCCCACAGATCTTTAGCAGATGATGATTCACCCATTTTTCATATCACAGAATCACTCAGATTTAACATGATAGTAGAATAGGCTAATTCATTCATCTCAGCACGTTGAGGTTCAGTATCATCATCAAAATAAACACCAGTAATGGCCTTAACAACACGTTGTTGAATCAGCACACATTTAATTTTTTGTTTCCAAATATTAAAGTCATTCTTACCATTGAAAGGAAGCGTGCCATACACATTAGCAGTCATTTTAAACCAATACAGAATACAAATCAGACCAACAGAGAAAAGAACAATAAGAAAAAATAAGAATAACATAGAATCTGAATCACAGTTCATCAACCGGTCAGAAACCCTAAAAGAGTAAGTGGATTTCTGAGTTCATAATCACCCGTTTGAACGGGGGCGCACGGGATCACACAAAGTCCAAGGTCCAATCGAGTTAAAACACAATGAAATAGATCAGAAATCTCTACTAGAGATTTCACAGAATGAGTTCTTTAAAGGAACCAGAGCAGATCTTACTGATCTGACAGCAGTGAAAGACAAAACCAAGATCGAATCACAAAAATAGAAAAAACCCTAGATCGAAGCCACAGAGGCCAGATCTACCACAAAAGATGCAAGACACAGAAAGAACAAGGAATAATACCAGATCGGCGCCCTAGGAGAGGGGAGCACCGTAATACCTTTCCGTATGTCCGGAGAAGATGGTGAAAAAAGGCTGAACACGTCGACGAACGACGGCGCACGAAGACCTCAACGTCTCCTGATACCACTGTTGTGGTTCCGTACACCAGATATTCACAAAGAATATTACAACTAGACGAACAAGATACAGCTGAAGGGACTAAGGCTCAGATAGCCTCCGTAGAGCTTCTTCCTACAACAGGTAGCCACGCCAAGATCACCGGCGGTTAGCCTCTTTCCACCAGCGGTCAGCCTCGGTTGCACCACTCCTTCAGTTCCCACACACACTAAGAGCAAGAGACTTTCACACAGAGAAGATGCCATAAAGGCACTCGAACACACACAGTTGGATCGCTGATCTCTCTCTCTCTCTCTCTAGAAGAAACCCTAGCCGTTCAACACTCAGAATAAACTTGTGTTCATTCAGAAGCAGGAGTGACTATTTATATGGTCGGTGCGATCTAGGGTTAGGAGGTAATGGGCCATCCAGAGATACTGGGTCAGGTAGATTAGGCCCTTGGATGAAGGCCACGGCCTGATGGGCCTTTCTCCAACAATGTATATAAGTCTTATTTTAGACGCATCAACTAAATTTGCGGGTCTACCCAAAAAAAACTCACGACAAAATTAGTATCAATAATAAAACTTAACAGTATCACTTAATTAAAATTTAAAAAATATCACCTGTATCCTTAAAAAGTATGGCGTCTGCTAGTTATCTTATACTAATTTATTTAGTTCAAATTGTGATTTTTTCCATTCTAATTAATGTTTAGAGTTTAGGAGTTTAGAGTTTTTTTAGGGTTATGGTGTTTTAGGGGTTTTTAGGGGTTTATTTTGTGTTTTTTATGATTTAATTTTTTTGCATAATTTCATTAATTTCAATTGTCAATTATATTTAAGTAGGAAAAATTAATATTGAGTGTGATGCATGTGCCACGCATTAGTGTCGGACGAGTGCATTGCGCGGGTCAACGGATTTAAAAAAATCAAATTAACTTACTTTTATTTTAGGGTTTATTAATTCCATTTTAAGATATAAATTTATATTTTGTTCAAACAAATTAAATCAATATATTTTAATTTTAGGGTACAAAATTTTTGGGAACAAAACAAAAGGAACAAATAAAAAATAAAAAAATAAAAAAAATAAAAAATCATCGAAAAAAAATGTGAGGCACGTGGTTTCCACGCGCCATGCGTGGATGCCATGTTCTACCGAAAATTGTCGCACATAGGGACTTGTGCATGTAAGTGCTGCTCTATATATGATTGTTGTATGGTGGATTAATTAATTGTACTTACGGTGCAGGGTTGGAGCACATAAGTGGACACATGTTTGTTAGCATGCCTACAGGAGATGTCTAGTGGATTATCTATAATTGGAGCGATGGGCATTGCTTAAAACTCCTTAAGAATTGCTATGAAACACCTCCAGAAAAAGGCAAAGTGATAATCGTAGATCGAATTCTACTGAAAAAGGAAAATTAGAAGGAGGCATCGGTGTCGGTAGACTTGGCCTGTAACGAACTCATGTTAACACTGTTCACCGGTGGGAAGGAGAGGACATAAGCGGAATTTCAAGCCTTTGCGAAAATGTCCGGTTTCGAACATTTCCAAAAAGTTTGTTGTGCTTTGAGCACTTGGATCATGGAACTCTATAAATAAAAATTATTTTACACACACACACATATATATATATATACATATTAATAAAAATGATCTTATTCAACAATTACCGCAATAGATATTATATACAATATGTACATAACAATTTATGTGAAATTCTATCCACATTCCCAATTTTTCTCCTTATACCTAATATAAATATTTTTTATGTAAACTATTTTATCCTTATAACCTCTAATATCTAAAAACCTTTAAAAATTGTACAACCCCACTTCCTCCATTATAAAAAAAAAACAACAAAATTTTTAAAAGAAATAACATGTGACTGGAAAGACGTACAATAATTTTAAAGCGTTGTCTATTTAATTAACTCCGAAAATTGAATCCAAAATCTGAAAAATATAACACAATTTCTAAATTATATTATGAAAATGACCTTCCTTCATTAAGATTATCTAATATTACAAGTTTGCCATCTTATTTTGACTAAATTGTGACATTTAGATCTAATTAAATCTAAGATTTGGATTGGTTCTTAGATTCCTACGTGGGGACTTGGTTCCTATCTGAACCATTCCCAATAGATATTGTTCTTAGTTTGTATCAAAATGTTTATAGCTTAACTTATTTATACACTCTCTTTCAATTTTAACCCTACATATATTGAAGAGAATTAAAGAGAAATATGCATTTTTAGAGAAATATATCTTAATATGATTTGATGTGGAGTAGAGAAAGGGGGTTACATTATTCAAAAATATTTACATCTTAATTCTAACTAAACACTCTAAAACAACATATATTTGGAAATAGTGGGATTATTTATGCTGAAAACTATGACACGCTTAATTAAGCGCAGCAAGCAACAATAATAAAATTAATTTGAGATTCAACTCCTGTGAGAGTACATATAACATTTTAGTACAACCATGCCAAAAGGTTGAATCATGCAAGAAGATGCGGCAGCATTTATATCTTTGATATACAGTGCTTAGGCTCCTTATTTCTTAACTAATTATTATAGGTCGGGGCTCATATAATTAAACTATGAGAAAATGTTCCATTAAAAAAACAACGAGAAACGGTCCACATGATCACTCACCTAAGCTACTCATCGTGGATAAGTGAACGGTTAATTAGATTATAATATTTGAATTAATTTCATATATGGCTTGCCTAAGTCTCAAGAATTATTTATGTGGTCAAAGACAACATTTGTAAGGTTATTTATAAGTAAATTATTAATGGAATTTGTTGACCAACAATTATAACAATTTAATTAAACATGCACAATTTGGTGGTGCGATTCCATGCACAATTTAATTAAACATGCACAATTTGGTGGAATTTGTCAAAATTATTTTTTTTTGTTAGTAGCTAATGTTAATTAAACATGCACAATTTGGTGGTGCAATTCGATACTTAATAGTATTTCAAATATCTAATTCAATTTTGATATTTCACGTTGTGATTAATACTCATAGAAACCATCAGCTACAAGATATCTCCTTTCAATTCCTCTGTTGACGGATACCATATCGTGAAATTGATGGTACGTTTGGTAAGTTCACGATGAGAGATTTCTAATCATACCCACATTTTACGATAATTAGGTTATAAATTTTTTGCACATTTAATTGATCAATGTTAATAACTAATGAAAAATTAATAAGTTATGATTGATATGTTTATTTGTAGAAATATTTTTAAGTAAATAAAATGAAAATATTATTTGTTTTCTTTAACCACTTCAATATTAATTCATATAAATACATTCATTTTAATGCTAACTTCAGTGTAGTTAACTTGATAAGATCAGTTCGTCCATGCTTTTTTAGACTCTCGACATGTGTGTTTTTTATGATAACCAGTATTTCTCTCTTATGATGTACATATTTAATTTTTTTTATAAAAATTGCAATATTAATTTGTTTTGAATTTTTTTTTAATTGTGAAAGCAATATAAACATTTAAATATAGAATCACAAGATAAATTGTGTATAATTGGAACAACCAAAAAGAAAATTAAATTTTAGAAATTAAATGAAAGTATACATTAAAAAACTTAATGAGTATGTGAAAGACTTACAATATCCTACCATCCTTTTTTTTGGATAACGAGGATAACCCGCAGACGCTACCGTGGTGCGCACTGGGTAAATCTGCGCATGTGTAATAGCCTGCAAACCTACATAGAGACGGTAAACCACACTTGGGAGACCACGTGTGACAGGCTCACACCTAGTAGTGTTGGTGGTGGGTCGAACTTGAGATGTTTGGCCTCAAAAAACACCACCCCACCACTAGACCATCCCAAAGGGGACAACCCCTTACCATCCTCGACTCTTGAAATAATGACTATGTAAAATTGTCTAAAAATTAAAGAATATTTGATTTCTTTAAATAGATGCCAAATATACAAAAATATAAATTTTTATGATAAATGATAAAATTAAAATGGAAAATCAATTAATATTTGAAAATTATGTTATATACATTATATAAATTATACTGAAATCAGATTGAATAATAATGATGATATATGTCCTCCATTCATGTTCTAGTTTAATTATGTGACCCTTATACCTTGTTTACGCTAAGGAGGACATTGAGTTACGGGTTAATTATATTACGATTAAATATATAAATTTTGATACGGTTTGTAATTTAGTTATGAACTTTGAAATGTTGCAACTAAAATACAATTTTGTAACTATTTGTAAAATAGAGACTCCCAGAAATTTCAAACGAACAAAAAACTTATATATAATATGAAATATTGCAAAATTGTGCAGACATATATCACAATCATAATTTGATTTTCCTTAATATAATAAAGATCAATATGAAATATAGTGTTTAGTTTTAATAATATTGAAAATTATGTTTATTTTACAAAAAGAAAATGTGAAATTGTGTTTTAATTGCAATGTTTCAAAATTTGTGTCTAAATTGCAAATTATGCCAAAGTTTATGTATTTAATGGTAATCAACCCTCCAATTAGTTGAATGGATAATTTAGTGGATGTAAGGATGAATAAATCTAAATAAATTGTATAATGTAAGGATGAATAAATCATATCTCATTATATATATTTTTTCCATAAGTACTCAAAGCTCATTTATCGTGGACGTTAGATTATCCATTATTTAAAATCAAACAAAATAAAAATATGATATAGTTGAATAATTTATCAATTCAAAGGAAACGAAGTCTCTCATCCTACAATAACTAGATAAGAAAAAAAAAGAGTAGCCTAAGCACACCATATAATGAGTATTATTTTGACAATTTATCGATTATATAAGAAAGTTACAAATTAAGTGGCACAACAAGTACTATTTTGGCATAGCTATATGTACTATTGCTCAAGTTGAATCTAAAATTGAACTTATTATTACGGCTAATTAAGCGTGCAATAGTTTTCGGCATAATTATATATATATATATATATATATATATATATATATATATATATATATATATCGTGCGGATCGATTATACAGAATTCTCTCTCTCACACACAGAGGTGAATCACCTACCCATTGTTAGGAAATAAGACCAAAGTTCCCTTTTTCTATCTCACTTTTTTGACTCACTATTAAATTTAATATTTTAATAATATATATTATAAAAATATAATTTATTATAGTGTAATAAAGCATAATTAACATTTATTGCTAATAATTCAAAATTTACAAAAAAAATATTATAAACTTTAATTGAGTGAAATAAATTCTAAATAGTGATTATAAAATTAAACTAAAAGAAAATAAATTAAAAATGAAGAAAAACAATTAAAATTTGTAATGGGACAAAAAGTGATATTAAAAAGTGGATTAGATGATTTCATTTATAACATGAGCATACGTTTAAGTGTCTACCAGCTATTGCGGTAATACCACAGTGGCATAGTGAGTTATGGGCTAATCTTCATATCATTAATATTATAATTAATTAATTAATTAATGTAATAGTTGTATAAAAGAGGTTTGGGTCAAAACTAATGTTTAATAAAAAAAAAGTTGAAATCAAATATGACAACGCAGAGGTTGATTCACGTACTCACATTCCATAGTACTCACATTAGCAGTGGTAGGTGAACAATCGTATAAATATAGAAATTAAGTTAGCAAGCAATTATAAACAGTCGAGAATTAAAGGAGTTTGAAAAATAATAATAGAAATAATAAAAATATAATAAAATTGTGATCAATTATGAAGAATTCATTAACGGATGAATATTCATCCATATTCGCGTTGCAACTGGTTATTTCTTCCACATTCCCAAGAGCTCTGAAAACCGCCATAGAACTGGACCTACTGAAGGTGATGAAGAAGGTCGGTCGTCCCCTTTCCACGTCGAAAATGGCCTCCCAGATTCAGGCCAATAACCTGGAGGCCGCCGTCATGATAGACAGGATCCTCCACGTTCTTGTCACCATCAACGTTTTAGAAATGCACCGCCGCCTCTGACGGCGGCACTGAGCGGCTCTACTCTTTGGCTCCCATTTGCAAGTTTTTCACCAAGAATGATGATGGCGTTTCGTGGGCTCCCATGTTACTCATGATCCAAGACGAGTCTTCTCAAAAGCCTGCTAGTTAATTAATTACTTAATTGGGGATTGGGATTTCTTAAGCTAATTACGAATGAGGCACTCTTGCATACAAGAGCCCTTATATGCGTCAATACCAGACAGCGCGTGGCCGACGCGCGACCCACACGGGGCGCGTGGTCTACACACGCTCGTCTTTATTTTTCCTTTTCTTTCTGGTGATTTTTAATTTTTTTCAATTTTTATTTTACAGTTTTTGTGTTTTCATTTTATTTTTTTTCAAAAAAATTTATATCCTAAAATAAAATTAATGAACACCAAAATTAAAGTGAGTTGATATAATTTATTTGAAATAAATATAAATTTATACCCTAAAATTAAATTAACAAACCATAAAAAAGCTCAAAATAAACCCCTAAACCACCCCCCCCCCAAAAAAAAACCCTAAAAAACACAATAAACCCCTTAACCCTCCCACAAAACCCCAAAAAAACACAAAATAAACCTAAAAAAAACCCAAAAATCCTAAAAAATACAAAATAAACCCATAAAAAATCATGAACCCTAAAAAACCATGAATCCTAAAAAACCATTAATTCCTAAATTCTAAATATTAATTGAAATGGAAAAACTTATAATTTGAACTAAATAAACTAGTATAAGATAATTAGCAGACGTCTTACTTTTTAATGATACATGTGATACTTTTTTAATTTTGAATGATACTTTTTTGTGTTACTATTGATACTGATTTTATCGGATTTGTTTTTACGGGTCAACCCACGTTGACCTGGGTCAAAACGGATTGACCCGTGAATTTGAACCGCCCATCTGGCATAAAGCTTATAGGCACCTTGTGCATGTAAGTATTTTCCATTACTAATTATATATTGTATGTAGGGATCATGTAAATGATGCAGTTGTTGAAGGAGGAATCCCGTTCAACATAGCCCATGGAATGAGTGAGTTCAAATACTCGGCTACCAACCCGAGATATAACAAGATTTTCAACAAAGCCATGTCTGATGAATCCACCATGTTTAGGCATAAAATTATTGAAATATATGATGGATTTGAGGGTTTGAAATCTCTTGTGGATGTTGCTGGTGGAATTGGAGCTTCACTAAAGATGATCATAACCAAGTATCCATATATTAAAGCTATCAATTTTGATTTGCCCCACGTTCTCCAAAATGCTCGACATCTCATCCTGGTACATAGATACACATATAAATTTAAATATTACATCAATATTTGCATTAATAAGGTGTATATAAGTCTTATTTCAGATGGATCATCTAAATTCGCAAGTCAACCCGAAAAAAAAAGTAAAAAAATCCCGGCAAAATCAGTATCAATAGTAACACTAAAAAGTAACACTTAATTAAAATTCAAAAAATATCACATGTATCTGAAAAAAGTAAGGCCTTTGCTAGTTATCTTATACTAATTTATTTAGTTCAAATTGAGATTTTTTTTTTAGAAACACCCCTAAAAGAGGTGGGGCATTCGGCACCATGCCCAACCTATATATATATATCACAAATCATCTCGTACAAAGTCATAGGGGGGATGTGTCCTAAAAGTGAACAAACGCCTAACCAAGTACTAGAACCGATCACGAAAAGACTAAACAGTGAGAATGCAACCACAAGCCAACTGCAATCTCCAAAACAAACATAAGGAGAACAGAAACATGGAGCACAGCCACAAGTCGACTGCAACTCCAAACTAGAACAAAAGAACTAAAGAAAAACTAAGAACAAAGAAACCACCATAATCTAACTATACCGAAATCGAAAGTTGGGATAGCCCAACTGATCCATCCGAACCATGGAGAGAAGATGATATAAGGCAGAAACAGGATCATAAAAGGTAAGAATAGAGGTCTGGGCCCCCCTACTAGCGAGAAAATTAGCAGCCCGATTGCCCTCATGAGGAATGTGAGTGAATTGAACATGTCATCCACGGCACAATAAACGAATAGATGTCAACATATATCGAGTCACAGCCGAACCAGGACGGCCTGATTGCAACACCGATAGTACTAAAGCAGCATCTATCTCAATCCAGATATGATCTGAATACTGAACAGCAAGTCTGAGTCCGTGAAGAAGTGCCTGAAACTCTGCGTCAAAGCTCGATGCTGTCCGAAGGGGCGCACAGAATCCAGCCAGAAAAGCTCCCGTGAAATCTCGAACTAAGCCTCTACCACTTGCCGCCATCTGAAGGTCTGCCGAAAATGATCCGTCCGTGTTAAGCTTAACCTAGGGTGCCTCAGGAGGCCACTAGGACACAATTCAAGACTGAAGGGATCTCAGAACAGGGTCGGCGGCCCGCATGAAATGCACCTGAGGGTAACAGCCTAACCAGTGTAAAGGAATGAGCTTTCCAGCAAAAACCAAAAGATGAAGATGATGTTGTACCTGCCATACAATGTGAGAGACAAGGAAAGGAACACCACGGTGCTTACAGTTGTTCCTCTCCGTCCAAATAAACCAGAAAGCAAGACAGGGAATAAGGAAGCTGATGTGCTTTGGAGAAGACCGTGGGAACAGCCCCCTCCGAAACCCAAAAGTCTGCACAACAGTGTGTGCATGTGGTACTGAAATATGAAATCAATTCACAACATATGCCCACACAGATTTCACAGACTCAGACCAAAGGAACACACGCTCAATGGACTCGACCTGCAGATCGACACAACACTGATAACAAGAGGCTAAATGAATGCGACAGGACTATAATCTGACCTCAACTGGAATACGACCATGCATGAGACGTCAAAGAAAAAATAGAGATAGTAGTAGTAAGCCCATTATGCCAGAAAGCTCTAAAGATAGCCTGTTTAGGCCGCCAGTACCGAACCTGATCCCAAGCAGAGGTCAAAGAGAACTCACCTATGAAAGTCAAATTCTACCGCATTATATCCATCTCCTCCCACAACACAGGAGTCTGGCTCAGCGAATCAATCAGATCATCGGACAAAGCATAATGAGCAGATAAAGCATGCAGACGCTCAACAGACCAAGACTCATTAGATAAGCACCAGTCAACATGATAATGATAAAAAATAGTAGCATGACAGTAAACAGATAAAGGCAGATCATCAAACTACACATCATCCCAGAAACTTACATTGCCGGCCCCCAAAGACCACATGATATGCTCCTGAGCCTGTTCACCAACTCTGACCAGCATCTTCCAAACCCGACTGTCATGCATACTCAAAGGCACTCTCTACGGATTAAGTGAACCATAATACTTCTGCCACATATATCTAACCCACAGCGAATCCTGAGCCCTGAATCTCAACCAAAGCTTCTAGCGGAACCCGAGAAGAGTTTTTCTACCGCCACCACAACATCACCGGCCACAAAGTCCCAATAGTGCTGAAAAAATAGCGAAGTGAATCCATCCGGACCTGAAATGCTGTCCTCACTGATCCGAAACATAGCAGCTCACACCTCTTCCGCATCCGGTATGGCCCACAAATCTCCAGCTAACTGAGGAATGTTAGACGTAAGAAGTCTCTAAAAGAACCCCACAGCCGAAGCCTGAATCCCTTCATCATCGTCAATCACACGTCCTCTATACTCAATCACATGAATCCGAGATTTGCAGCGCTTCTGTTTCACCCACCCTTGAAAGAATCTAGAATTTCTCTCTCCCTCCACCACCCATCTGATCGCCACCTTCTGCCTTTAGAAGTCCTTTTCCATCTTCATCCTCAGCACATACTAAGCCACACAATGGTTGAGTTTAGCACGAGCCTCAGAAGTAGGAGAAGAATCATAGATAGCCTGAGCCGCAGCCATCGCCTCATCAGCCTGCCTAACACAGTCAAAAACATCACCAAAGACCTCTCAGTTCCACTGCCTCAAACGCTGCTTCACCCACTTCAACTTATACTGCAGATTCATCATGCTACTAAAGCCAGAAGGAACCGAACACTCCTCCAAAACATTCTCACGGAAAGAGTGGTGCCGAAGCCACATATTCTGGAACTGAAATGAAGACTTGGAAATCTCAGCAAGAAACTGATATCTGACTAGAAGAGGGGCATGGTCAGACATGTGTCTCGTCAAGTGAGTAACCTGAGTCACAGCAAACACAGAAGTCTAGAACTCTCCCAACAAAATCCTATCCAATCTCTCTCTCAAACCAGTAGCCGGTCGATTCCAAGTGAACTAGGTAGCGCCATCAAAACCCAGATCATCCAGCTGACAATTAGAGATAGCATCCCCAAAGTCTATCATCTCGCGATGATGATCTGAGACTCCGTTCTCAACCTCCTCATCCGTCAGAAAAATGTGAAGTCGCCTCCAACAAGCCACGGCCGCCCCTGACTCGATTAAGCCATATCACAAAGCTGCTCCCAAAGCTCAAGTTGATCATCTCTAGTATGCCGACCATAGACTAAAGAGAGGAACACATACCGACTCAAAAGTTGAGAATCAACACGGACATGAAGAAGCTGCTCATAATCAAACTCCACAAACACAGAAAAACTAGAAGCACAAAAAACCCAAATGTGATTAGAACAATTCCGAGCCGTCAAAGTTATCCCAAAACATCGACCATAAAAATCAGGATCAAAGGCAACCTTAGGCTCAATTACCACCACAATAGAAAGCCGATGCAAATGAATTAAATTATACAGATGCCCGCACTTAGCCTTAGAACCAAGACCTCGTGTATTCCAAATCAAAAGATTCACTGACATGAGAAAACATTTGAAGAAGAGCTAGGAGCCGAAAGAGCCTCCTTAACTTGACCATGCACGACCAAAGACGTCTGCATGGGAACGGGAGGATCAACACCATGCAGCTCACTCCAAGAATCAATTACCTTGCCATCACTCTCGGTGCTAGCCATCTGCGGCCCAACACTAGCCATCCTCCTCGGTACTATGACGCCACCATGTTCATTTGAAGATTGAGTATGATGATCATCAAACACCCGGGCCTACTGCCGCACATGACCAACCTCAACAACACGGCGCGAAGGGCTCAAACTACCTCCACCACGCTTCTACCTACCATGCACAACAACCGGAACTTGATCACCCTTAGCATTTTCCGCCTCTGCTGAAGTACTACTCGCCGCCATAATATCCTTAGGAACATGCACATTAGCCGGAACCTTCTTCCCCTCCTTAACCACAACCGACATTTGAGATTTTTTAACAAACGGACCAGAGAATCAGCCACAATACTCGCCACTTTACCTGCCTGAATTGAAGCTTCAAATTCTGCCATTTCATGCTGGAAGGTCTCTTCAGAGCTCTCAGTGTTACTTGCCAAGACAACAAATTTATTTGAAGTTGGGCCAGATTGTTTAAGAGAACCGTTAGGATATGGTTTCTTTTTATTATGCGTCACAGTTTGCCAACCTTCCTTATCAACTTGCAGCGGCTTCATAGAAGATAAAGTGGGCAGATCCAATCCTGGAGGAGAACCACAAGCTTGCGAAGTATCCAGTAGCTTATCTTTCCCCTTATCCCTCTAATGAGAACGAGCCCCTTGGCCTTGCGAGTTACAGCCAACCTACAAATGTGAAGTAGACAAACCATGTCCCATGGCACGACAAGTGTCCTTGGCGTGACCAATATGGGAACAAACAGTACAATATAATGGCAATTTATCAAATATCACACCTTGCATGATTTTATGACCATCCAAATTCAAAACAATTTTAGACGGATAAATCTTAGTAAGATCAATCTCAACACAAATTTTAGCAAAAGACACACGAGATCGGTTTGCAGTAGCATGCTCTATCTGAATGGGATTACCAAACACAGAACCAATCTTATACAGCGCACTATGATCAAATAAATGCAGAGGAAGACCAGAAAAAATGATCCAGATAGCAAAAATAGGGGTCTCAACTACAGGATTAAATCCTAGCGTTCATTTAAAAATGCGCATGGGACAACCATTCACGTACCAAATTGGTAAAACATTAGCACCCTTAATTAATTTCACATAGTCGACTTCATGAGTAACACGAATAATGATACTCCTAGCATTCAAAAAATTCCACGACAAAGTACCCTTAATCAATCTCGATGTTCCGCAGAGCCTTGCCAATGAGCGCGGAAGTGGGGATAGCATGCGAGAACTTGCCAACCAAAGCGAGACCCATTTGACCTGTAAGGAAATCATTATCAATTTTATCGAATTTAATGACCGACTTACCTTCTCGGGTTAAAATTGAACCAATATCTTTGATGGCCGAAAGATTAAACATAACCGGACCTATGCTAACTGCTGGAGCTTTCAACGCCTCCAAAAAACCCATCTCACCCAACTCACCGCATCCGCCACCCGACACCAAGCCCGTTTTCCGATCAAGCCATGCAGTACGTGGAACCTCAGCCATCTCCACATCTTTATTCATCTCCATACCAGCTGACGCATGCCTAAGGTTGTAGAATTCGCTAGGTGCTAGTCGGGCGGCCGATGGGCGCCTAGCGCCTAGACGGGGCCTAGTCTGCGCCTATTCGTTTTTATTTTTTATAATATATTATTAAATTATATTATTTATAATATAACAACTAATAATAAACATAAAATTATTCAATGGTTCAGTGGTAGGATACTCAGGAAGTAATGGATAGGTCGCTAGTTCGAACTTTCAAAGGTCCAGATTTTTTTTTTTTAACAAGCTGACAAAAAATGCAAAAAATTATCAGCGCCCATTATGTCTCGATCTCTAGACCTCACACGTTGATAAGAATAACTGATCTGCCAACTGAGCTGAAGATAACTATTATAAAAATAGTTCGACTAGTAATATATAACCGTGTTATTAGCCGATTATAACCTATTCGGCTCGGCCAGGTACCGCATAGCGCCTAGACGGCGCCTAGAGAGAATTCTGCAACAATGCGCATGCCCCGTCCCACAAGAGGGACCCGTTTGCAGATTATTAATAGAATTGGGCTGCAAACACTCATCTGGGCTCGAAATTAATTTATTACATGGGCTAGGATTGTTTAATGGCACAACAGAATTAATAGTAGGCTGCAGATTAGTTTTCGAGCTAGGGAGAGGTGGAAATTGGGATAAATTAGGACCAAAGGGAGGATTATCGGTTAAAGTAGGGATTGGGTTAGCAACAGAATTATTTGGTAATAAAGGTGATGAATTAATCTCAGTAATGGGATTAATTGGTATTGGGCTCGAGCAAACAGGTTGAGGAATAAAAGGTTGGGCCTATAAATTATCAAGATAATTACTATCATCTCCACAACCTACCCGCGGCCTATAAAACTGGGTGAGACACGATTCCACATGAGACACGAGCTGAACCACATGGCTAGGTTGGTGAGGTGGGTAAATAAAATCAGAATAGCTGGGACGGCTCGGAGATGAATTAGGGTTTGCATGGCTAGGTTTAGTAGGAGAGGAGGGAATCTGCGCCACTTCATCAGATAAAGGAAGAGATCGAGAAAGGATGCAGTTGCCTTGGTCAGCGCCGAGAAACAAGGAAACCTGATCCTCTTGCACCTTCCCAATTAATGTTTAGAGTTTAGGAGTTTAGAGTTTTTTTAGGGTTATGGTCTTTTAGGGGTTTTTAGGGTTTCTTTTTTAGATTTTTAGGTGTTTATTTGTGTTTTTTAGGGTTTAATTTTTTCATAATTTTATTAATCTCAATTATGAGTTATATTTAAGTAGGAAAAATTAAATATTAAGCGCGATGCACGTGCCACGCGTTAGTGTCGGGCGAGTTCATCACGCGGGTCACCAAGTTATAAAAAAACAAATTAATTTTATTTTATTTTAAGGTTTATTAATTTCATTTTACGGTATAAATTTATATTTTTTCAAACAAATTAAATCAATATGTTTTAATTTTAGGGTATAAAATTTTTGGGAAAAAAAAAGAAAGAAAAAATAGAAAATAAAAAAATAAAAAAATTGAAAAATAAAATAAAAAAATCACCCAAAAAAATGTCAGGCGCGTGGAAGCGTGGACATCAAGCGCTATCAGAAATAGTCGCACATCGAGACTTGTGCACGTATGTGCTGCTCTAAATAGTATTGTTGTGTGGTGGATTAATTAATTATACGTACAGTGCAGGGTTGGAGCACATAAGTGCAGATATGTTTGCTAGCGTGCCTACAGGAGATGTCATTTTGTTGAAGGTAGGTATACGACTATACATATATAATTAATGTTGGGATGAAATGATGAAATTGATGGAAATGTAAGACTAGTTTTAATAAGTCAACTGATATATTATTTATTTTTTTAATATATCATAACATATATATATATATATATATATATATATATTAGTGGATTATCCATAATTGGAGGGATGGGCATTGCTTAAAACTCCTGAAAAATTGCTACGAAGCACTTCCAGAAAAGGGAAAAGTGATAATCGCAGATCGGATTCTATCGGAAATGAAAAATTATAAAGAGGCATCGTCGTTGGTAGATTTGGCCAGCGACGCGCTCATGTTAATGTTGTTCACCGGTGGGAAGGAGATGACAGAAACAGGATTTCAAGCCTTGGTAAAATTGTCTGGTTTCAAACATTCACGAAAAATTTGTTGTGCTTTCAGCACTTGGATCATGAAACTCTACCAATAAAAATTATTTCACACACACACACACACACACACATATATATATATATATACATATTAATAAATAAACATACACATGTTCAAGTTTAAATCATTTATTAGGATTTTCTGTTGTTTGTACTTGATTATTCTGTATCTATATGCTTTGGAATAAAAATGATCTTATCCAACAATTACCACAATAGATATTATATGCAATATGTATATAACAATTTATGGGAAGTTGTATCCACATTCTCAATTTTTTTCCTTATACCTAATATAAATAATTTTTATGTAAACTATTTTATCCTTATAACCCCTAATATCTAAAAACCTTAAAAAATTGTACAACCCCCATCTTTTCCATTATTAAAAAAAATTAACAACAAAATTTTAAAAATAAATAACAGACTCCAGGAAATCAAGAATTGATGAGTTTATTAATTAATGGCTTTCTCGTCACACCCTTCCATGTCAATAGTTCAAAGACATGGATTAAACTTTGTTTTTTTCCATGTGTTTCGAACACAATTTTAATAAATTGTTGGATTCTGTTAATGCCATTTTCAGGCATACATTTGTTGACATATATTTATAGCAGTATGTTTGTTTGTGGAATTGTTCAAGAAATAAGTGCTGATTCGCCGTGCTGAAAGATGAACACAGCTCTGAGTTAGCGAAAGAAATTGACGAAGTCTTCCCAGAAGTGTTCTGGACAATGTTTCACCTCACAAATTTTGGCAATTTCCTTTATGGGGTGATTTGCTTCCATGGATGATTTTGATCAAGAAGGAATATCTTGTTCTCTACTTCTTGAAGAGATTGTGCTGAATATTCACCTTCAACTCAATTTGGAAGATCTTTATTCAAATAAAAGGAAAGTTCCATGCCGATTAGGATTTGATGATCTACAATGAAACCTTCTCTAGGGTTTTCTTTTTTGGATTTACAAGGCCTAAAAGAGGACCTTTACGTGCAAGATGAAGAGTTGTGACAACAAGATGCATCTCTTAAGTTTTATTTAATTATGTATTTTTTGTGAGCTTTTATGAAAGTATAGATATTAGTTAAAGTTATTCATTAGCTTAAACTTTTCAACGTGATAGTCTAGGCATAGTTAATGTTTTCTCACCAAACACTTAGATGGAATTGGGTGCAAAATTATACATGACCTCACGACATATCATAAATGAAGATGTGGGGTAGCTAGGGTAGACTAACTAACACATAATTCTGGTTAAAACTTAATTCATGAACAAACTCATTCTTCGTTCTGTATTTGTTTGTAAAAGAAAATGCTAACCTTTTTTTCATGTAATGGAGGGTCGGGGACTTTTTTCAATTACGTGTCCTTTCTTTAGTTTTGTCATTAAGAGAATGAGGTTAGGCATATAAGGGACTTTTTTTATTTATTTTGTTAAAATTTTAATTAGTTTGGGACTATAATGACTAAAAACTAAATTGATATAATGTTTATATTTTTTTTATGTCGAGGGTAACCCGCAACCGCTATAGAGGTGTGACACATGGTCATTTTGCGGTCAGAATAAATCTCAAGAGAGACTTACCCTTATGCCCACTGCATGCGTAGCTAGCAACGAGAGTAAGGGTCGATCCCACGATGAGCTATGAACTCTATCTTCCAATGTCACTATTCCAAAGTTTTAAGGGTTGTTGTGGTCTCCGAACTTCTTAATGTAAAACTGTAAAGTAAAAATAATAAAAGAAAAGAAAAGAAAATATTAATAGTAACGTATTCCGGATTATAACTTAGATTTTAAACTTAACAAACACTTGACCGATCATGGGCACACTGAGTACTTATGCAAATCTAATTATCTAGTTAAAGATACTGGATATATCTCTCTCAACGTACCCAATCTATCCTTTCAGTGTAGACTAGAGGTGATCTCTCGTCCCCTAACCCCTAACCTGTTGCCCAACCCTGATCTCTCATATGATTGTAAACAACAAGACAACTTTATGCCCTAGACAGACCTAGATTTACCTAGACATTGATCTCTCAGATGCCCTCAGTACCCGTGATGTATCCCATCCCTCAGTACCCGTGATGTATCACATCCCTTTATGTGCCCTCATATTCAACTTTCCCACTGCGTACTGGCTGATCGCGTTCACGATGCTGCCACTGTCAATGATGAGCGAGGATGTCTTATCTTGGATCTCACAGTGTGCATAGAAGATGTTCTCACGCTGATCATTCTGATCCTCCTCTCAAATCAGGCTCAGTGCTCGGATCGAAACAAGACTAATATGGGCTTGCTTCGGCTTCTCATCTTCAACCTCATCCACAGGTGGATGGTCAAGGGACTGTTCGACGTCTCCTTCTACTTCTGCTTCATCAAGCTCTTCCTCACTTACTGACTTCAGCTCATTATGCTCGGTAAGGAAAAGAACTCAGCGGTTCGGACACTAAGCTTGGAAGTGTCCCTATCCTCTGCACTTGTGACATTGAACGTCATGTTCTCTCTCTGGAGTACTATTTGAAGACTGACTGGGCTGCACTGCTCGATTTGGATTGCCTCTGTTCGGTGCAGGTGAATTGTACTTAGGTCGGCGGCTCGGCTGTGGTGCAGACTGCTCAAAACGGTGAACGGGCTGTGACTGCTGATCTTGAGGACATGTAGGGGCTGTCCTAGGTATGGAAGACTCACCTCGACCCCACTGTGTCCGTGCTGGCGTTGACTGTGATGGTCTCCTGCAGCCATCTCTGAGCTGCCGCTCTACTATTGAGGCATAGTGGATCATAGCCTCAATACTGGTAAAGTCCCTCAACTCGACTTCGTAAGCTATGTCTGGGTTCATTCCCTCAATGTAGCGGTTGATTGTAGCAACCAACGTCTCTTCTTTCCCAACTCGATTAAGGGTTGTCTCGAGTTCCTTGTGGTACTCCTCTATGGAACGTGTACCCTGTCTGATTCGGTTCAGTTTCTTCTCAAAGTCACGCTCATAATGTACCGGAATGAAGCGTCCTCTCGTGACGTCCTTCATCTCAGGCCAGGAATTAATAGGTGGGTGGCACTCTCGACGTCGCCGATTCTGCTAGAACTCCCACCATGTGGCTGCATATCCTCTAAACTCTAATGAGGCTAACTGGACCTTCTTCTGCTCAAGAATATCATAGCAGTCGAAAATCTTATCAACCTTTCTCTCCCAGTTGAGGTAGAGATCTGGATCATATAGTCCCTCAAACTCCAGAATGCTTGTCTTGATGTTATTCAACAAGGTGTCAGGTTCCGCACGTCGGACTGTATGTCGGTGGTAAGGCTGACGTGGTCGGTCACGTCTCTGAAATGGATCAAACTCGGCCTCAAATTCCTTTGCAAAATCACCATAAGCTTCTTCAGCATCACGATCATAGGGCTCGTTAAAGTGCACTTGAGGTTGGTGACGATGAGCTTGTGGTGCTCTAGCATCTACTCTGGTTGGCTCAACTACAACAACTTCTGGCTGACGAGCTGCTCCTTTTGGCTGGACAGGTTGGGTTTGAACTGGTGGTGGTGCAGGAATTCGAGCAGCAATAAGCTCGAGTTGTGCCATCACTTTGGCCAATAAACTATCCATCTTATGCTCCAGTTCCTGATGGCGGTACTGGGCATGCCACGGCTGTGGCACCGATGAAGTCGCGTCTGTAGGAGTACTAGGCGATGCTGGTGCCTTATTATTCATCTTGTTATAACCATCTCTGGACTCCATTGGTACCTGCAAAACAAATAAAACAAAGAAAACAAAAGAAAAACAAAAGAACAGGACCTCACTTTTTTTTAACCCTCGTGTATATCACTCAACTTTATGCTTCAAATCCTCGGTAGAACTGATGCTAGCTCGTCCAACTCTAGTCAAGAGCTTGAACATAACTTCCAAAGTACCATGGGGTATCCAAAACACCACGAGATAGGCTGCAATGGGTATAGGTCGGCTGTATGGGTGAAAAGGTAGGGAAATTTGAAAAAACGAGAAAACCGGACAATCTTCACTGGACGATTTCACCTTGAAGATGATAGAATTCGGCTAAAAGTACAGTTATGTCATGGCATAGTGATAACTTTTGTTCAGCACGTCATTCCACTTCCGGAATGGTATTATGGAGAAAAATCAAAGTTCTGGAGCAAATTTGGCAGAAAACTAATTTTTGGCTGCGGAATGATCGGTAGATGAATTTTCAGTGGATAAGTGTGAGACGTAATGGTGAGAATAATGCTAGGAATATGGGTGGATATGTGCTGAATTATGGAGCTAGATTGTACCAGGTGTGAATACAAGCTCAACAAAGAAATAAAAATCAAAACCAACTAGGAAATAAATCTCAATCCTACTAGGAAACAACTAACCCAACTCCTATAAATACTAGACACAAAATTTTCGACCCTCCCTCTTTTCTCCAGCAATATAGATGAAAACAAAGGCTCACAAATGAGATAATTCCAGCTGCAAAGTGGCGCCCCAATCGCTATTTGACGAAGACGACAATTCACGGCACGACACAAAGAAAACAAGACAAATACTACCCAAACTCAACAAGACTAATGAAGAACTACCAAGAACTTCAAGAATGAATCAAGATACTCAAGAAACACGGTGAACACAATAGGGCTCCATCAACTTCTTCTTCTTTTTTTCTTTTTTTTTTATCAAATTCTTTTTATGCTCTTTTTTTTATACGATTTTTTTAACGGGATCGACTAATTTTCCCCTAATGTGTCTCACATGGATTTGGATTGAACTACGACCAACCGAAGTTGACGTGGCTTTGATACCAAAAACTATGATGCGACCAATCAATACGCGGAAGTAAAGAAACAAACACGCGACAACTATATGGTTGATTCAATCCAAACAAAACTGAACAATAACAAATTAATAACCTCAATATACTGTACTAAATCAAGAAATTCGAATTTAACAAGAATTAAACACAAAACAGCCTAAATAACCCGTAAAACCCTAAATTAAAGACATGAACAGAAACCTATGCAAACGACCTCGGATTGAGCTCAAATTTTAGAACAAAGTACAATCTGTATTCATGAAAAACATATCCAAAATTCAACTAATTTTGCACAAATGGTTTAAGAGATCGAATGGTTGGAAGTTTCTGACCCGACTTAGGGGTTTTAGACCTAAATCCGCGAATCTGGATTTCGATCTGACGTGGGATGATTTTGAGGGTGTTGATGATGATATGGGAATGTTATAGACATGGGTGGTGGCTGTGGTGATGGTGGAAGGATCGATGATAAAGAAAAACAAAAAGGATAGGTGAAACTTACCCGAAACGAACCCCGAATCGACGAGAACTCAGAACGCGCCTATGGAGCAACCTTCAATGGCTATCTAATCCGGATACTACAAGATATCATGAATGAGACAATAGATTTCAAGCTTGGAATCGCCAGAACCAAACTCTACCAAAGAACCGATGTTTGTTTGTGAGACGTGAGAAAAGCGTAAAGCTGTTTTTCATTCAAATCCAGTCTGCCAAACATCAAGAATGAAAATCCCCTAAATAATTAACCTAGGGAATGAAAATTAAAGTTTCTTGGGTTTAGAATTCAAACCGGGCTAATTGAAACTACTACTGGGTCCAATATCACTTTAACAGATTGTGATAATTGGGCCTGCTAAATACATAAAACCACAACTGAAATAATAGACTGGAAATAAAATAAAATAACTAATTAAATCAGCAAGAAACGACTTTGCCATGGTTTCAATCGAGCTCCTTGATGCTTAATAAAGTTACCAACTTGGACTGCTTGAAATCAGTTCCATCATCTTCCAACTTCTTTCCAACATAGCACTGGAAGTAACCTTGCAACTTCTTGGCTCTTAATCTCGTCACTGGACCTCTCAACTGCAACTCCGGATTCAAATCCTCAGTGCTTGTCTCGATCTCATCAACAAGTGAGGCCCATTCATGTTATTGTACTAAAGCCAAATGATAATTTATATTTGACAAAACTTATATTACACAGTTTAATAGATCACGAATCAAGTTGGTTCACTATTATTTGAGCCAACGAGTCTCTCGGTATTTTTAGATTTTGTGTCTGAGGTCATTTGGGCCTCGACATCGAATAAAACAGCTTTTAACCGAACCCGGGGTAACTTTTGCAGTATTCTTGCACTGAAGTGGCTTCCAAAGCTTTTCCTATAAATACAAGGCCACCCCTTCATTCATTTTTCACCATTCATTTCATTCCAACCTTTTGGAAAGTTGAGAGCTTGAGAGTCGAGAGAAAAGTCGAAGTTCTATCAAAGTAAAAGGGCGTTCTTCGTGAGTGTTCTGCAAGACGACGAGCGGAGTGGCATGGAAGGGATGCGGTGAGGGAAGGTGCTAGGGGCACCGTTGGGTTATAGCGGGCGGCTCTGCCGCCATTGCAACTCGACGAGACGCCGAGCTAGCCACCTTCCTTCGACGCACCTAACCCCGTCCATTCTTGTTCGTCGGTCTCGATTTCTATTTCTTTTCCGTCTTTCAATTCTGCATTTACTTTCCGTTCTTCGCATTCTTCATATTCTTCGTTATTATTCTTTTATTTTCATCTAAAGTTAGTATTTCGATTTTTATTGAAGTTCCAAGTTAATAACGTTTACGTTATATTGCTCGCTTTATTCCTGTCGTTATGATTCTCATTATTAATTCTTGTAATTAGTCTCGTTTATTCCGTTTAAGTCCCATTCAAGTTATATTTAATGATTTCATCGTTATTCTAAATTTTTAAAGAGGATTATCGTGTTTATGCCGTTATAATGCCAATTTCCTTTTAAGTTAAAGCATGTCGTTTCATGTTAATTTAAATCATTGGAGTATGTTTTTAAAATTATTATAAGTGTTATTCGTGTTCTTCGTATTCGTCGAAGGAATCGACGAACACTGAAGAAACCCAGAAAAGATCGCCAAGAAAATTAAGCGTAGAGAGAGGTCGCCGAGGCGGGGGGTGCGCCGTCGCGCAACACCCCCCGCGGCCAAAAGCTTGCCCTCCCCGGCGCAGGGGGGTGCCGCGGCAGGGGGTGCACGCCGGTGCAGGGGTGCGCCGCGACGGGGGCTATCCGCCGGTGCCAGTGTGCGCCGCGGCGCGGTCCCCCTCTGTGCTGTTCCACACTGATTTTTCTAGCTATTTTTTGTACCCTCTTTCTGAGCTTTTCGAGTCGTGTTTTTCCCGAGTTATTTCCAAGTTTATTTAAGAGGATTTTCAAGCTATCTCTGAGTTATTTTGAGTACACTTCTTAAGTTATTTTCATCTAAAATTCGAGTATCAGAATATGATTTCTCCAAGTAAATTCTTCTCGAATTTTATAAAATCATTAAGTCGTGCAATCTGTATTTAAGTCTTAGATTAAGGTCTCTAGGTTAGTTATTGCCATTTCTCGTTCTAGATGTTTGATTTCTTCGAAAGAGGTCACTAAGTCGATGATTCGACTTTTGTAGGAGATAGTAAGCCCCGTGGAAATACAGAGAAGGATCGTCAGCTCGTTACTTCATCTTCTGTCCAGTAGTTGAGGTGGGTAAATCTATACTCATCTAAAGTTTGAACTAATAAGCTCTAAAAGCATGATAAGGCAAATGAGATATCCAATAAAACACTTTTGCTCTGCCTGATTGATCTCTGTATAAGGAAGGAAGGAAGGAAAGGAAAAATATTATATGTTGATTGAGCTCTCGAGCATGTTTAGAAATGCTATAAATGTTAAAGTATTGTTTATGCTTAGCATGAGATATTTGGAATTTTCTTTAGTTGCAATTCGTATTTATGTACGTTCATTTCCTCATATCTGAATGTTGGATTTTGCTAAAGTTTATTTAGCTAATTAAGCATTTCCTTTTCGGGTAGTGATAAATCCCTTATAGGCCAAAGTCATGCTTAAATAAAGGATTAGCCTTAGACGTTGCTCTAAGCTCGATAATTCTAGTAAGGTTAAGGAAGCTAAGGAATTAAGGATTAAGGTTGGGAAAGGAGGGGTAAGTTAAGAAAGGAAGAATATAGCTTTTATAACCAGGATTGAGCTCTGAATTCATGATCTTTGATCATTAAAGTGAGTCACTGCTGGGTTAATTCCCTCGCAAACTCGTTTGGGATATTTGAGGTAACCCCTCTTCTATCCTATGGCATGCCTAAGGATGCAGTTGACATCAGGTTTGAGCCAAGGTTGGGCCCAAAAGTGAAGAAAAGGTTTTGCGGATATGGAGAGAGCTTTTGCGTTTTGCTCTCCATATACCGTCAGTTTATTATTGGATATTTCTCGAGTTATTAAAGAAACTTTTATTAAAACTCACTGAGTACATTAGTGCTCACGCCCTCTTTTTCAAATATTTTCAGGTTGAGATGCTGAGAATGATGGTGGCTGTGGATGTGGGTTGGCTGCCAAGATTGTTTTGCTATTATATAAGTTTCTTTTGAAATCTCATTATGTGTTCTGCTACTTTGATTCACTCTTTCTAATTTCGTTCAAGTTCTATTATGATTATCGAGATTCTATGAATATTTCCCCAGACATGGATATATATATATATATATATATATATATATATATATAAAGATGCATTATAAGTTTTATTCCTGCTTCTCGAGTATATTTTCCTTTCGCCTATGAAGAGGTTTGTTCATGTTGGTATCTGTTTATCCGTTTTGACCTATGAATGAGTCTATGCTTGTTGGTATCTGATTAGTTAGCTGTTTTATTCCGCTAAAGCATGTTTCCTTCTTAATTAAGTAAACTCAAGTATCATCGCCTATCTTTCAAAAGTATATCTTTATTCCCAAACCTTCTTTGTTAATCTTCCGTCTTATTTGTTAATCCCTTAATAACACCTCATCTCCATTCGTTAATCCCTATCTAGGGACCGGGCTATTACATTAAATATTTATTTGTACCCAAATATAATAAAAGATCATAAAACTATATATATATATATATAATTGTACATAATTTATTACAAAAATGTATAATACATATAAATAAATATCAAAATATTAGCATAAATACATATATAGTACAACTACGAGCCCTCCTCACCATCCAGCCGTCCGGAACCTCTACCAGACCCTCCAGATCAGTCACTAGCACCACCCGACAGCTGCCGTCTGAGAAGGCGCTCAAGCAGGGACTCCATCCTGACCTGCTTCTCCAACACCTGCTTCATGGATGCCTGCTAGGCACTCAGCCTCTCATCCATCTGAGCCTGCATCTCAGCCAGGCAAGCATTCAAGATATATCAAGAAAATCATTTTTCAATCCAACCTATCTCATCGATGAATAATTGAATATCCATCATTTCTATAATAAGATTGAAAAAAATATAAGAATAATTAAATTACACAAATACAAATCTTGCTACTGTAATAATTAAATATGGGATTAATAATTAAACTAAATTATTGAATAAGAAAAATCTAGCTGCTGTAGATTTTTTTTTTTTTAAAAAAAAAAGGCAATCTAGTTGTTGTAATTAAATAAGAACAATCTAGTTGCTGTAATTATTACATATGTAAGTGATTATTAATAATTAAATAAGAACAATATAATCCAAATCTAAATAAAAACAATCTAGGCATCTAGCTACTATAAATGATAAATATATAATTAATAGCTAAACTTAAAAAATTGAAATCTAACCTTGTTCATAGGAGGCGGAGGAGGCAGGCGGCGTCATCGGAGGTAGAGGCGGAGGAGGCAGGCGGCGTCAGCGGCGGAGGCGGAGATAGGCCGGTCGGCAGACGCGGTCTGGGCGGTGGAGGCAGGCTTCCAGCGAGATAGGGAGAGAGGGACCGAGAGAGAGAGAGGGAGGGGATACGGCGGGGGGAGGCGGAGGTCAGCGGGGGTGGAGAGGGAGAGGGAGAGGCTGCGGAAGAGGGAGAGGGAGGGAGTCGGCGACTGGGGGGAATCGCCAGTGGGGGAAGGAGGACTTCGTTGGGGGATGGTCGGTGGGGGGAGTTCGATTAGGGTTAGGGTGGGGGAAATGGGGAAGAAAGGCTATGTGCCTGAATATTGCAAAACGGGGTGACGGACATGGCGACAGACCATTCCGTCGCCCGTTCTTATTAAATTAAATTTTAAATTAAAAACAAATAAGGCGATGGAACTATTTCATTGCCTTATTATTCGGTATTAAAAAATAAAAATAAAATAAGGCTACAGAATAGTTCCGTCGCCTTATTTTTCCGTTATTAAAAAAAATAAAAAATAAAAAAATAACATAAGGCGACGGACTTATGTGGCGACGGTAAGTCTATCACTAATGTCGTCGCCACACGTGGCAACCGCTACATCCGTCGCCTTTCCGTCGCTCGTGTTGACAGACGCTATGACATCGCCATTTCTGTCGCTATAATGGTGTATTCTTGTAGTGTCAACAACAGCAAGATTAGATGTTTAATCTTGTGATCAACCCGACATAACTTGTAACTTAATATTTTCAATGTTATCTATGTTCTGCATTTGTAGAATCGAAAATTGAACTTGCATGATAATTCACTCGATTAATTATTTACATAGCATGTATAGAATTATGATATACATGAGTAAGGATTAATGATCAATCAAATAGATCATGTTGTGGTTCAATTCGAAAAAATCCCGACAATTGGTATCAGAACGGATTTTAGCACTGCTCTAGTTTTAATCATATGATTATTTTGTTTTTTATGTTTATTTATAAATTTATGGTGTTTAAATTTTCAGATTATAACGAATGTATTTCTCTCTCCACTCCATATCAAATAATAGACACATAATAATGCAGATTTCTCATTTATATAGAGTTAAAATTGAGAGAAATAGATTGATGGTACGTCAAAATATGGTAAACGCCAAAATATTTTGAAATAAATTAAAAATCATAGAACGGGTATTATTTTAAAAACGAAAGGAATATATTATTTCTTTTGATCTATTATTGAATATACGTAACCCGGAACAATCTTATTACATCCAACAAGAACACGGAAAATTGAAAAATTATACATCATATCGTTTCTAGAATAGGAAAGCGTAAGATCGAAATGAAATAAAACATGCATAATCTTAAAGAGATTTTGAGAATTGCAGGGGATAGAGATAGAGATAGAGATAGAGATGTAGTAATTAATTTGATTTGTGGAATTCCATAATCCAAATATGAGAAGCTGCACAAACTTTGATGAGCTGTTTAAAGCCAGCTTGTTGAGCCAATGCCTGAAATTCCATTTCTGTCCTTTCTTTCCCACCCAGATTAGCGTTTAACATGATGACGTCGCCGTTGATTGCCAGCAATGCTTCCGACCAGCTCTGTGGGTCCTCCGAAAGGATACTTTCGGCAACAATCACTTTCCCATTTTCTGGAAGTGATTCATAGCAATTTTTCAATACTTTCACGCAGTGTGCATCGCTTCAGTCATGGCAAATCCACTGCATATATGCAATCATTCAAAAGGCTATTTTAGTCTTTTTCCATCCTAAATTTTAACATTAACTCAATCAAGACTAGCTCTATTTAAATTCAATCCACAGCTAGAATTGGCTTCCCACCGTATTCATCGTGTATTGTAAAAAAGTTTCATGTATAGCTAGAATCCTTAATCGAACATTATTTTTTATATACAAGCTAGTATATATATGATATAATATCAATACAAAATGGCATCAATTACCTTCATAAAAATGGCATCAGCTTTGGGCAGGGCAACGAACATGTCGCCACCTACGTGCTCCACTCCTGCATGCATACGTTTTATGTATGTATATTAGTATTTATCGATCATATATATCCAAGAAAATAATTATAACGTAATTAGCATGGTACATATATACATGATATATATATAAAGAAATAATGAATGAATTACCTGGATGCGGTGTAGCTTGTTGAATAACATGGGGCAAATCAAAATTGATGGCCTTGATTGATGGATATTTGGAGACGATCAACTTTGATGAAGCTCCAGTGCCACCACCGACATCCAACAATGAATTGAGACCCTCAAATCCATTGTATATATCAAGAATTCTCTTCATAAAAATGGTGGATTGCTGATGCATAGCTTCATTAAAAATCTTGTTGAATCTGGGATCCATACCCGAGTATTCAAACACACTATTATCATATGCTCTATTGAATAGTATTCCTCCTTTAAGAATTGCATCTTTCATGTGGTACCTTCAAGTTCAACAATATTATTATTTCATTTCTCATCATAATATAATTATAATTATAATTAATTACGTACCAGGACTCCATCAAAACTCTGTCTTGAAGCATGATGGAAGCAGGGGCTACAGAAACCCCATCCTCATTAGGAGTTAAAAACTCGCAGACGGCTGCGGCGGAGTAGCGGCGCTCGACACCGCCCTCCGGCACCGTGTGAAGGGTGCAAGTGAGGACAGAATGGGCGGTGAGGAGGCAGAGAATTCTGTCGACCATGTCAGCCGCGTCAGGGTTGGTTGTCGGAAGCTGAGCAACCAGTTGAGAAGCAGAAGCTCCTTCCCCACCAGATTTCTTGATAAGTTGCAAGAGATTGAGATCAATGGCGGATTTCAGCGCCATTGGAAGCACTGAACCAGTAGAGAGTTCCATGGCCAGTAAGAAGGCAGCGTCCCTCTCTCTCTCTCTCTCTCTCATTCAACCCATTATGTTAATTCAACTAATTAATTAATTTCTATGAGATCAAGGATGAGCTTAGCCTTTTGCCTCTAGCAAAATAAGATATTGCTTGGTTTGGTGGAGATCCTGATGAATTACTTCAGATTATATAGTTGCATGTACTGTCAAAAAACTTGTTACTTATCTCATTTAGCATTTTTTTTAATTATAAACATATTTTTTTATTTTTTTGACGAGAATTTAAAATCACGTTTACCATAAACATCTCAAATTAATATTATTTAATTTATCGCTCGTATTTGACGACTCAAATTTATTAAAAAAATTAATTAAGAACGCCTTTCCTATTTGAATTACAATTATATCTTTTGAAAACTCTTTCTTAGATATTGATTCCAAAGTTTCTACACAAAAATTATTAAAAAAGCTTCCAACTTTTGAAATATCTACACAAAATTATGAAGGAAAAAAAAAACACGACTTTAATTTTGAATTCTACAGAACATTTTTATCTCATTGATTTTGAAATTTTCACTCAAAATCTATAACTTAGATCCACTTTGGGTGTCATACAATTTTATATACATATATATATTAATTTAAAAAAAAAAAATATATATATATATATATATACGTATATAGGGGAGGGTTACAATGCAAACCAATCCTAGTGTAAAAACTAGGAACCCATCTTACACCATACAATCAATAAAAATCTATGGCCTGGATTTACTTAAAAGAGGTGGTGGCAATTCTGTAATATTTGAAAAAATATTAATGTAATTTGGTAATTCTTATAAAAATCACGGAGGATTTGATAATATATCGTCATGCTAACGAAGTATTATCATCATGCTAACAAAGCATTATCTTTATGCTAATGAAAGTTTTTTCTCATAGTGTTAATGAAAAATTAAATTCTAAAGAGTAATTATAAATTCTAATGGGATGAAATAAATTATAATTCAGATATAATAAACTCCAATTATCTAAAAAATAAAATAAAATTCTAAAAATTAATTACAAACTATAATTTGACGGAATAAATCATATATAATAACAATATAAATATACAACATTAGCATAATGATATTGTTTTATCCGTACTGCGAATAAACTATATTAGCATATGACAATTCATCATTAGCATAAGGTATAAACAATAAATAGATGAAGAAAACCCTAACTAATATATTCTAATTTGATGAAATAAACAATATATAATAACTAATTAGTAACTAAAACATAAAAGCTAAATCATAAAAAATAATTATGAGTCCTAATTGAATAATAATAATAATAATAATAATAATAATAATAATAATAATAATAATAATAATAATAATAATAATAATATAAGTATGTGTACTATGTTAACATTATGATAAGCATTCATTAGCACAATAAATGCAATATGTTAGCATATAACAAATGCTTCGTCAGCATACGTAATCAACTTATCATAATGCTGACGAACCATTATTTAAAAGCTAACGAAAACATTTTCGTGCTGGACACGAGTAAAAATTTATATTTTGTATTTTTCATCTATATTTATTTGAACAAACATATTCATGACTGATCTTGAATTAAAGAGCATGAAAATATATTTAATTTGATATATTATTTGCGTTGATCCAATTTGAAATGACTGAGTTATGATCGTTTAAAGTTTTTAAGATTTTTTTTTTAAAAAAAGTGATGACATCAGCTTTTTTATTGAGATTGGACAACTATACCCCCACCTCCTTATTTTTTGTCTTGACTTTGACATTTAATCTCTGTCATTAGATCATCTAGGTGGATGGTATAAAATGGGTTCTTAGTTCCTACACCAGAAAAAAGTATATTTTTTATCCAAGCCCTACATATATATATGCTAAAATTCACTGTTTTTTCTCTATAAGCCTATTATTGATATGTATTACAAACAACTTAAAATTCTCTCTCTTTTTTTAACAAATTATTTCTCTATAAATTCTCAATCTCACATTTTTTCTTCATATAAGCTATGGATCCAAATCACCCAAATTATTATCATGATTCCGAAATTTTTTCAAACTTTGAATCTTATTTTCACCTACAAAATTTTTCAAATTCAAAAGATCAATAAAGTTCTCAATATTACCAAAATTAATAATTGTATGGTTTTTTTTTTGTAATTATGAATTCAAAAAAATATATCTAAAAAATTTATTGAGATTTTTTAAATACAGTAAAAAATTATTAATAATAATATGATATTAAAAAACATGATAAATATTTTATGTAGAATGAAATAAAAAGAAAAATTAATATTTTATTTGAAGGCAGGTTGGATGAGTGTCACTGATGAAGTACAAATTTTAAAAGGTTGGGTTGTAGATGTGCAACAGAGAGAAATTAATATTGTAGTTGGAGGTTGAGTTGGATGAGTAAGTTTTAGAGCATGTATGTCCAATATAATGGTACGGGTATGAAGGAGAACTTTAAGGTTTTTTTGTAACATGTCACTCCCACCTCAAAATTAAAAGTTCAAGTTTTCAATATGACGGAAGTCTTGAAAGCTTTGAATTTGAGAGGGGTTTTTTTCGGATCTGGGTGGGTCAAACCCACACGTTAGCTCATGTTCTCATATAAGTTTTTATCAAAAAAAATTAATATACATATATATAATATAGTCGACTATAAGCCACATTAATTAATTATATGTCGTTTTCTGATATTACTGATGTTGTTCCTGCGAAAACAAAACTAAACAAATATTGCATCTTCCAAAAAATTATAACTACGCCATTCAATGCATCGTGTCTAGACTTCCTTTGCCAAAGGATTCAACAAATATGACCTGCAAAGTTTATTAATTCCTCCTGCATATTAAATATTTATCCCAATTCACATAAGTCCAATGGAGAAGAGAAATACACAGAAAAAAGTCCAAGCATGCCGTTGTTATGTTTGTAGAATATAGGACAAATTAAAAAACCCAAATGAGAAAAGTAATCAGGGGAGTTGGTGAGTCAGACTGATAGTGAAGTATATGGCTCCTGTATATATTATTAAATTTGCATTTTATAGTACACAGTTTCCCCTCATGACATATGTCTATATTAGACATTTTCCCCACTAACTCAATTAATTCTGTATTTTTCTATGTACAGTATACTGAATTGGGAATCGATCTTTGATTATTAATGTACGACAATCATATCGAAATTACTATGCACCATACAATTATTGCTTCAGATGTAGATTGTTTTATGGAAATTAAAATTGTTGCATCTTGATTTTAAATTACATTACGTATTACAACAGTGTATAAAGTTGTCTCTAATATATGCATGTTAATTAGTAAAAAAATAAAATACAAATACAACATTTTATTACAGTAAAATTATCATTACTACTAGGTGTGACCTAGCGATGGAGTTTAGTAAAAAAAAATTGATCACTAATGTTATCTATATTGAGTTATTTCAATTGATGTTTCTTATATGCGGTTATTGAGTTATTACATATTTAATTAGTTCTCGTCGCAATATAATAAAATTAAGAATTATCATATTACCTTTTTTTTAATGAAGAAGCAATATATATCTATACATATGTTAAAGCAAAATCGTAGGGGTAAAATTATCATTAAAATAAATCAGTTAAATCTTGGTTAAAATATAACTGTTTTCCAAAAACTAACGCAAGCAAGTCTGTAGCCCAGTTGATTAGGTGAGTACTTGCACCTACAAGTGTTGAAGTTCTATTCCTCATTACACAGAAAACACATAATTATTTATTTTCATTTTCAATTTGATTCCTCCAGCCGCATTTCTCATTCAATTTTTTTAGTTTTTAGATTTATTAAATAAAAAAATATCACCAAAACATTCATGAAAAACACGAGGTTGTTAACCCGATTCGATCAATTGATCTACATCAGGGGTACTTCACAAGTCCGTGAAAAACAGTTTACTACTCCGTTGAATTGTTACAAAGGCGTCACTCGACCTCTTTCATTAAACTGAATTGTGAGCTCCACTCATAACCTAGAATCCCTCTAGTTCTCACAGGAAATCTCTCCCGAGATTCCTTTAAGTGTGTATGAAAGTGAGTTTCAAACACAGACTAGAAACACAATGATCACACGGATCAAACCTAGTCTACCCGAATACTATATGCTTTGAATATGAAGTCTTTTGACTCTCAGCCCTTTTGTGTATTCATAAAACTCGTGTCACCTAAACTAGTCTGAATCACAGGCTATTTATAAACAACAGATATAGCCTTAACAAGGAAATCAGAACTTCTATTTTGACTAGAATTCAACAAGAAAACTTTTCCTTAATTAAATTGGACTTTCCTAGTTTAGATATCTTCCTTGAATAGAACTCCACCTTTCCTTTTTAGATCTTCATCACGAACAAGACAGCTTTTATTCTGAAACGTTCATCTTGAATCTGTAGCTCCAGCTCTTTGATTCCAGCATGATACGTCTCTTGTAAACTCTCTGGATAACCATGTACAAGATCATGTCTCTAAACATGATGAAGTACATGTCTTAATCTTCAATCAGATTAGCAGCGGAATGTTCACAGTAATGTCCAGAACATGTTATTCGAACATGAATAACCAAAACCTTTTGTGTTCTTTTGATATTGTCATATTACCATACAGATTATGACAATCTCGAATACTCAAGTGCAGATGGCACTAACAATCTCCTCATTTATCTTTATCTGGTGGCAAATCAGCTCCATATTTTAAAAGAACACAACCCTTGAACTGTGGGATCATGTACCTTAAAACGTACTTGAATGTTTCGAAGAACATCATATGATTCAGCTGTTTTTCACTTTCTTACCAGCTTATATCTGCTCTGCTATATTGAATTTTTATTATCTTTTTATCTTTTGATAGCAGTTTCAATTTTTTAGCAGATCTGAATCATATAGGGAAGATAGAAAAATCTGTTCAATATCATAATAGCTATTACAAGCTATCTGAACCAAAAAATATCTTGCAAAAACATGGATGTAAGATAAGAACAGAAAAAAACATTAAAACATAAAAAAAACTTATGTTGCATTGCTCCCCCTATTTGCCACCGAGAAAGACAAGAGAGTAATAATTAGAAACTACTCGGATTTGTCAAGGTCTTGCTCATCATCTTCTTCTTCAGAACCTCCTTCTTTGAAACCTTCTCCTTCATCTTCAGCTTCTGTCTCTTCTCCTTCATCAGCCTCTTCTTCTACCTCGGCTTCCTCTTCCTCAGCAGCCTCCTGCTCTTCTTCATGAGCCTCCTCTGCAGTCTCCTCTTGGATAACTTTAGCTTCATTCTCTTGTGCTGCAGTCTGTACTTTATCGTGCTTTTGTGCTGGAGTAGACTTCTTCTGAGTAGCAACTTCAGCAGTACTTGCAAGCTTGTGCAAGTTATGAACATTTTCAGGAACATGTGCTACTGGAGAGGCAAATTCTTTTGCTAATGAAAAATCAGCAATCATTGCTTGAATCTTCATCTTCTCAGAGGTATGCTCAGAAATCAAACGAGCATGAAACTCTAGGCTTCTCTCTAGAAACTTCAGCACAACACCTTTTGGTGAAGACTCTTCAGTAGCATCCACTTCTTTCTTGGATGACATGAACTGCTTGAACTGGAGGCGAAGATGAGGATCTCCTATCTCAGAAGCAACCTTGATTACCAGAGGTTTGTTAAGAGGAATGACCTTATCTTTCTTAGAAGAGACATTATTCTTCTGTTGCTTAATGATGCTGTAGATCAATGAAGGATAACACAGTGGTCCTTTAACCACTGTGGATTCTGCACTGCTAATAATCTTGCCAAACATGAACTCACCATAATTGAACTGCTTCCCACTTCTAAGGTGATATAAGAATCTGTCTTGAGCTTGAGTCACCGCAGCTCTGTGCTTCGTGGGTAGCCAATTGTGGATTAGAATTCTAAATAGAGCTCCATATTTGTGAGTCATCTTAAAGGTTGGAATAGTCTGTAGATGAGATGGCCATTTATAAATGCCCTGGTCAGTTCCTCAGCAACCATCCCTTCTTCTTGGTTTTATTGAACCAAGCAAACCCCAAGAGATGCTCTGAGTTTCTCAAATCGAGCTGCATCCAATCCCTTGGTGAATAAATCAGCTAGTTGATATGCTTCTCAGTCTGGCATTAAACTCACCAATGGATTCAGAGTCATCCATTCTGAGACTTTCGAATTTTGAAGTCAGATTCTGTAGTCTTGATAGCCTCACAGAATTAGTTCCTTCAAAGGTGGTTTCCAGAATATCCCATACAGCTTTTGCAGTATGGTTACAAAGGTTACACATGAAGACTCCCGTCACTCTACCTCTTTCCTACCCGATTCAACCTCTTTCACTAAATTGAATTGCGAGCTCCCCTCACAACCTAGAATCCCTCTAGTTCTCACAGAAAATCTCTCCCGAAACTCCTTTAAGTTTGTATGAAAGTGAGTTTCAAACACAAACTAGAAACACAATGATCACGTGGATCAAACCTAGTCTACTCGAATACTATATGCTTCGAATATGAAGTCTTTTGATATTACCATATTTCCATACAGATTATGACAATCTCGAACACTCAAGTGCAGATGGCACTAACAATTGGCGAACATATATATACTTTGTTTATTACTTTGATTTATCCATGGGTGAGATCCTTTTATTGAATCAGTAAATTCGATATTTTGGGTAATGACATTTGCATATATGATGTGTCGTGCAATATATATAAGTATCGTGTCTTGGTACGGCAGGTTGATGATATTCTCTTGAGGAAACACAAGTTCATGTGAAACACTGCAGGTGGAATTTATTCCGTACATGAATAAGACTTGTGTGGTACTACTCAATGCTTTAGATATTAATTAATTATAGTTGTCAGAGGCCTACATAATTAATTAATGAACATTAGATCTTAAACAAGGGGAATGGCTGAACTAAAGGAGAAAGCAAATTCATAAATATATATTAAATTGGTGAGTTAGTATTACTTCTTTAGTGGAATAAAAGTAATATTTAATTTATTTAATAATATTCTAAGTTTATTGGATATTGGAAATTAAATAAATTAGTAGGCCAATTTAATATTCTTCTAGATCTCTGTTGTAGCCCAATTACACTAAAAGTGGACTGGAGATAGAACATGAGCCAGAGGCCCAAATCCAGTAGGGTTAGGGCTGGAATTTTCGGACACCTCCTTATTTAATTATAGGGAGGGGATGAAAATTACACAAGTAATTTTCAGCTTTCTTTTGTTCTCTTGTTCTCCATAGATTCCACACCCGTATTAGTAGAATACAGCACACTCTGTATCTGACACTCAGTCCAGAAATGCAATAAAAGATATTGGAATGGAATAGCAAGGAAGGGGGGCCGATCAGTGTTCATTTAACAGCAAGATTAGACCTGTAATCTTGTCCTCAACCCGTCTGTCGATTTGTAAGTTATATTCAAATTCTATAGTTCTGCTTTAATTAGATTAGAATCTATCTTACATGCTAATTAGATTAGGCGAGATTAATACATACGCGATACATAAAATTATGATATGCATGAACATGGATTAATGAACAACTAATAGATTCTGCGGTGGTTTAATTCGAAAAAATCCCAACATCGACGTCGCATGTATAACTCCAACCTGGAAAGTATCAAAAACCTAATGCCAAATCAATGTCGCACGAGGGAAGGACCAAAATAAATGATCCATAGTCTCCGTCAACCCTCTTCATAAGAAGCAAATTTGAGGTCCAATAAATCCATGCAGCATGTCCAGTGTAAGGATTATGGTAAGAAGAAGACGCCAAGCAATCAAAGACTGCCTCACTGGAATTCTCGAATGCCAAATCCATTTGCCCCATTTCCCCTAAGGGAATCGTACAAGCGAATGCAACCTAGCAAGATTGGTCGTAACCTTTCCATGAAGAGAATTCGTCCAAATCCTCTCATCCGCGCCCTGAATGATCAGAAGTATCCAAAATAACATCCGGAAAAGCATTCACAAAGGAAGCAGTAAATCTCCAGACCCTATCAATCAAATAATCGCCCACTTTATCTCCAAATTTGGCATGAACATGTATAGGAATAGCAATCTTATCGGCTATGATATAATCCACCCAATTGTCATGCCAGAAATCAATAGAAGAGCCACTTCCCAAAATACAAAACGACTCATTCAAAAGATTATTAACAGGGTCTCGGATCCCAGGCCAAATCGAAGAGTAAGCAACCCTCTTCACCGTATGAGGAGACGGCTTAAATATCGTGCGAGCAAGCTGCATTGTATGAGCATCTGATGTGATCAACTACCAAGCTAACTTCATACAAGAGATCTATCCTAACTTCACTCACTTGAACAATCTTTCGAACAAATACTATCTAAACATATAGATAGAAACAACATGTCAATCTAAATCCTAGACTCTCAAATTTGACTATCTAACCTACATACACAACTGAAACAAATCTTCAGTTGATTGGGACGCTAGGCAGATGTCGGGGAGGATGTCTTGGATTTTTCGATATGACACTAGATGCAAGATTCAGAGCTTCTCACAAACCACGGTGATAGCCTGCTTGCACAAATGATTTCAAGGTCTAAGGAGACCTTAAATACTTCATCCATCTTGCCTTAGCAGTTGCTCCACGATACAAGAGGTGTGGTCTTGAATCAACCGCATTCCACTTCCCATTGCTATAATGGACATGAGATAACCGCCTTCTGCATTACGGTTCACACGTTCTTCAACATCATGTAATGGTGGCAATTACTCCATTGACCCACGTTCACCTACAACGCTTAGTGTCCAAGAAGGAGTGGGAACATCACGTCCCTATAAATTCGGGACAGATTTTAACCAATTCAAAATTAAGTATTAACCACGATTTAATTCATGATAAAATCAAAAATAAATCCTTAAATACGTGAAAAATAAAATGTGACAAAAATCATATTTCTACCCTAATAACTAGTTGAGCATCCCGCACAAAATTAATAATACGTGTTGTGGGAAATGTCTACTCAAGTTTTTACTCATTATTACGAGAGATGGTCATGAATCATATTTCTATGAGACTATTACACGTAAAAGTTCTCTATTTTATTTTATTTTTTCAGAAACTCTTAGTGTGAAATTCGATACAATTATTCATTGTGTATAATTATACTTTTATTTAATCATATAGCAACAAGGGGTGGTGGCGCAGTTGGCTAGCGCGTAGGTCTCATAGCTTTATCGAGTAATCCTGAGGTCGAGAGTTCGAGCCTCCTCACCCCAGTTTATTTTTTCATAATTTCACTATGATGATTTTTTTTTTTTTTTATTTATTTTTTATTTATTATTTTTTTTTTTTTCAATTCTTCAATTAATTTATTTTACAGAGTTGCTATTTGCTGTACGATTTTTTTTATTTGCACTTCATATTTTACTCAATGCACAACACACAATTAAATTAATACCATTCACTCCAAAAATTAATGTTTGACTTAAAATAAAAAATACAACTCCTAATTTTTCGAACATTTATGTTCAAGGAATTTAGCCATGATTTCGTCCCAACACCGGTTCGATAAAAATAATTCGAACAGATACATTGAGTTTGAGATATGTTCTTCGAACACGTTACATGTGTTCGTAACGTGTTCAAGTTATTAATTATATTCGAACAATAAGGTTTTAGTGTTAAGAGCCATTTTAAGTCTTTTTTCGAACACTCTGTTATGTGTTCAAAGTGTGTTTTTTGACTGAAATTGCAAGCTTCGAAAATTTGAAATTTCAAAAATTATTCGATACAAACTAAAGAAAATGACTTAAATTACTCAGTAATTAGAGGGTATTTAAGTAAGTTATAAATTTTTTTATTTTTTATTTATGGTACAAAGATTAAATTAGCTCCCTTTATTTTATTATATTCAGGAAAACACGCACCTATTTCAAGTGAAAGGGGTTAAATCTTCCATTAATCTAATTTTGCAATTTTCTTATAAGACGTAGGAGTTGAGCTACACCTTTTATATTTTTTGCAATTTTAAAATTCTCAATAATTATGTTTTGAGGAGATTATTCACGTACACACTATTTTTTTATGACATACTTAAACGAGGTCAGTTAATATATTATGACAAAAATTTGTATGAGATGATCTAACGGATCCCCTTGCGTTAAACGGATCAAACCCACCCAAACTCATCCAAAAACCCACCCAAAACTCACTGACCCGCTGGGCCTGACAGATTTAAAAAAAAAAATTGCTTTGGGCTTGGGGCTGCTAGGCTTATTACCTTTTTTTTTTTTTTCCTTGTATTTCTTTTTATTTTTCTTCTTCTTCTTTCCCTTTTTTTTTCCTTTTCTTTTTTCTTCTTTCGTTTCTTTTTTTTTCTTTTTCTTTTCTTTCGTTTTCTTTGTTTTTCTTTCTTCTTCTTTCTTTTTTTGTTTTTCTTCTTTCTTCTTCTTTTTTTTCGTTTCCTTCTTTTTCTTCTTTCTTCTTCTTTTTTTTCTTTCTTTCTTCTCGATTTTTTTCGGTTCTTTTTTTTTTTTTTTAATAATTATAATATAGTCTTCTAAGAGTATACATTTATTTTTTTAAAAAATATATTTTTTAAAAAAATATATTTTCCCCCTTGTGGTTGACTAATTATTGAGTTAAAAAAAAGTATCATTAATTATAAGGTAAAATATCATTAACTATGAGTGGAGTATATCATTAACCAAAGTATCATTATTTATGAAGTGAAGTATTATTAACTCACACATGGGTATGAAGTGGAGTCTCATTACTATAGAAAAAAGTATCACTAATTGCAGAAGAAAGTATCACTAATTAGAAAGAAAAGTATCAATAATTGCGAAAGAAAATATCACTAATTAGAAGAAAAGTATCACTAATTGCAGAAGAAAGTATCACTAATTGCAGAAGAAAGTATCACTAATTAAAAGAAAAGTATCACTAATTACAAAGAAAGTATCACTAATGGCAGAAGAAAGTATCACTAATTAGAAAGAAAAATATCATTAATTGCAGAAGAAAATATCACTAATTAGAAGAAAAATATCACTAATTGCAGAAGAAAGTATCACTAATTGCATAAGAAAGTATCACTAATTGCAGAAGAAAATATCACTAATTAGAAGAAAAGTATCACTAATTTCCGAAGAAAAGTATCACTAATTATAAAGTAACATATCAGTTCAAACATATTGCAATTCAAAAATTGAATCATTAGCTACATAAAAGAAAATGTTGCAATTCAAAAATTGAACATGATAGTGAGTAGTAACTATTCATTATATTAGTGATGCTTCATTTTTTATTAATAGTGATACTTACTTCATAATTAGTGATACTGCTTTATTGTTAATTTAATAATTAATGCTTAATTATCGGTAATTTTCATTTTAATGAAAATATAACTTTTATCCGGTAAAGTATCATTAACATTGATGTGAAACGTGAATTGGAGTCGAAAAAAAAAATAGTGTTGAGCTGTGCGTGAGTTTGTGTTAGAGAGAGGGGGTGGGGTGGGGTGGGGTGGGGATGGCATTTTTGCCAGGATAAAAAAAAAAGAGCGTGAGTTTGTGTTAGAGAGAGGGGGTGGAGTGGGGTGGGGTGGGGTGGGGGTGACAGTTTTTGCCCGAAAAAAAAAAGAGAAATAAAAAAGAAAAGAGTTAGATGTAAAAAGAAAAATTGAATATCAAAGAAAAGAGGGGATGAGAGGACCATTAAAAAAATCAAAAAGAAAAAGAAAAAGGAGAGGGGACCACTTTGATGGATCAAATAATATCCATGGTCTAACGTAAAGGGATTCGTTAGACGGTCTAACATGAGTGTGCCCCATATATTATTGGTTATGCTAAAATGACGTTTAAATCAAAATTTTCATGTTTATTTATAGTTTCTTAATGAAATTTTTCCGTTGAAATCCAATTTGGTGTTATAATTGTAAAAAAAATGTGATTTATTTGTTATGTTTTACAGGTAATGCAGAAATTATCAATACTTCGGTTTGAATGAAAACGTTTTTATATGTAGAATGTTTCACTATTTCAATTTGATAATCAATTTATATACAAATTTTGCAAGTACAACAACATTTCACATCTTTCAATCATTTTATATAGTAATGTTATATCATACAAATCTACCGTGAACATCTCAATTGCACAATTTATAAGGCTCAACAAGTTTATAGCAACAACAGTGTATAATATACACTCCTCCAACTTGTCTACTATTTATAGCAGCAAAAAGCTTAAGAAAAAAAAAAGATTATAATTTATACACCTAAACTAGACTACTACACTCGTGTGGTACATGAGGGAGGGAACTAAATTTAAAAATGAAAACTACAAAGAATATGCCTATTCGCCTAAGTATACTTCAATCTTGTTGCTTTTCTCTATAAAAATTATGCATGTTTTTACACAAGAACCCCTGAACATCACCACCAAAATAGATACCAAGGGTCGCAATTTCTACATATATGAGAAAATCTTCAAGTGTGAGTTCCACCCTCCGAGTGTAGGGGCACCCCAAAATCGCCATCTTTCTCTTTCATCATCAGTGCCACCATTCTAGTGATCGATATGAATAGCATGTTTGCTGCATATACATCCATCCGTCGCTCTCATAACTCCTCAGATACTACTCGTCCCATTCCAGCAGCCACTCGAGAGCATGGCATTCTCACTGGTGAAAACACCACTGTGAGTCGAGCATGATCAGAAAGAGAGTAATCTTCCGGCCACAACCCTTTCTCTACTTCCGTAGGGAAGAGAACTGCATTCTTGATACTGAATCCAATCGTTTGCTCTGTGCCATAGACAGCGTCGTCCCAGACCCCATCACTCACTTTCTCCCCTTGCCCTGAGTATGCATTCCATATCCGCTGCTGTAGTGCAATCACAAGAGAGAATAAGCATACTTGACTAATTATCTGGTAGATTACATCTTCGTTGATAGAGAACGACTACATGTATACATTTTAAAAGGCTAGTAATATGTACCTTAAATTCTTCATAGTCCAGGACACCGTTCCCATCCACATCTGCTTGAACCCAGAGTTCCCGTATCTCTTCCGTATGCAGCCCATAACAGTGGCCAATCAAATTAAGCTGTGTATAAGAACAAGATGTATTACATGTCTATTTTCCAACACATAACATGCAATATGAGAGATTTAAAAATGAAGAAAACTGACCTAGTTGAAATGCTCCTACCTGCTGCAATGCTTCACAAAAATCTAAGTACGTGATGCAATGTCCATGGTCATTCCTCCTTAGAAAGGCAAATGCACTGTCCTCTGTGAATAAGGCTCGCTTAAGTTGATACTGTAAGATAAATATATATGAAACTGTCAAACATTGCACATAGATGGTAGGTGCAAGGGAAGCATACCATATATTGCTTTTTAACTAGGATACAATTCTCATACACAGAAGAAAACAAGAAAGAAAGACGGGAAAGGAAGAGTTGAAGATTACACCAAGTGTCAAAAACTTGCATAGATATATTATTATAAGTTCCTGATTAATCAGAGTGGTGCTGCTTCTAAAAATAGGATAATAATTTGCCAAAATGCGATACCCCCGGCCCAAAATTAACACTATCAGATGACATGATCTGGAATCAATGTGCTTACATTACAAACAATAGCTAAATATTAAGTGAACTACTAAGTCCATAAACTAGATAAATAGATATTGATTCTTGTTATGAGTAAAATCATTGAACAAACATTTTTAGTCAGAAGAAAATGCAAAAGCATATACAAGTAATCCAAGAAACTACAAAACGGTGTGTCAAGCCAGATTTTGGTAAAGATCAGAACATTTAAGACATTAATTTGCATGTCTTACCTTGAGCATTCCTGACAATGCTTCACCCCAACTTGTTCTAAGTAATTTCCTATATCTATTAGGATTAAGGAGCCAGATAAAATCCACACCACAGATGTTCCCACGATGATTACGGTGGCTCACCCACTGCAAAAATAAAAATTAAAAATAGCATCATCAAACACATGATATTTTTGTGGGTAGCAAAGGTGAGAATACAAAAATTATAAAGGTAAATTACCCTGTGGGCATCTGCATCAGTATACATATGAGCAGCATCATATGAGGATATGAATCCCAAAGATCTTAGAAACTTGTAAACATGACCACTCTTGCTCCCATTTAGGTCACTATACACGTCAAAGTGATAAGTACACGAAGCACTTCATTATCCTCTTATATTAGGAATTTATTAACTTTTCAAATGTAAAATAACAGCTAACAGACATACCCACAGAGTAGGATGGGTAAGGGATTGAGTTTGTTTTCTTTCTGGTATGACTCCACATAGTGCAATATTTTGTAGATCTATCAAACAAATTATGGCACATATATCCATTTCAGTAAATACAATAGCTGATATTTCAATTTAATCAAGCAATTCAGTTTTAACATATATACCTGTCGCAATCGCTCCAAGCACAAACTTGAATCATGTGGAAACAAGAGATGAGTGTTCACTATGAGAATTTCTTGGCATATATTATTGCTTCGACATTGAGAAAAGCGTGGAATTAGCTCGACGTGCAGTAGCTGAGCAACACGGTCGCCAACATCATTGAAGAGCAACTCTTTGTGGCTGATGACCCTAAAGTAGTCCTTATGCACAGCAATCAAAAGACCTTCCCAAATTCAAGAAAGAAAAAACTTCATAATAGACAACAACAAACTTATAAAAGCATCATTTGACTAAAGTTACAATGTCCTAAAAATCATAATGTGTGTTGCAAAGTGAACTCTGTTTCCACAGAAAAGATTTATCTCTATTTGACACATTAGCTAATATTTATTGGTAAAACTGTAAAAGTGATTCTAACAATATTTCCAGTTACGTTTCATCAATTCTCTCTAGCTACCTTTTTAAGATGTCAAGATAAGACATGTATATATCAAAAACGACATCAATATATAAGAAACAAAAGATTATAAACTTCATCATCTACCAAATTAAAACAAGAAAATAAACAGAAAAAGCATCTAATCCGGCAAGGAGGATATTAGAATACCATCGCCTCGATTATTTGTCCTGGCAAGCTTGAAACTATTATAACCAGCATCTCCAAGCCTTTTATTATATATACTCACAAGCTCTTCATTCCCAACCCAGAATTCCTGCAACAGCCCACAAACCATCATTGAAAAATCTTAACCAAAACTCACATTATATTCTCAAAAGTTAAAAATAACAAATAAAAATATCAAAAGGAGGAAAAACGAAACCTGAAGGCAGATAATGGAAGATCTTTCACACAGCAACCAATCCAAAATCATTTTGTTTCTCTTAAGCCAAACTTGCTTAACATCACTTTCTCGGTAATTAGGGTCCTGCGATCTCACCCCCATATCAAAATTTCACTCATTTCAAACAAAGCTCGCACAAATATGTCGAAATATATAAATTAATTAAAGCACGTATACAACAACAACAACAACCTACGCGGATGCAATTTAAAAGGGAAGATAGCAGAAAGCAGAAAAAGGAAGAAAATCAACTATATCAAGAAGTAACGAATTGATGGTGCGTTTCTTCTTGCAAACATATACCTCGTGACTGAGTCTTTTGTAAATAGGAGCAAGAATATTGAAAGTCGTGCAGGAAAAACAAGTGTCATCCGTAATCGATGAAGCTATCGCATAACTGCCAATTCTCGAAACCCTGCCATTGTTCTTCCTCCCCATTAATACGTATACGTAAAATTATAGTTCTGAAAGAAGAGCTAATAATGCAAAGAGACGAATGATGAATATTGTGTTTGCTTTCGCAGGTGGCGATGAACGGGGTGCGATCAACGATGAAGAAAGGTTGTTTGCTCATAATGGTGGTGGTGGCGGTGGTTTTATGTATGTGATAATGAGAGAGCAGTAAAGTTAGCGGATGAGAGAGAGGGAAATCGTCGTGTGTTTGTGTGTGTTTCTTGTTCGTTCAAATAATTCTTGTACTCGAAATTTTTGGCAATTTCATGTGGCCAAATTTTTAGCAATATAAATCGCCTCTTTTTCCTTTAATTTATTAGATATTATACTCGCAAATCTAAAATAAAAATTATAAAATTTTATATTTTTTTAGATTTTTTTTGTTTTTTAGAAATAGCATTTAAGACAATTCTTGATAAAATGATTTTACCTAATATCTATTAAAAAAAATATTCTTAGAACTTCATATTAGATCTCATGTGCACAACGTGTTAGATTCCATGTGCCATAAAAAAAATTAATTTTTTTAACATACCATATCTGGAGAATGATGAACCTTAAATTAAAAATAAAAAAAAATAAAGATTTGGCACATGAGATGCCATAGAAAATGTCACAAGGGATCTCATGTGTTCGTACTTCTGGTAGTTGTTGGAATTTAAAAGTTTTAGGTTCAAATAGACATAAAAAATCAAATAAAAATAAAATTTACATACTCAACTTGTGATCATTTCTTAAAAGTTTGTTTGAGTAAAGTTTGACAATCATTTAAAATTAGTTGGGATATAATTTTATGGGTGATCAGAGTTTAAATCCGACTCTTGATAAGTAAAAAATTGAGCAATTAAACTACTCCAATTGCTTGGCCCGTGTTCAACTTTATTAAAATTTGTTTGAACTTGATTCGAAAGGTAATCAAACAAAGTGATACAATATTTTTTTAAACAAGTTTGAACAATTGTATATCCACTCTGATTCAACTTATTTAAAATTGTAGGTTCGATAGAGTGCAAGTGACTTGATTTTTATTTTATATATGATTGATATATTATTCGTTATTTTTACTTGGAAATTTGATATTTATAACTTTTTATTTTGATTTTTTTATGCATGGATGAAGAATATATAGTGTACATTTATTGTCTAAAAAAATGCTCATTTGTGCTATATTATTATTATTATTATTATTATTATTATTATTATTATTATTATTATTATTATTATATAAAAATTTGTGTTAGACCGTCTAATAAATTGTGATACATTAAACGGGTCAAATAGATCCAAAAATTTGCTCCATATCCGGATATAGCACACGAAACGCATTGGCGCTGCCAGCGGCCAGCCATTCACTTTTTTTATTTTTTTTAATTCCTTCCTTTTTCGCTTTTTTTTTTCTTCATTTGCAGTTGTGCTTTTTTTATTTTTCCTTTTTCCATTTTTCGTTTCTTTTTCAGTATTTTTTTTTTCAAAAATCTGTTATTTCATCCCAATTAATTATAGAGTGTAGTGCACAAGCAGATAAATTTTTTTTTAACTCAATTTAATTTTTGGGCTCACTAATTCTATTTTAGAGTATATATATTTATTTTAAAAAATAATTATTGAGCATAGTGCACGAGTCCACGCGTTAGCTTCGAGTGAGTGCACTGCCCAAGACGATGGATAAAAAAATTAATTCAATTGAATTTTAGAGTTCACTAATTCCACTTCAGAGTATATATTTATTTCAAAAAAATTAATTACCGAGCGTACTGCACTAGCTTTTTGCATTAACATCGAGTGAGTGCACTATGCGAGGCGCCGAATAAAAAAATTAAATTAATTCAATTTAATTTTAGGGTATTCAAATTTAGGATATATATTTATTTTTTAAAAAATAATTATCAACCGCAGTACAGGAGCCCACGTGTTAGCGTCGAATGAATAAACTGCGTGAGACACCAAATAAAAAATAATAATTCAGAAACATTAAATATATATTTTTCAAAAAGCAAAACAAGAAGAAATTAAAAATTGGAAAAAGAAAACTGAAAAAAAAAGGAAAAAGGGAATGAGGACCACTGAAAAAATTGTCAAAAAGAAAAAGGGAGGGGACACATTTTTTGGTGAAATAATATCAGTCTAATGGGACAGTCTAACAAGAGAGCTTCCATTGTTGTTGTTGTTGTTGTTCTAATTATTATTATTATTATTATTATTATTATTATTATTATTATCCAGCATGATTTCAATACAATTTATAAGTATAACATAATTTACAATAATTTATTAATCTTTTTTTAATTATATTATTTAAAATAAATAATTATATTGTATATACATGTCATATATTTAAAGAAATCAAATGTTCTTTAATCGTGTACAATTATAAATTGTTATTTATAGAATTGTGTTGTTTGAAATATTCAAAATCTTTCAACACAAATTTTCATTTAGTTTCTAAAATTTATTTTTCCTCACTGTGCAAAATTTATCTTTTTTTCTAATTAATATGCATAGTATTTTAAAATTTTAATACAACTCAAAATAATAATAATAATAATAATAATAATAATAATAATAATAATAATAATAATAATAATAATAATAATAATAATAAGAAGAAGAAGAAGAAGAAGAACTCGATTTAAATTGATGATTTAAAATTACCTATTATTAATTAGTAACTATTTACTTACGTTTTTCCTTTTTAAGATTTAAATAAAAAAAACCCTAATTTTTTTTATTACATTTTGAAATAAATTATTATGATATTGTAATAATGAGAATAATTTTTTATTCATTTTTATATCAATTATATTGAGCCAGAAATTATTTGTGTTATTTAACCAGTATTCAAAGAAATTGATTTTAGTGATTCTCTAAATTTAAAAGGTTAGTTTGCAATGAAATATTGTAGATTTTATATGTAAATAAATATTATTATTATTATGTTTTTCATATTATATTAGATATCTAAAATCATTTTTAATCTCTTTTAATACAGGTGAAAGAACAAGTACATCGGAACATATTGTTGATTTAATAATTAATGAATCAGTTGATGTTGACCAATTAATTGATATAAATGTTACACAAATGTCTGATATAGGTACTAAATACAGTATATGTTAATTAAAAATTAAATATTAAATTATAATAATGATTATACAAATTTGATGTTAACAATTTTTTTTTGCTCATTAGGTGAACATTATGATTGTAATTCGCATCAATATTGTTCTGGTAAGTTAATATGTCATATTTGAATTTATTTATTTAATAATTTATTTATATTTAATTTTAAATTTTTTTAAATATTTATAGGAAAAAAAGGGCATCACACTTCTATTGCTAAATTTAGTATATTTCGGAATGGAAAAATTCGAATTGAATATTGTATATTTTATATTTAAATAAATATTATTACTATGTTTTTATTTTAGTTTAGATATCTAAACTTATTCTTAATTTATTTAAATACAGGTGAAGGAACAAGTACATCTGAACAGATTGTTGATTTAACAATTAATGAATCAGTTGATGTTGACCAATTAATTGATATAAATGTTACACAAATATCTGATATAGGTACTAAATGCAGTATATGTTAATATAATAAGGATTATATAAATATGATGTTAACATTTTTTTTTGCCCATTAGGTGAACATTATGATTGTAATTCGCATCAATATTGTACTGGTAAGTTAATATGTCATATTTGAATTTATTTATTTATTTAATAATTTATTTATATTTAATTTTAAATTTTTTTAAATATTTATAGGAAAAAAAAGGGCATCACACTTCTATTGCTAAATTTAGTATATTTCGGATTGGAAAAATTCGAATTGAATTTTGTATATTTTATATTTAAATAAATATTATTACTATGTTTTTATTTTAGTTTAGATATCTAAAATGATTCTTAATTTATTTAAATATAGGTGAAGGAAGAAGTACATCTGAACAGATTGTTGATTTAACAATTAATGAATCAATTGATGTTGACCAATTAATTGATATAGATGTTACACAAATATCTGATATAGGTACTAAATGCAGTATATGTTAATATAATAATGATTATATAAATCGGATGTTAACATTTTTTTTTGCCCATTAGGTGAACATTATGATTGTAATTCGCATCAATATTGTACTGGTAAGTTAATATGTCATATTTGAATTTATTTATTTATTTAATAATTTATTTATATTTAATTTTAATTTTTTTTAAATATTTATAGGAAAAAAAAGGGCATCACACTTCTATTGCTAAATTTAGTATATTTCGGATTGGAAAAATTCGAATTGAATTTTGTATATTTTATATTTAAATAAATATTATTACTATGTTTTTATTTTAGTTTAGATATCTAAAATGATTCTTATTTTATTTAAATACAGGTGAAGGAAAAAGTACATCTGAACAGATTGTTGATTTAATAATTAATGAATCAGTTAATGTTGACCAATTAATTGATATAGATGTTACACAAATATCCGATATATGTACTAAATGCAGTATATGTTAATTAAAAATTAAATATTAAATTATAATAATGATTATATGAATCTTATGTTAATAGTTTTTTGGTTCATTAGGTCAACATTATGATCGTACTTCGCAGCAATATTGTAATGGTAAGTTAATAATTATATAGGTAATAAATGCATGTTACACAAATGTCTGATATAGGTAATAAATGCATTATATTTAAATAAAAAATTATAATATTAATTATATGAATCTGATGTGAATTTTTTATTTTTTGCTTATTAGGTGAACAATATGATCGTAATTGGACTCAATATTGTACAGGTGAGTTAATGATTTTGTAAAATTTAAATTTCATTTTTTATTTGATTACTTATTTGTATTGAATTTGTTATTTTGTCAATATTTATAGCAATGCAAAATAATACAAATGGGACTCATATTTTTATTTGTAAATTTAGCATATATTTTTTAAAAATTTAGTTATCTAAATTTTTTTTACTAATATATGAATTTACAACAATTATCAATATAATTATGAATAATATTAAATATTTATTTAACATTTAACATTCATAACAGTTTCAGACTACTCCGATCTTAGTGATTCAATTTTTATTTGTTCATTTTGTGGAGCACATTTTTGGTATGATAAGAGATTGGGAAAAAATTCAAATTCACGCATTCCGAAATACTCATCGTGTTGTGTCGGAGGAAAAATTAAATTACCACCTGTTCAAAGGCCTCCAAAAGTTTTGGAAAGTTTGCTCTATGAAAATGATCATAAGAGTAAACATTTTCTTGATAATATTCGTTCCTACAATAGTATGTTTTCTTTCACATCAATGGGAGGCAAGATAGATTTGAGTTTAAATACTGGTAATTCGCCACCGACATTCCGACTGCATGGTCAGAATTATCATATGATTGGAAGTCTACTGCCAATACAAGGGTCTACACCAAAGTTTGCTCAGTTATATATTTATGATACTGAAAACGAGATTACCAATAGAATGCTTTCTGTGAGGTAATTTATATTTATTAATATAATTTTTTGAATATATCTCTTAATATTATGTACGTTCGTTCTAATTAAATTTTATATTTTTTGTTTATATAGGAACAAAAAAAGCCTAAGCACACTTCATGCACAGATTGTTTCTAAACTTAAAAGCATGTTGGATGAATATAATGTTTTTGCCAAGTCATTTAGGATGACAAAACACAACATTGTAGATCTTGGTCAACATGATGTTAAGTTGAAACTTATTGGTAGACGTGGAGGCGATGCTAGAATGCATAATCTTCCAACTGTGTCTGAAGTTGCTGCATTAGTTGTTGGAGATTTTGATCAGTCTTTTGGAGATAGAGACATAATTTTGGAAACTCAAACTGGAGAATTGAAACGCATTAATGAGTTAAATACAGCCTATTTGGGTTTACAATATCCTATTTTGTTTCCATATGGTGAAGACGGTTATAGAGAAGATATACCATTTTCATATTTGCATTCTTCAGCAACTAAGGGCAGAAAAATGGTCAGCATCAGAGAATATTTTGCATATCGATTGCATGAAAGAGATTGTGATGCAAAAACCATTCTAAGCTCAAGGAGATTATTTCAACAATTTATTGTTGATGCCTACACAATGGTTGAATCTGCTAGACTTTTATACATACGAACACATCAACAATCATTGAGATGTCATGTGTACAAAGGTTTAGAAGAGGCTCTAACAAGAGGTGAAAGAAATCCCGCAAATCAAGGAAAATGAGTTATCCTGCCTTCAAAATTCACTGGAGGAGCTCGATACATGATTCAAAATTACCAAGATGCTATGGCTATTTGTCAGTGGGTTGGATATCCAAATCTATTCATCACATTCACATGCAATCCAAGGTGGCCAGAAATTGTAAGATATGTGCAGGAAAAATGATTGAAACCTGAAGATCGTCCCGATATTGTTCGTCGAGTGTTCAAAATGAAGTTGGATAATTTGATTTACGATCTGCGCCAAAATAATGTCTTTGAAAATGTTAAAGCAGGTATATATTAATTTTATTCAAATTATTCTTTCAAAGTTTTATTTTAATAAAATTTAATTTTTTTACTTTGAATTTTAGTTGTGTACACTGTTGAATTTCAAAAGAGGGGTCTTCCACATGCGCATATCTTGCTTTTCATATCGAAAGATGATTAAAATCGAGGATCAGAAGTGATTGATCAAATTATATCAGCTGAAATACCTGATAAAGACCTGGATCCACAATATTACACAGCTGTACAGGAATTCATGATTCATGGTCCATGTGGTGTTGCGAAAAAAAATTCACCCTACATGAGAAATGGTCGCTGCAGTAAATATTTTCCAAAAAATTTTACTGAGACAACAACCACAGATGAAGAGGGATATCCAATATATAGACGCAGAGACAATGGAAGAACAATTTTGAAGAATGGAATGTTGATATGGATAATAGATATATGGTTCCTCACAATCGATTCCTTTTGATGAAGTATGCTGCCCATATAAATGTGGAATGGTGCAATCAGTCAAGATCAATAAAATATTTGTTCAAATATGTGAACAAAGGTAACGATCGTGTCACCGTAGCATTTTATCAGAGCACTAAAGATGATGAAAGTAGGAAAAATATTGATGAAATAAGTATGTATTATGATTGCAGATATATTTCCCCCTGCGAGGCTGCATGGAGAATATTTGGATTTCAAATTCAATACAAATACCCTCCCGTTGAGAGATTAGGTTTTCATCTTGAAAATGAACAGACAGTTTTCTTTCAAGATTCTGATTCAATGGATGAAGTCCTCAACAGACCAACTGTCCATGAAAGTATGTTTTTAGCTTGGTTTGAAACAAATAAGAAGTATCCGGAAGCGTGGAAACTTACTTATGTTCAATTTCCAACAAAGTTTGTTTGGAAACAAGCTAAAAAAGAATGGGTGCCGAGGAAACAAAATTTCTCAATTGGAAGAATTTTCTTTGTTCCTCTGGGGAGTGGGGAGATGTATTATTTGAGATGTTTGCTTAATGTTGTGCGGGGACCTACGTGTTATGAAGACATCAGAAAAATTAATGGTGTGCAATATGCTTCATTCAGAGATGCATGTTATGCTTTAGGATTATTAGATGATGATAAAGAATTTATTAATGGGATTGTTGAAGCAAGTTATTGGTCATCTGCTGAATCTCTGAGAAAGTTATTTGTTACATTGTTAGCCTCTGATTCAATTGGACGTCCAGAAGTTGTGTGGAATAATTGTTGGATGTATTTAGCAGATGATATATTATATAAGCAACGATCAATACTGCAACACCCTGGTACTTCAAATTATAATTTTTTAATCTTTATTTCATTTTTACATAACATATTAACTTCCATTATTAACTATTCTTATAAATGTACAGAATTGCACTTGACTGATGAACAAATTCAAAGTTATTGTTGCAGAAGCCAGTATTCACTCATGGACAATTCTATATTGCTGTTTCAAGGGTTAGAAGTCGTGGTGGATTGAAGATCTTACTTGATGATAATGATACAAATACCACCACAAATGTTGTATATAGAGAAGTTTTTCAGAATTTGTAAAATTCTTGCTTTTATTGTTTTTTTTAAATAGTGATTTTGATTTTTCATAACATAAAGTGTATATAATTTGAGTATGAATTAATATTCATTTAAAATGTTAAGAATTATATAAGTACCTATTATATATATATATATGTGTGTGTGTGTGTGTGTGTGTGTGTGTGTCATGTAAAATTTGTGTTAATAATTGTTTTGGTAAAATTAATAATTATTAGCGATCAATTTTATAAATTTATAAAAAAAATAAATACCAATATATGTAAAATTACAGAGAAATATAATATAATTTTAATTTTAAATATATTTATATTGCAAATAACGCAACGGTGAAATAACAATTCGCTTCCACTGTGCAATGTACGTCTCACATCCCGCGTTACTTCCATCACGCAACGCGCGGGCACTGTACTAATAATAATAATAATAATAATAATAATAATAATAATAATAATAATAATAATAATAATAATAATAATAAGAAGAAGAAGAAGAAGAAGAAGAACTCGAAAAAATAATATATTTGTGCATTGCACATGGTAAATACTAATAATGTTTAAATCGGTGAACATGATTTGTCTAGTGCGAGTACGAAGTTTCAATTTTATTATTGTCGCAAAAAAAAAGATAAACAATATATTACACTTTATCCTTTATTATTCATTATTAAACTGCACATATTTACCCCTGAATTATGGGTTAACAATTGTTTGCATGTTTCTCAAAAAAAAAAAAAAATGTTCGCATGATGATGACTTCTGATTACTTGCAAAAGCCAAAAAAAAGGGGAGGGGGGAGTTTCTTTTTTTATATATTTTTTTAATTGAAAGAAAGCAGAAAAGTGTATTTTTTTTAATTGAAAGAAAGCAAAAAAGTGAAGTTATAGAAGGACTCTTGGGTGGAAATTGCAAGTTTTAATAACAGAGAGTTTTGTGAGTAATTTGAATTGTAAATGTCTCAAATACATTTATTATGACACACTTGGTCCCCTATTCAACCATTAGATAAATGTATCTTGACATTATTTACATTGTATACGAGTCCAAATTTGAATTGTAATATATAGATATATTACATTGTATATGAGTCCAAATTTGAATTTGAAATATAATTAAATATGCATACGATTATGGATACAATTACTTGTGGCATCTTGAAATAAGATTAAAGATGTATATGATTATTTATAATTTGAAATACAAGTATTTATACAGCTAATGCATATGATTAAATGCAATGCCTATAATTATTTTTAAAGCTAATGCATACTTTTAAAAGCAATTCCTACGATTATATTTTAAAAATCGTCGATTGGATTGACAATACTTGCGTTCTCTAAAATTGCATTAATTCTTTGTGGTTCAACTCGTTTCACTGCTTGCTACACAAGTGTCCACTTGCACGTGATTCAGATTAAAATTTGATATAAATTTAAATGAGTTAAAGAAATATCTCATCAAATGACAACCTCAAACATCGAGGCAACATAAGCTATCCATTGGCCACACCAATCTCACGGGACAACTCAGGTATACCTCACAAACCCATATCTGTAAAATAAGTAGTATGTCAGTCATGTGTTGGCTTGATTCGGATGGTAACTCAGAACATGGAGTGTGAATCAAACCCATATTTGAATCAAGATACTGATGCAAGTTCTTCCCTTCTGAATCAAATAGACTCATGTCTGAAAGAGGTTGACAATAAGTCCTTCTCTTTCGAACCTTCACTTACATAGATCCATTTTATTAAAAATACCAAAAATAATAAATTAACGATCTAACACTGATGGATTTCTATTCTGTTTACGAAATCACATGAAATTTTACCCAACTCCATATTTGTATTTGAAATGAAATGTATTAACTACGTATGAATGAAAAAATGAAGAGAATTTTTTACTTAAATCGGAAGTTTCAACAGATCAAAATGGAAAGGAATTGATAAAAGAATCCTCGAAACAGAATTATGTCATTTTAAACTTATTATGCATGACCAATTTATAACTATAAAATGAAAACTAATTACCTTGAGTGTCCATATCGGTCAATAGAAATGATATGTCTCGTGCCATTTCCCGCCTATAGTCTGCTGAGTCATGGGGAGGATGCTGATGAAGTGCATCAGCATCTGGTATGAATATGCCCCCATGGAAAGGAATTCAACCTGTCGACATCCTCCACGAGAGCCCATATCCATGGATCTATCAACCGGTTCATATCAAGATAAAAGATCATCTTGTATATGAACAATATGTTTGCAACCTTCACATAATCTTGAGGGTCTCTGGTGACATGCTGTCATTTCGTGCTCAAAATAATATTTGTAACTCATGTGCCCATAGCGAGCATAGCAAGTGTATGAGTACAGGTTGATCCCACAGAGAGTTGTTGTGATTCCACTTTCGGGTAACTAATCACTAAAGAGGTTGGTTTGTATTGTCACCGTACTGAAAGTAAATCTGCAAAATGTAAATTAAAGAAAATATCAAATAACAAAGGTTTCGGTATTTGAACTAGAATTTGATTTAAGTTTAAACTACTCGATCATGGGCACACTGATTTTCCTGCATTACTAAGTCACCCAGTTATGGAGACCGGATTTCTCTCTGCGTCTCCTTATTCATCATTTCATTTTAGGTTTAAAAATGATTCCTCGTCAAGTAAACCCCTAATCTATCACCCACTCCCAGTTCCCCAAAGAGATGTAAATGAATAGGCAGCAGTATGCCCTAGACAAACTCAAGTTTGTTGTGTTTACTGACTCCTTGTGTGCCCAGAACAACCCACCGATTTCATAATTACTATATGAATTAACACACAGTCACAATTCACCAATTCAATTAATATTGGTGTGCCTCTATGTCTAACGAGTGATCAGCCACATTAGGCATTTTAAACACACACTCAGATGGAATAAGGCCAAAAATCGGCAGAAACATTTCATGCAGTAATATGCCCACACGGTCTTACGAGCCCAGTTTTAACTTAAACCATTTTCTATCGCTCAAACAGCGGAATTATAAATCTAGCCATGCATGCTAGATGAAATTAAACATGCAGAAATTAAAGACATAATTTAAAGCAAAAAAACTTACTGAATTAAATTAATAAAATGCTCAACACCAACGTCGAGTATAGAAATGGTTCCTGAGTCCTAAGGGTATAAGGCATCTTGGCTTGTTCTTGCTGTCTTAGCAGCTTCAAAAATAAAATGTGAATTTAAAATGCAGAAAATGAAATATTATATCAGTGTTTCGAACTCCATTTCCAGAAAATGGAACTAACTTAAATAGATTACAATCCGAATTCAAATTCTCCCACAAGCGGGGGTCTTCAACTACATTCCGGGTCTGGTGTGCCCTCTGCACCGGATTGGATAAGCTTTATCCAGTGGCTATTGAGAAAATCCCTATTTTTCAGGGATTGATCTTATCTTTTTAGCTCTACGCCTCCCAGCAATCCAACCTTGCACAACCTCATTTTGGATTTACATCTATCATTCACGCCTCATTTGTCTTCAACAAATTCTCGAAAAATCCGCATGTGCCCGTTCCAGACCTTTGGTCGAGTTTGCACGAGCAATGTGGGCACGACATTATCTAGTCAGCTTCATCGCCCATTCGGCTTCCCAAATATTGGATGAATACTGAAGAAGTTCCCATGTACCTCTAGTTGCTATTTATAGCGTTTAGATAAGCTTGAATAATTAGGCATAAAATGTTACTTTCGCTAGACTCGACCTCTGAAATGCCCTTGACCACAACCTAATTATTTTCGACTCAAAAAAAACTAAAAAGAACATTTATAGCGAATAAAATGCCCATAAAAATACAAAATAAATGGACTTATCACACCCACATACTTTAGACATGATTGTCCTCAAGCATGGGATGCAACACGTCAAAAAAAATAAATGAAAAGAAAGAGAAAATAAATAGACTCACAAAACACAAGCATGCAACTATTAATTAGCATGGGCACATCAACTTCAATATTTCAACATAATTGCAAAGTTTCAGCACACCAAAAATAGGTCAAAAATGAGTAAAGTGTGGTAATCCTCACAATCTCTCTTCACTCGGTGTTTAGACTCAGTGTATACACTCACTTCAATGCATTTTGTACATATTCATCTCATAGGCTTGCTAATGTTCTGCCTTCAAGTTCAAGAAATCAAAGATGCATAAGTATCAAAAGGGCTTTTTGGGTTGAAGTGGGCATTTCGTATAAGGTGGGGCTTTATTAACTATACAATTTTTCCTCTTTTTTTTTTCTAATCAGCTACCCTCTTGTGCCTTGTTCAGATAATGAATATTTCTTTTACTCGGGCATTCCGAACACTTAAGACCAGAGGGGATTTATTCTTCCTCTTTTTTTTCTTTTATCATTTTTTTTCTTTTTTAATTTATTCCCCCTATCTTTTTCTGGCCTTCATTCTTTTTATATATCCTCCAACAACTCTTCCTTCCTTTTTCTTTTTATTTTCAGGCTCTTGTGATGCCCTGGCTATATAGCACTGTCCCAAATAAAAAACTGACAGGGCATTTCATAGGCTCAAAAGGGCTACAAGGTTATGTTGTTGGTAAGTTAATCTTATATCATAGTGGCTAAGAAAAAAAATTGGCCTAAATCATCTACAAATGCATCAACAATTCCAAGATTTTTAAGCAGAACAATAGCAAGTTCTAGAATTTCTAAGCACAGAATGTTCACTCACATGAAGAAAAGAGAGCTGTGAAATGGGCATACAACATTAGGCTCAAAACTTCCCAGAGCATGCTAAACTCGTTTGTCATCCCTATCTTACTGTGGGCATGCTGATTTTATAAAAATCTATTAAGTTGGATATATTAAAGGCAATGGCCACACGAACTCACAGAAAGCATGCTTAAACAGACTCTGACCACCCACACACTTTGCACGAGGCAAAGTGGGTGAAACAAGGGCGACACAAAAAAAACTAAAAGAAAAAAAACTAATCTAATTAACAGAAAGAACCAGGTTAATCGGTTGTGGGCATTGGGTAGAAGAACCCAACGTGTTTGAAGTACACCGTCATGGCTATTTCCATGTAGGTCAGTTTCTCATTTGATTGGAATTGGGCATTTTCCAGCATTTCCAGCTTTCTCAGCATCACTGCAATCGGGTTATCCCCTTGTGGTGCCCGTCCTGCTGGTGGTCTCTTAGATGTATCTGCTGAGGTAAGAAGCATGCTCAAGGGGTCTGCCCTCGGCACAAAGAAAACAAGCTTCCCTTTCTCATCATCCACAATATCTTGCATTCTTTTTATACAACTAATATCAAAGTATTCAATAGGCAGGGGAGTCATCTCAGTGGCATGCAGATCAAGCAACCTAGCATTGACAGTTATTTGAGTGATTAGTTGGGCACATGAAATGCGGTGTCTGGGGTGTGTCTTAATCTCCCTAAAGTGCGCTATGACCGCATAACCAAAATTAATTCTTATCTTTTTTACCATGCACCGAAGAATGAAAAGTTCCTTATTTGTGATAGAATTAGAACTATCTTTTCTTCCGAAGAAGCTATAAGCCAGCACCCTATGACAAAACTGCAAGACATCATTGTTCAAACAATACCCTTTTGTGGCTCCACTTTGATAAATAGAGCTATCACCTATGTCTGCCCACTTCGCATCAACTCTCTCAGCGGAGTCGGGCACAACAGTCATATCATTCACATAATCTCCTCTTGCAGATCAAGATAGGACACAATACCAAGACTCATATTTAACTCATCAACAGACAGCGAAATTTTTTCCAAGAATTCTAAAGCTCATAATCCTAGTAGACGTGGCAGGTTTATTGACAGCTTTGATTTTTAAAGAATGAATGAATTCTTGTGAAAGAGCAGAAAAAATGACACAGTCCATATCAACAAGAGCTGAAAAAATGACACAGTCCATATCAACAAAGAATTCCCAGCCAATAGCAGTGAAAAGTTCCCTTACCTCCTGCTCTATTCCCAGAGCAATTAAAGACTCACGGTAGATACTTTTGAATGTATAATGTCGCGGACCAGTGGCGGACCACTCCTTAGCTTCCCTAGAGTAGGGCTCGACACCCCCTGCTTCTTTTAGGCTCAGGGTTTGGTGTGCCCTCTCTCACGTTTTGTTTCTGTGTGGAGGGCTCTTCAGCCAGTTTCTCACCGGCCCTCATGGAAGCGGCCTTGCCCACCCTTTGCTTGGGCGGTGAGTCCTCTGAGGGCTCATCTTCCAGAGTTTGAGCCTGAGATGGCTCGTTCTTCTCCTCCTGTTGCTCTTACTGCTCCGTGGCTTCATCCTTAGTCTCTCCTTGTTGGGACTCCTCAGGCTGCTCAGATCTGGTTAGAATGGGCTCTTCAGCGACCCATTTTCCCTTCAGTTTTTCAAGTGCCTTCTTTTTAATTTCACCGGGTTGGGCTTCTTCAGTCTGCCCTTCCTCTTTGATTTGTAATTCCTCAAGCTCCTCAAGGTACTCATCCAGAGCTGCATCATCATCTTCCTCCTAGGCTTCCTTAGATAGCTCAGGCGTTGGAACCCTAGCCGCCTTTTTACCCTTCTTTTCCTTTACCTTCTCAACTTCTACCGTGGGCTCTTCAGCTACCTCTTCCTTTTGCATGGCCTCTATTTCTTCTGGTTGTTCATCTGTAGGCAGCATTGCAGAGTTCATTTGCAGTGCAGTCTCTTTTTTCGATGCCGACTCTTTTTCTGGCAATGATTCATTTGTTGGCTTGCTCGAAATGCCCGTTTCTGCCTTAGTTTTCTCTTTTAGCTTCGCAGACTTTCTTTTAACTATCTTGCTCTGCGCGGGCTCTTTAGATACAGTAGGAGTTGTGAACTCCAACAGGGCCTTCGCACTGGCTTTGGGAGTTGTCTTCTTGCCATTTATGTTCACCATTTTTTATTTGTGAGAGGAAGTCGAAACTGGGTTTGAGGGAGAGTTCGGAGGGATGGGCTCGAAATTTTAAGAAAAAGATAAAGAGAATGAGAGTGATGATTTAGATTTTATGGGGTTTGCTTTTAACATCGTGTTACTATTCCCTTAATGTGACCGCAACTTTTCAACTTTTAGGGTTTTAAGTGATCAACGTGCCCACATCAAATGATAAGCTTTATCCTCAAAAAAATCAGACCAAACTCTATCTCTTCAGAGTGCCCTTCTCTAGAATTCCTATTTTCTAGGGATTCTCTTTATCTCTTACTTTCTTTCTCCTTATCTTAATCCTGTAATTCACGTCTTTATCCAAAACAAGCATAAAATGTCTCCTAAACTAGTTTAAATTAACTGGAAACTTTATTTAAATAAATTAAAAATGAATTAAAACAAATAAAACCTAGGTTGTCTCCCAGTAGTACCCTAGTTACCATCGTGGGCATGACACCATCTTTTTTAGGCGTAAATGGGCTCCACGAGCCAGACCACCCTGCCATCCTGATCCGAATGCCCCAGGTAAGGTTTTAGACGGTGGCCATTAACATTGAAATGCCCTCCAGCATTGGGATTTTTCAACTCAGCTGCCCTATTGGGGTATTCTGTATATACTTGAAATGGACCAACCCATTTGGTCTTCAGACTTCCTCCCATGAGCTTAAATCTTGAGTGGTATAAAAGAACTTGTTGTCCTTGAAAGAATCTCTTCTTTCTGATCACCTGATCATGGAGCTTCTTCATTTTTTCTTTATAAAGCACAACATTAACATAGGTCTCCATTCTCATTTCTTCCATCTCCTAAATTTGAATTTTTCTGAAATGCTCGGCTGCATCCTTATCCATATTTAGCTTTTGGAGTGCCCATCGTGCATTGTGTTCTAGCTCTACTAGCAGATGACAACATTTTCCAAACAACATCCGGTATAGGGACATCCCTATTGGAGTTTTGAAAGCAGTTAGTATGCCCACAAAGCATCATCCAGATGAATACTCCAATCCTTCCGATTTGGATTCACTACCTTCCCAAGGATGACTTTTATTTCTCGATTTGAGACTTCAGTTTGGTCATTCCCTGTGGATGATAGGCTGTTGTGACTCTATGATTTACCCCATACTTCTTCAATAATTTTTCCAGCATTTGGTTATAAAAATGGGTCCCTTGATCACTGGTGATACACCTGGGCACACCAAACCGGCAGAAAATATAGGATTTCAGAAATGCGGCTACTACTGTTGCATCATTGTAAGAGTAGCCTTAGCTTCTATCCATTTGGACACATAGTCCACTACTAGGATGATATAGTGGTTCCCCCTAGAGTTTGCAAGGGGTCCCATGAAATCCATTCCCCAAACATCGAAAATCTCTACTGTCATGATGGGTGTCATGGGCATTTCATTTCTTCCTGTGATGTTCCCAACTCTCTGGCATTGATCACACCTTCTGCAAATGTTGTGGGCATCCTTAAAAATTATGGGCCAAAAGAACCCACAGTCCAGAACTCTTATCATCGTTCGATTTGATCTGAAATGCCCTCCACAAGCATAATTGTGACAATGCTACGAAATCTCCTCTATCTCCTCGTCAGGGACACATCTTCTTATAATCTGATCAGCACACCTTCTCCATAGAATATGGCTATCCCATGCATAGAACTTGCTCTCGTGTCTCAGTTTATTCTCTTGGTACCTCGAGTACCCAATAGGTATTTGTCCTGACATTAGAAAGTTGGCAGTACCCTAATAATAAAATGAGACTGATTTGACAGTTGTCATTTATTCCTTTAGAAGTACCATTGTCATAACTTTACAATTTTTTTTTACAGATTTTGTGGGCCTTCTACAAGGGTTTAGATGCGAAATAAGTACAAATTGCCCACAAAACTCCTAGGTTGTAAATCTTGCTTGCCTACCCCAATTTTACTATATTTTTGCCTATATATAAATTTCACCAAACTCTTAGACTAGCAATAACAACGACCACATGGATTGTGGTTGCCAACCACATCATCAAAAAAAATGCTAAAATAAAAAAGTAAAGGTCAACCAACAACCATTTTCGACTTTTGCTAGTTTAAATTCATCCGTTCTTGTGGTCAATGAGATGAAGACACTTGCCTCCATCCCATTGGCCAATCAATTTTATTTTGATATATAGATAAAATTGGTATATTTTTTTATATAATATAATAAAAATAAGTAAAAAATGTACCAAAATTCATATTTTTTATTCTCTATAAATAGACATCAATTTTGTTATATTTCAACACACTTTAAAATTATCTATTTTTTCTCTAATTTTTATATATCCAAACAATTAATTTTTATTTTATACAATTTTAGAAAATGTCGTTTAATGAGTGCGATTTTATTTTATGTAATTTTAGGAAATATCATTTAATTAGTTTGTAATATTTTTAGTATTGACTATTTATCCAAACAATAAATCACAGTCATTCATAAAAAGCACAATCCATGTCAATTTGATCTCACCATTCATCACAAAAGCAATAAATCTCAAACATTCATAAAAAGCACAATCCATGTAAATTTGATCTCACCATTCATCGCAAAAGCAATAAATCTCAAACATTCATAAAAAGCACAATCCATGTCAATTTGATCTCCACCATTCATCACAAAAGTAATAAATCTCAGTCATCCTTCAAAAGCACAATCCATGTGAATTTGATCTTCACCATTCATCACAAAAGCAATAAATCTCAGTCATTCGTCAAAAGCACAATGCATGTCAATTTGATCTTCACCATTCATCACAAAATCAATAAATCTTAGCCATTCGTCAAATACACAATCCATGTCCATAAATTCTTAATATGTCCATCGATAAATATAGATCTCATTTGCTATATTTTTACACACAGAAAAATCATCTCCTTTTTGTTTCTTATTTCATCCATTTTCATTACTAAAATTTCATCTTTCTCAATTTTTCAATGTCGTCAAATGAAAACTTTGATGATGGTTTTCAAATTCTAGCTTTGATCGTCATGGCTTCATCGAATTTGATGAATGTGCGATTTCCAATTATGGTGATGAGTATCTCAGAAAGCCAAATGAAGGAGACTTAATATATCTGTTGCATGTCGGTGAACAACGAGGTTTCCCGAATATGCTGGGCAGTATTGACTGCATGGACTGAATATGAAAAATTTGTCCTACTGCATGGACAAGACAATTTACAGGAAGAAATGGTAAGGCAACAATCATTTTAGAAGCGGTTGCACCTCAAGACTTATGGATCTAGTATGCATTTTTGGAGCTCCAGGGTCCAGAAAATGATATCAACGTGCTTGAACAATCTCCTATTTTCAAGAATATCTTGGAAGGCCGAGCACTAAAGGTTAGTTATGTTATCAATGGTCACGAGAAGAATATAAGATATTACCTCACTGATGGCATATATCCTCAATGGGAAGTATTTGTCAAATCTATTAATGCTCCAGAAATTAGGAATCATCAATTATCTGCTCAACATCAAGAATCTGTTCGAAAAGATGTTGAACGAGCATTTAGCGTTCTACAAGCTCTTTTTCCATTTTATCAAACAATCATGTCTTATATGAGATCGTAATATGATGGGAAAAGTAATGCTTGCTATCATCATCATGCACAATATGATAGTAGAAGATGAGAGACATACTTAGCTAAATTATTGTGATCCTACAGAGTTTATGGAAGCTAGAAGGTTTAATACTCAGAGTGTAGATGTTGAAAAAAATGATGACCCAAATTTTGAATTCTCTCCACAACAGGTTACAAGCTTGTCTAGTTACATGAGAAACGGATCACAACTTCGTAACAGAGAAGCTCATAATACTCTAAAAAATGACTTGATTGAGCATATTTAACAAAAGTTTGGACGTGAAACTTGAATGTGTAATTTTTCTCTTTCTCTTTAGTTTGTAATATTTTTGGTGTTAATTATTTATTTCTATTTATTGCTTGGTTTTCCCTTTTAGCCTATTTTCATTTTCTTGTTATAATTAAAATTATTTACATTATTTTTTGTACAAGTAATATTTTAATCATATAAGTAAAATAAAAGAATTATATATAATGTTGTAGTTGGGTGGGCATGGATAAAACATGAAGAATGGATGTGGTTAGGTTGGATGAATATTGATGATGTGGAAGAGAGATAAATTAATTAAATATTAAAGTGGTTGAGTGGTTGGATAGTTGGGGTAGTTGCTATTTGTAGCCTTATATGTTCTTTTCGTGAATCTTTCTCTACATAATATATACTAGGGTTAATCGCCTTAAAAATCATATACTTTGAGCTTATATGCAAATTTAACATGAACTTTAAAAGTAGACAGTTAAAACATCAGCTTTGAATAATTGTGTGTTATTCAACATCCTCAAATTTTTATATAATAAATTGACTTTCAATCCAACATACAATTGTGGCCACTTTGACATCATTTTCAAAAATTGATGGTCGATGCATGATGGACTCAAAGGGACGAGCTAATTGTATATATGTTGGTTTGGAGGTCAATTTATTTTATAATAATTTGGGGATATTGGATAACACACGAATTCAAAATTGGTATTTTAATTGCCTACTTTTAATGTTCATGTTAAATTTGCAACTAACATCAAAATTGATGATTTTTAAGACAATTAATCATATATAAAAATACAATTCTTTTTAGGGGCACACTTGTGTGAGACCGTCTAACGGGTCTCTTATGTTAGACGAATATGTACCCGATCCGGACTCATTAAATTATAAAAAAGAAAAAAAAAGAAAAAAAAACCTACCACCAGCTGCCCACTTTTATACTTTTGATTCTTCCCTTCTCAATCAAAACTTCAATTTCTCTATAATTTTTGTTGCAAAGCGCTAAAATCAAATCGATCGCTCGTTAGTTTTTTTTAAAGAAAATTTGTTAGGAAAAACTATTAAAAAAACCCTTAATATTGGTTTTGATGAAATATCAAAACATATAGAAACATCTTCTGAAAAACTGCAGGAGTTCCAAGCTGGAAGTAGAAAACTGACCAAAAGGAGACTCCAAAAGCAGCTCAGCTGAAGTAGGAGTCAATCGCGTTGGAGCATAGTCAACCCAGCTGAAAGGATGCATCAACCAGTCAGAAAATAACCCAACTAAGGGTTAAAATACAAAAGACAAATCAGCTTTAATCCAACTGATAGCCAAGTCAGTCGAGCTAGAAGATAAATCAAGTTGATTAAAGAAACGGACAACAAGTTAGTTAAATTGAAGATTAGAAACATCCAACTGATGACCAAAAATTAAATATCAGCCGAACTGAAGCCAAGAGACAATTCAATTGCTGATGGCCAGAACTAGAGTCAAGAGGTGTCAAAATGAAGACCCAACCCAGCCCAACCTAAACCCAATGGGTCACAACCACAATCTGACCCAATCCAACCTAAAAATGTAAGTGGGCTGAATTTCTAGCCCATGAGCAGCCCATGAAGCCAGTTTTCTCTCCACAACCCCCTCACTTCCAATCATCGTTTTTCCACAATCAAATTATGCATTGCAAATATCAAAAAATGATTTTTATCGAGTTCCTGATTTCTTCCGGCCATAAGTATATTCATCTTCGTGAAATTTTTATTTTTTTTATATATTTTTTTATCGTTAATCACCATCTTTTGAGATATTGAATCCCAATGTTTATTCCTCACCATCTCAAGTAACTCATATTTTATGGGCTGACTCTATTCATCAACGGACATTTGGATTGTTTGTTTTGTTGTGCCAAGTTCAATTCCTTTTTTTGTTAAAAAAAATTGATTCATTTAATATTGACATTTGCACTTGAAGAAAAATAATGTTATATAATTGTGTGATTCTTGAAAATTTCTAGATAAGAAGAATTAATGGATCGAAGTTGATGCGCACCTCTTGACGGAAGTTTTTATGAAATATATCTTTTTTTTTACTTAATTAAAATGTTGGTTTTATATGGTGTTGTATATATTGAATATGAGATTATAAAAATTAAAATGAATGGGGTTGTGAATGCAAAATAGGAAATATAAAATTATTTTTATTAAAAAAATATTGGGGGTTGTGGAGAGAAAAATGAATGTTGTGAATAGAATTACCCTTAATTGAGCTAGTTAGGCCATAAACCCAAACGGCCCACAACCCACTAGGCCAACCCAGTTTTTCCCCAATTTTTTGGGTCTTTCATTTTTAAGCCCAATACAGCCCAACTGTGGATGGGTTGGGCCGACCCATTGGGCTGGGTTAATTTTGACAGCCTTGCCAGCTTAAAAGCTCAAGTTTAACATCAAGTGCTGACCAAGTTCAAAATAAGACCAGTCAAGCTGACAAACTATTCATCAGTTTGAGAATAGTTGAACTGGCAAATAAGCTTAAAATAAGACCAGCTGAACTGACCAACTAGTCAAACAGTTGTGATCAGTCGAACTGGCGAAAGAGCTATGAAGAACAGTCAATTGAAGCTATAGTCGAACCCAGCTGAAGAACTGCCAACTCGAGTCCAGAACTGAAAGCTGAGTAGCTGAAGAATTGCCAACTGGACCAGTCCAGAACTGAAAGATAAGCATCTGAAGAACTGCCAAGTAGACCACTCCGGAACTGAAAGATGAGCAGCTGAGAAACTGCCAACTAGAAGCTGAGCAGCTGAAGAATCTGCCAACTGGAGCTTCCCAGAGTTAATGCTCAACCTAAGATCATGAAGAAGTTCTTGAAGTAAATACTCTGCAAAGATCGATTGGTCAAGTAACGACTAATTCAAACAGACTTCAACAACTACAAGAATCAACTACCATCGATAGATCAACAAAATTAACGATCGATGGAACTCAACGGTCACAAGATCACTCCTCTATATAAGAAGAGTGAATCTCATTTGAAAAAAGACTTTCATCACTCTAATTCTTGCTATATTGTAGATACAAACAACTGAGCTTTCTTTCTCTCCCCCCCACAGCTCAAGTTCAAGCACTGTCAAAAGCTGCAAAAGTCCCAACTGAGAAGAAGATCCTAAAGATTTAACCAATCAGCTAGCTGTTGAAAAGTCCAGCAAGAGCAAGCTTCTCAGTTCAAGATATCCAACGATCAACTACTCAACTCAACTCAAGGAGCACATCAGTTGATACCAGTTTCAAGACTGTATTCTTGAAGATCGAAAGAGATCTAAAATCTTGTAAAGACAGGCAATAACACATATCTCTCCAGCCAGCAGTTGGGGACCGCAAGTGTGAGTTGTTGAAACCAGCTGAGGAGACCGTGGCTCTGCGAGAACTGTCGTTTTCAAGATAACAATAGTTAAAAAAGTGACCGTGACTCTGCGAGAGTTGCCGTTTCCAGGTTCAACCTGTCTTCATTGTGTAATTGTAATAAAGAAACTTTATCATTGCATAGTGAATTGCCCTTTTCAATAAGGAAGATAGGACTAAGAAGTTTAAGCTTCAAACCTCTATAAATTGCTTGTGTGTTGTACTTATTGCTCTTTGTTTGCATCTCTTCACAACTGCACACGAATCTCACACAAGTTGTACTTACAAGCCGACTGTTTCTCTCAACTATCTAAGTGCATTGATAAGTTTCATACGTGAGTCAAGGGCCCTATCTATTCCGCATTTGAGTTAAAAGTTTTTGAGTCAGTTTATTCACTCCCTCTAAACTGACTTCAACTCGCTTGGGACCAATAAAATTATTCGGTGTTAAAAGATGGAAGAAATTACAGAGGTAGTGAACAACATTGCCATCGCCGGAGATGCTCAGAAGAAGAATCGAATCCAGGACTCCAACACCAAAAAGCCACTCTTCTTCTACGTTAATCTCGCTAAGGTACCTCATTTCTTTTCTCACGGATTTTTTTTTGGATTTATTTTCTGTGTTTCGACGAATTATTATTGATTTGTCTGTATGCGTTGTGACTGCAATAATGAATCTAATTTTGATTTTTTTTTTAGATTTGAAATTGAGGATTTGAATTGCGTGCAGAGGTACATGCAGCAGCACAATGAAGTGGAGCTTTTTGCTCTCAAAATGAGTATTTTTCGCCTCATTTTTTTTGTATATGTTACGTTTATTTTGTTTTTGCATCGTGTTTGTTGAGCTAAAATTTGAGCGTTTTTATCCATGTTGGGAGTTGATTAGAGAGATGATGTTGGAGGTACTACGATATTGTCAATGATATTAAGTTAGATTTGGTTTGGCTATTATTGATGTGAATTTTCAGTGCGTGTATGAAGATTTGTGTTGTTTTGAGTAATTCTTACATCTATTTTGGGTTTTGAGTCTGTAGCAGATCTGTTGTCACAAACAGGTGCGTTGAGGATGCCACTGTTGGTCTTGTAAGGTGGAAGATCGAGACCGTGTTGAAGATTTCTGGTGATACTTTTATTTGTAATTAATGCTACTTTCTTTTGTAATTAGTGATACTTTATTTTGTAATCAATAATATTTTTCTATATGATAATGAAATAAATTTTTTTACTTAAGAATGAGTTTTTATTGTATTCATAGACCCGATTCTCAATTTGTGATTATGTTTTAAACTGACACTTTTCTTTCTAATTAGTGATACTTTCTTTTATAATTAGTGATACTTTCTTTTATAATTAGTGATACTTTTTTTCATAGTAATGAGACTCCACTCCATAGGTGATGATACTTCACCCCATAAATAATGATACTCACATGTGAGTTAATGATACTTCACCCATAAATAATAATACTTGAGTTAATGATACTCCACTCATAGTTAATGGCATTTATATATTCTGAATTTGATAATTAATGTTTAATCATCAATAATATCATATTATACTCAACTTTTGAGTTAATGATACTCCATCTCATAATTAATGATACTCCACAGACAGTTAATGATACTCACCAAATATATATCTAATAATACTTCACTTAATAGTTAATGATATTTGGTCAAATTTATATCTAATGATAATTTATTTCATAGTTAATGATACTTCACTTCACAGTTAATGATACTTTACTTTATACCTAGTGATACTCCAGTGATTGTGTGTGGGGTGTGTGTAAGACACGCGTCTGCGTGCGAAAATGGATTTTGGGACGAACTTTTGACGGGTTTGAATTTTATTTGACCCGTCTAATATAAGCGACCCGTTAAACGGTCTGATACAGGTTTTTGTCTTCTTTTTATAGTTTCAGGTTGAATATACATAAGAATTGAAATATATTTAGATTTTTTTTTTGAAGTGATGGGTGGTTCCCCGTAATAAAAATATGAACCGAGAAACGGTCCAGCCCACTTAACAACGATTGCAACAATTATAATCTTGGTGCTAGGGTTTAACATTTGGTCCCCAACAGCCAGATTACGCCAGAGACTAGAGAGTGAGGATGAGGAGAGTGAAAGACGCAGAGAACGAGGCGCTGCCGTAGGTTTTTACACCCATCTCCAAAATGGTCAGTGTCTTAGCACATAAAATGATAATGTTGTATCATTTATACAAAAATTATGATAATGTTATTGCTTGACTATCTCTCGATCTTCCGCATTGCTAATGATTTCGTGGTTTTGAAATTGTGCATTAGGGTTTTAGGTTTCTGTGCTGACTTGTTTTTCAGAACGTTAATCTTTACACATTGCATTTAAAAATAAAACTATAACTTTTTTTTGGAGTTCATTACCAACACCATTCATTAATTTTCATGGAAGTTAGAATTGTTTGTAAACCGAAGGATACTACTAAGCGAGAGATACGTTTAATAACTTAGGCATGCTTTTAAATTTTGTTTCTTCCTCGTGCATGTATAATTATAATGGTTTTGTTACGTTGTCTATTCATTGGATTAAATGAATGTTTTGAGTCACTTTGAACTTCCGTCTAATGCCGATTAGAAACGGTAAATGAAAACAGATGCCCTCTTAATTAATTATAAAATTCAACATGTATATATTGATTTTTGTAGGATTTTTTTTTTTAATTTGGAATTTAATGTATAATATATAGGTCGAGCTACATTATGATTTATGAAATACCTATCTATTTCTAAGTGAAAATAAATATTGAATTTCTGATTTGCGGAACTTGCCTAATTTTGGTGATTTTGTCTCATTTAATGCCTTTAATATCCACCTTGTACTTGCTATAACAGTCTGTTTTGTGATGCCTTGTTGAACTTCAGGCGAGAGGTTTGAAGAAACACTTGAAGAGGTTCAATGCCCCAAACATTGGATGTTGGACAAACTTGGTGGAGCTTTTGTAAGTAACTGTTAATTCTTATTTCTGATAGATACATTTTGGTGTAGTTGAACGTTCTAGTCATCCTCAACATCTCTGGGACAGGCACCTAAACCACCATCTGGATTCTGCAAAATAGGCTCAAGTATGCTCTTACTTATATATTGATGCAAGGTCATTTTTTGGTTGATGCCAAGGTCAGCACAGACAAGACTTACCCTGCTGGTTCATGGGTACAACCATCACTCTGTACTTCTATTTACATTTATTTTATCAACTCCATTTGTTAAAAAGTAGATACCTAAATAATTTATTGGTAGTGTTAAAAGTTATAGGGTTGATCATTAATAATTTTACTGTTAATAAGTTGAATGTGAATGTGCAGCTTTTCTTTTTTGTTCATCTACATGTTGGATAGAGTGATATGTAGGGCCTTATAGGAGTGGACTAAACTTCCAGCTTTTTGCCTAATGAAGTTTCACTCTTTAGTTAATTAATACCTATTTTACCTTTCCTTACTAGATGTTGTGTCTGTTCCAAAGACCAACGAGAATTTCCGTCTTCTCTATGATACCAAGGGTCGGTTCAGGTTGCACTCTATCCGGGATGAGGAGGCCAAGGTATGTCTTCTTCATGGATCTTGTCTTTGTGGTTATTTAAAAGTTTCATGTGTTTCAATTGCGTTATTTCCATGGGATCTCCAAATAATTATGTACATGTACTAATAAGCTGACTGTTTGTGTTTGGTACTTTTTACTCTTCTTTGTAAAATGGTTGGAGAAACTATGAACAAAATGAACATATTTTCATTCATTACTCATATAAGCCATACTTTTAACCTAGTTAATTATGTTTTTGTTGTACTATTTTAATCATATAAATTTATGAATTCCACTCGCAATGTAACTGAGTTGTGTAATTCTCTTTTACGGCTTGCATCATTATAAGGAATCTCACTAGTTTATCATGCAGTTTAAGTTGTGCTTAGTCCGTTCAGTTCAGTTTGGGAAGAAAGGTATTCCTTACCTCAACACATATGGACCACACGCTACCCGGACCCTCTTATCAGGGCTAATGACACTGTCAAGCTTGACCTGGAGAGCAACAAAATTGTTGATTTTATCAAATTTTTAATGGTTTTGTTTTTTTTACCCATTCTCGTATTTTTGTCAATGCCATTTTGAGACTCATTAGGGACTTAGATGAAGATGAATTCACAACTTTGTATCATGTGAATTGCTTAATTTAAGCCTTGTTTGGTTTGTGTGTGCTAATGGTAGTGGATATTTGATCATAGAAACAAACTGCGGTTTCTGTATTTTATTACCAGTTTTCTTCCTGTTTGAGCGATTATTTTTTCCTTGTCTAAGCAAATGTCATTGTCTCGAAATCTCTCAGATTGACTCCATTCTTGATTGAAATAATATGTAATGAAGTCGAACACCTGGTTTCCAACAGAGGTAAAGAACTTTCTCCTACATGCAACAATTCTGAAACTTTTTGTTCATCAGAAAATGTTGCTCATGATCGGCTCTCTGGCGACTTATTGGCTGATGCATTATGGATTCAGGGGATTGGTTATTATATCGCATAGTTGTTGGCACTTGTATTTAACTAGTCCAGTGCAAATTCTGTTCCACAGAAGGAGGCGAGTGTGAATACTTTGTCATTTATATTTATGGATATACATAAGTAGAAAAAATATCATTAATATTTTAGATTGAATGCAAACAGATGAGATTACTTTGTCCATTTCTAGCTGCTATAAATTTGATATGATGGAAGAAAAAAAATTCACCTAATTAGCGAATCTAGATTATTCTTGTTTCTTAATTATTATCTTAAACTATCTCTTTCTTCTTCTCCTCCACCTTTGGTACAACAATTTCTGCTACCACTTCTTTGTTATCCTTTGGCACAACAGTACTTTCTTCTATCTCTTTCTTCTTCTTCTCCTCCTCCTCCTTTGGTACAACAATTTGTACTACCTCTTCTTTCTCCTCCTCCTTTGGAACAACACTTTCTTCTACCTCTAAAAACTCTTCTTTTGGTACAACTGTTTCTGCTACCTCTTCTTTCTCCTCCTCCTCTGCCACTACACTTTGTACTGCCTCTTTTTTCTCTTCCTTTGCTACAGCTATTTCTGTTACCTCTTTCTTTGGCACAACGGTTTCCAATACCTCTTCTCTCTTCTCGTCCTTGGGGTTGGGGACAACTACCTCTTTTTTCTCCACCTCCGGTACAACAGTTTCTGTGACCTCATTTTTCTCAGGTTCTGCTGGCTTGACGACCTCGGCTGCAGGCACAGCTTCCTCGGTGATTGGAGGAGCTGCTGTTTCGGAGACATGTACGGGATTTCTTGCCTTATTCTCATCTCCATCTTTCTTCTCCTGAAATGAGAAAGAGATTTATATTAAGTTGAACAACATGCATGATGAATTGATTGATTCCTAGGTAGCTAACTCACTAGTGCTACTGTCTCTGGTTGGGCCGTGGGTGAGACGGGCTTCTCAGGCGGGGCGTGTGGCAATCTGACAGCAGGGCCAGGCACCTTCCTAGTGTCCGAGTCCTTGGGTTTGCTCGCGCAGCCTCCCATGATTGGACAACCGCACCGCGAGCTCAGAGACTGGACAACATTCACAGAAAAAGCTCTTCTTTGTTTATTCAAATAAGCCCCCTTTGTTTTTCCTCCTCTTTCTGATATGAGTGAGCGCCTGAGGTAGTTTGTTTAATTATATAGAGGTAAGAGGTGGAATTAATTAATATTGGAAAGATGTTGATTTAAGGCTGTCCAAACATATATATATGCATAGATGTTTGTGGATTCTTCTTTACCTTATTTTTATCGTTGCCACACCTTTTTTTTAGTTGGCATTTGGCAATGCCATGCGTAGTGGGAGCCCTTGTTTACAGGTTAGTTATGACCGTTAATTGACAAATATTTGGCTGTTGCTCTTAGTTTTTTTACCATCTTCCAACACCAATTCATCACTTTGCACGTCATATCCTAACATCTCAATTATTTAATTTATATATTCATTCATAGATATTTTGCTCTTGTTTAAATTTGAATGTTGTTATTGTGTTGTTGGAGAATGCGTATACATTCTATTATGTCTCCTAGCTTTAACATAGGTAAATATATAATTGAATTATTAATGTATGTGTTATTTGATATACGATATTTCATACTTCGCAACTTAATTAATATTCCAATGAAAATAGTATAATTCATAAATTCTGAGTTTTTTAGAGAATAAAATGCAAATTAAGCTTATGGGGTTACTTAATTTTTTAAATCTTCGTGTTAGCACATCTAAGAACGTGCGTGTATATCGAAATGGATTATGGAACGATAAGTTGACATGTTAAGCACTAAATTAAATTAAGATGTAAATGAATACTATAAAATCTATATTATATCTAAAAGTAAGATAGTCATCGTAAATAGAAATCATAAGTTTTCCTGCTCAAAATATATTTCCGAACATAGAAATACTTAATATAACATTGGAATAAATTAGTAATAAATTAATTTTTAATAATATCCAACATAATTTCCATAAATAATATGGAATCAATTAATTATTTCCATACCTCCATAGAAAAATAATTAATTATAGTCTATATCTAAAATAGGATGTAATTCCGTTAATCATCAATCTATAATTTTGTATAATATCTATTATAAATAATCAACCTCTATATGATTATGTCAAAATCATTCTATAATTACATTAATCTATTCAGGGGGCTTTTAATTGATCAATCATGAAATTTTTGTGCCATAATTTTAATCGTGGTATATATAAAAAGGTTAATTTTAATTGTGGTATAATATAATAATTAATAATTATATAGAGATTATGTCATGTAATTAATGAAAATATTTATAATATATGCAAACCCAATTCCGAATTACACGTAAATCAATTCATTACTGTTTTTATAATTCTACAAACGTTGATTATATTAATTAACTATTAGTGCTCATGACAAATCAATTTAATATAGACCATATATAATTATATGTGTGTGTATTAAAAATCATAATTATGGAATCGATTCTGCATCAATCAATTCAAATAAATTTATATATAGTATATAATTTTAAAATCATAGGTATGGCCGGGAGTCTTTTTTTAGATAAATCTTTTAATTTCGTCTACAAATGGGAATAAGATTATGATTTTGACATTATAATTTTTTTTTGCACCCATCTTATGTGAAAAGCTTTAAGAGTGTCATTTTTTTTTCCACATGGCATATAACATAAATTGTTGTTGATATTAATTTTTTCATCTTTTTTCTTTTTGTTATGATTCAAGAATGGGTTTGAGGCGAAGATGATTCAAATGACGAACAATCAATTGCAGAAGCAAGATGAATCATATATTCGGAATTTTCAGTGTAGGTTGAAGGTAATAGCGAAAAATATGTAAGATTATGACATGACTTCTAACTTTGAGAAACATACAAGTATTTGGAGCACTAAGAAATTAGAATTCTACAGTTATTTTGTACAATCAATTCCATCTGATTGCAACTAAATGCGTGAAGAGGATAATACGAATGCAATGGAGATTATAGCATCAACTAATTATCATATGGAGATATCTTCGCAACCAAAAGCTAAAGGAGGTGTTGAAAAAGGGGGAATGTGGAGCCGGCGAGCTAGGGATAAGAAGCTGGGGGAGGCGAGTGAATCAGAGAGGACAGAGAGGGGGTCTGGGTCCAAAAGATCAGAGGGTGATAGGGAGTTGGAATCGGGAGGTGTAAGGCTGGGTGGGAGAGAGAAAAAAATCAAGCTGCGAGAGGGTGAAAATGTTGGAGGATCCCAAATTGATTTAGAGTTGGCAACAACGGCGGAGGCTGTTTCACAGCCCCGCCGAGCCCAATGAATGCCCTAGTGTGGAATGCTCGAGGCCTGGGGAGTAGCCGGGCATTCCATGAACTAAGGCGGCTCTTGACTGACCGTGCTCCTAATTTGGTGTTTATCTGTGAAACTAGAATTCATTCTTTTAGGTGTCAGAGATGGAAAACTTTATTTTCAGTTTGAGGGATTGTTCGTGGTTGATGCAGTGGGGAGTCGGGGAGGCCTTCTCCTAATGTGGAAGCGGCCTATCGATGTATCTATTAAGTCTTATTCACAAGGACACATTGACTGCTTAGCTTCGTGGCAGGATAATTGTTGGCGGTTTACAGGGTTTTATGGAAACCCAGAAGTGAGGCTTAGAAAATTTTCGTGGGACTTAATTCGAAAGTTGGTAGATGATAACCGAGCTCGAAATCTTCCATGGATCATTAGGGGGGATTTCAATGAAATTCTTCTTCCATCGGAAAAGATTGGAGGGAAAGTCCGGCAACTGAATCAAATGGAGGAGTTTAGAGATGTGCTACATGATTGCAGTCTTTTGGATGTTGAAGAGGGGAGTAGACAGATGACTTGGTATAACAAGAAGAAGGGAAAGCCAGCTGTTTGGGAGCGACTGGATCGTTTTTTGGTGAATGGGCAGCTGAAAAGCCTATGCCTTAATCTGCAGATGACAACCCTTGATGTCTATGGTTCAGATCATAGGCCAATCATGATGCGAGTTGGTCAGTATGATGCGAGGAAGATTAGACGTGCTAAACGTTTTCACTTTGAGGATAAATGGTTCTTGGATAGTACTTTTGTCCCAGATCTTCTCTCCCATTGGGACCAAGATAATGTGAAGCAGCTACCTGCAAAACTAAAAAGTTGTCAAGATTTTATCACAAGGTGGGCAGGAACAAAGTTTAATCGTTTGGGAAAGAATATCACAAGGCTTCGCTCTGATTGGACAAAACTTCTTAATCAAGTTGCAGCGAAGTCACTGGAGGAAAAATTAGGAGTGTTGGATAAAGAAATAGAAAAATTACTGGAGAGGGAAGAGAGCCATTGGAAGCTCCGAGCGCGGACTAACTGGTTAGCAAAAGGGGATAGAAATACTCCAGCTTTCCATGCATATGCTTCTGCGCGCCAACGACGGAAAAAGATTGTTGGTTTATCCAGAGAGGATGGAACTCAAGTTACGGGAGACATTAATATAGCTACAGAGATTTCTGAATTTTATCACAAACTTTTTACAACATCGGAGCCAAGAAAATTGGATATTGATCTGGTGGTGAACTATGTGAAGGAAGAGATTAGTGATTGCAGTAGAGAGTTCCTTCAAAGACCATTCTCAACAGAAGAAGTGAGGAAGGCATTGGCTGATATTCACCCTTCCAAGTCTCCAGGGCCAGATGGTTTTTCGGGTAGATTTTACCACAAATTCTGGCCGGTTATTGGGAATACTGTTACAGATGCGGTTTTGGGAATTTTAAATGACTGCGATTGTTTATCTGATTGGAATAAAACACTTATTGTGCTCATTCCTAAGGTGGCCAAGCCGGTGTCGGTAAAAGAATTCAGACCAATTAGTTTGTGTAATATCTCTTATAAAATCATTTCGAAAGTGCTAGTGAATAGACTACGAAATGTTTTGCATGAAGTTATTGACGAGAACCAAAGCGCTTTTATTAAAGGGAGGCAAATTTCTAATAATATCATTTTGGGTTTCGAATGTATGCATTGGATGCAAACTAGAGGAAGGTATGGAAATTTTGCTGCTCTGAAATTGGATATTATCAAGGCATATGATAGAATTGAATGGAGTTTTCTTGATGCGATGATGAGGAAATTGAGATTCCCAGATTCATTCTGAAGTCTGATCGTTCAATCTGTTTCTACAGTTTCCTATTCCTTTGTGATAAATGGATCGGTGTTTGGTGAAGTTAAACCCTCTAGAGGGTTGAGACAAGGTGATCCTCTATCATCCCTCCTTTTTGTCATCTGCGCTCAAGGATTTTCTTCCATAATGCATGGGCTCTATAAGGCTGGAAGTCTAACCCCTATCAAGTTCAATATGCATGGCCCGAGAATCTCCCATCTTCTCTTTACCGATGATAGTCTTTTATTTTTTAAAGCGGAGGCAAGGGCTTGTTATAATTTGAAACATTGGCTTGAACGGTATGAAAGTGCCTCGGGGCAACGTATCAATTTCGATAAGTCATCGATTGCATTCAGTTCAGCTACTAAGTCTGAGGTCTGTCATTGGGCTAAAGCGATACTTGGGATTCGAGTGGGGGAACGTCACTCTTTGTATCTGGGTTTGCCATCAGTTTCCCTTAGAAACAAGAGATTGCAGATTGGATATCTCCAAGACAAAGTGGCAAGAAGGCTGACTAGTTGGAAAAATAAGCTGCTGTCTGCGGGGGGGAAAGAGGTGTTAATTAAATCAGTTATTCAGGCGATTCCCACCTATACTATGATGTGCTTTAGGCTTCCCCTATCCACTTATGCTAGTATTGATCGTGCTTGTGCACGTTTTTGGTGGGGTGACACAGAGGAAAAGAGCAGGTTGCACTGGGTTAAGTGAAGAGACATCTGCTGGCCAAAGGACAGAGGTGGGTTGGGTTTTCGGCATTTGGAAAGCTTTAATAAGGCTTTGCTTGCCAAACAATTATGGAGGATGATTAGGAAACCTAATTCTTTACTGGCACAATCAACGAAGTCAAAATATTTTTGACATTGTACCATTTTGGATGCTGAAGTGGGAAAGAATGCATCGGCTATTTGGAAATCTCTTTGTTGGAGCAAACCACTCTTGGAAAAAGGGGTGCGGTGGAAAATTGGTAATGGGAAACAAATTCGAATGTTTGGGGATGGTTTTGTCGAGGATATTCACAGTGGTGTGCTGCAGCCCAGGCTTTGTTTTAGGCGTCCTCATGGGGGCCTGATGGTTGCTGATTTTATCACGTCGATGAGGGAATGGAATTTGGATAAGTTACACAACATTTTTCCGGAACATATGGTGCAAAGCATCACAAAAACCCCTATCCAGCATGATGGAGAAGACTGTTGCTATTGGAAGTTTGATCAGCATGGTAGTTTCACTGTTAAGACTGGGTACTTGACAGAGATTGGATATTTTGATCAGGCCCTTTTTCAATCGGGTAATGTTACTACTGAATGGCACAATCTGATTTGGAAAATGGACATCCCCCCAAAATCAGAATCTTTTTTTGGAGAGCTTGTAAGGGATTAATTGCAATGCCAATGAGCTTGAGAGCTCATCATGTCCCCAATGGTGGTTTATGTGAGAACTGTGGCAAGGATTAGGGGTCTGCAACTCATTGCTTGCTGTTTTGTAATGTTGTAAGAGAGATTTGGAAGGATAGCAAGTTTTGGCCATATCTCAAAAAATGGCAGCTACTTTCTATTATGCAGATTGGGAATGAAATCTTAAGAAGAAGAAGATGGGGAAAGATGACGCTGAGGTTTGGGTTGTTTCATTGTATAGAACTTGGAAGTTTTTGTGCAATCTGAAACATAATCCTGATTATTTAATAGAGAAGGTGAGAATGGAGAGCTCTCGTCTGATGCTGGCATCATTTAAGGAAGCTCGCTTAGCTTGTGCTTCAGAACTTTCTTTGGGTGTTTCGGTGGGAGAGAAGAGATGGACTCCTCCTGTTAAAGGAGTCTTCAGACTCGATATCGACGCTGCTGTGAACGAGGAAATTGATAAGTACGGAGTGGGCGCTATAGTTCGAGATGAACACGGCAAGCTTCGAGCTGGCCTTGCTAACCCAATTCAAAAACCGATGTCGGTCCTTGATGCTGAAGTAAATGCGATTCTATATGGCGTTGGATTATGTTTGCAGGAAGGGCTTGGCCCAATCGTTGTTTATTCGGACTCTTTATTGGCGGTGCGGTTGCTTAACAAAGAGTATGGGGGCGAAAACTATATGGAGAAAGAATTACCTATTTTAGCTGATCTTGTTAATTCAAAAGTTATTTTGGGCTTCCATCATATGTATAGGGAGGCTAATAGTGTGGCTCACTCTTTAGCTCATTTTGGAGCAGGGTGCGTGTCTATGCGTATTTGGAACAATATTTTTCCTCCGTGGGTGAGGAACTTGGTTGATTAATATAAGTATTGGATCTTTTGTTCAAAAAAAAAAAAATGCGTGAAACTTTATTTATTTCAACTTTTTCTTTTTGAAAATTAGTATTGGATGTAATGTAATTGTAAATGAATGCAATTATATTTTGTAATTGAATGATCCACCATTTTATGGTGTAATGTTCAATTAACTCTTATCCAATAATGTTATTTATTTATTCATTAATTCATATTGTTATTTTTTTAGACATTTTTTTTATCGGTGCACAATATTTTCGATAATTTTATTAATTTTTGTTTTGATTAGATCTATCTTTTAAACTATATACAACATTTTAAGATGAATGATAGGTATTATGATTAGGTTTGTGATAAATTTTAGTTGTGTAATTGTAAATTAATATTAAGTGAATCGTATTAAAATTTACTTAATTTCAGTAAACTTTTCCATCTCATCCTAAAGAATTAAATTATCCAACTTATGTTTATCTTACGGAATTTATTTCACTATATATTTTATCGCAGATCCTACAAGAAAAGACATCAATATGACAAAGTTTCAATATGGCTTTAGTCAAACGATTATCATCCGGGTTCTGGTAAAATAGTTGATCCCAACAAAAATAAATCATTTGTATTAATCCTTTTGAGTGTGTGTATTAATCATTTTTTAAGTGTGCTTTATTTTGTAGTTGGTGCGTACTTATGAATCTCTGCATAGACCAAAACTCCGTGATTATTTAAATTGCTTCACAATTTTTTTTTATTTTTTTTTCCTTTCTCGTGTAGGTAATTACTTACATTGATTTTTTATGGTTAATATTACTGGTTATTGATTTTAATTATTTTATGCATTTTCATTACATCTAGCTTATGTATTTTGTTTTCGTAGTATTGTTTACGAACTACGAGAACAAAAATCATATTTTGTAAGATGAAGAATTATGACAAAAAACTATTGTGTATACAGGCAAAGGAGAATGGCGAAGCGAAGCATTTTTCTTCCCCCTCTTATATATGGCAGTGAACATTGGAGAAAATGTTCATTATAAGACTTCCAAGCAAAGGGGCACATGAATGAACCTAATCCACCCGAAAGAGAGGGATTCTGAGACTATACAGGAATATGATTGTATAGTTGATGAGAGCTTAAAGGATTTGATTTGTCTTACTCATACCACATGGTGCATTTTCTTTTCTGACGCTTGTTCCACCAGAACTCCAAAGTTAAGCGTGCTTGACCTGGGTAATGGTGGAATGGGTGACCCCCTTGGAAGTTTTCTCAGGGAGCGCGTGAGTGAGGACAAAGCATGTTGGAAAGACTCGTGTTGGTTTGTGGGGATAGCCGTCAGTCCGGTAGCTGGGTCGTTACACTTGCAGTTCACTTATTTGTTAATGAATAGCGTGTCAAGTTTTTGGCGCTGTTGTCAGGGACTATTTTATTTTTATATTCTTATTCTGGTACTGCGTTAGTAGGTTAGACATTTTTTAGTTTCTTTTATTTTTAGTACTTTACTTTTTCTTTAGTTTTTTCAGGTAGTGCATATTCACGAGATCGAGAGGATCTCCTAAAGTTTCTTTTAATCCAGAAATTAAGACTACTTTGAGATAAATAGTGGCTCCTATAAGATTTCCAAACAAAGGGGCACATGAATGAAGTGAATCCACCCGAAAGAGAGGGATTCTGAGGCTATACAGGAACGAGACTGTATAGTTGAGGAGAGTTTAAAAGATTTGATTAGTGCTACTCATATCACAAGGTGCGTCTTCTTTTCTGGCGCTCGTTCTATCAAAACTCTAAAGTTAAGCGTGGTTGACCTGGGGTAATGGTGGGATGTGTGACCCCCTGGGAAGTTTTCTTAGGGAGTGTGTGAGTGAGGATAAAGCACGTTAGAAAGACTCATGTTGGTTTGTGGGGACAACCGTTAATCGGGTAGCCAGGTTATTGCAGGTGGTATCAGAGGTGAACCTCTCGCAATAAGGCGAACCTCTCGCAATAAGGTGTGATTTGAGGATGAACCAAACAGAAGCTAGTGGGCATGTAACGCCCATGGTCAAAGTTTGGAGTGATCGTCGGTGCAATGCACGGACAAAGAGCGGCTCCTATAAGACTTCCAAGTGATGGGGCACATGAATGAACCTAATCCACCCGAAAGAGATAGATTCTGAGGCTATACAGGAATGGGTGTTAGGAAAAACTATCAAGGAACCTCTAGATTAGGTTTTGATGAGATGTCAAAATTATTTATGAAAAACTGACTAAAATTCAAGTTATAGATCTGAGCTGATCAATCCAGAGCATAAAAAAGGAACTTAAGTAAAGTCAAAGTCAACCAATCAAGAGTATGGTCTGCAAGCTGAAGGATACGTCATCCAGTCAAAAGTCAACTGAGAAGTCAATAAGTCGAATCAGTCGAAACAAACTGACAACTAAGTCAGCTGAGCTGAGGGAGAAAAGAGTCAACTAAGACTGAAGGAACTGATAAGAGATTGGTTTAGACTGAAGACTGGGGATATCCAACTGATGGTCAAACTGAAGTAAACAAGACAAATCAGCTAAAGGCCAGAACTGAAGTCAGTCAGCTTATGATTAGTCAAGTTGACAGGAAAGCTCAAAAGAAATCAGTCAAGCTGACAAGCTAGCCAAGAACTTGAGTCGAACTGGAGAAACAAGTTCAAAACTGCCAACTGGAGCAATGGCCAAACTGAGCTGACAAGCTCAAAAATGTTAAGTGGAGTAACGGCCAAACTGAGCTGACAAGCTCGAAACTACCAACTGGAGCAATGACCGAACTGAACAGACAAGTTCAGTACTGCTAACTGGAACTCAAAACTGAAGCCAGAGAACCCTAGAGTTATTGCTCAAACCGGTGAATCTTGGAATAAATGCTTCAACGAAGATCCTGGAATTAAATATCCAATGAAGATCGATTGGCAAAGTAACGGCTACTTCAACCAAAAGCTCCAGCGACCAATAAAGACCATTCGCCATGAATGAGCCAACAGAGCCACCGATCAATGGAATTCAACGGTCATAAAATCACTCCTCTATAAAAGATGAGTGAATCAAAGTTTTTTTAAAAAAAGAGACTTCGCCTTCATAACTTTCGCATATACATTCTTGAAATATTCAAGCAAGAGCTTTTCTTTCTTTCTCCCAATTAGCTCAAGTTCAGCATTTGATAAAAACTGCGAGAGTTCAACTGAGAAGAAGAATTCACAGAGTCAAGATATTCAGCCAGTTGTTGACGATCCAGCCAGGGCAGCCTTCTCAGTTTCGGCTATACAACGATCAACTACCCAGCTCAATTGAAGGAGCATATCAGTTGATACCACCTGTTCAAGACTAACCTCTTGAAGATCGAAAGAGATCTAAAACCTTGTAAAGACGATAATAGTACCTACCTTTCAAGCGAGCAATTAGGGACTTCAAGTGTTAGCCATCGACCCGCTGAGGTAGCGAGCAGTTACCAGGTTCAGCCAACTGTCCTTGATTGTGTAATTTATAAAGAAACTCAAGTTATATAGTTATGTTGCCCTTCTGCGGAAGGAAGAGAGGACGTAGAAGATTGAGACTTCGAACCTCTATAAATCTCTTGTGTGCTGTATTGTTTTGACTATTGCATATCTTTAAACTATACACAAGTTCACACAAGCTGCACCCAAACTGCCTTAACTGATCAATAAGTTTGTGCATAGATAAGTTTCTCTAGCGAGTCAAAGGGCCCTATTATTCCGCACTTAAAGTAAAAAGTTTTCAATCAGTTTATTCACCCCCTCTCTAAATTGATATCGACTCGCCCGGGACCAACAAGTGGTATAAGAGCGGTAGATTCTAAGAATCAGCCGTTTCTGCAGATCAACTGAATCAAATCTACTTATCTGTGCTAACATTCCAACTATGGGAAACCATAAGCTACCTTTGTTTTCAGTTGAAAATTATGATAACTGGAGCAAGAGAATGAAGGCGCATCTCTACTCAATTCATGAGAATATGTGGGAAGTCATTGAAGACGGTCCAATCATCATCATGATGGACAATGATGCTCACATAGTTGATATCAATCAACCAGCAATGATCCCAAATCCAACTAATCTTCTCACCAGCGAAGAGAAGAAGTTGAAGAATCTAGAGTTTGTGGCTCAAGCTGCACTATTTCAAACTCTAGATGAAGACAGAATGAAGGACACAAAGAATTGTACAACTGCCAAGGAGATATGGGACTTACTAGCAGATCTATGCCAAGAGTCCGAAGCCATCAAAGGAAACAAGCTCCAGCTGGCAGTCGACAGATATGAGTCCTTCAAAATGCAGCCAGAAGAATCCATCTCAAGCCTTGAAACCAGATTTCTAGGAATCATTAATGAGATGACCAACCTTGGGAGAAGTTATCCTAATTCTGAGATGAACTCCAAAATATTGGATAATCTCACTGAAGAATAGGACATGAAAGTGATAGCTACAAAAGAATCAAGAAATCTCAACATCATCACTCCAAGAGAACTGTTTAGCTCTCTCAAAGCTCATGAGTACAGTCTAAACCGAAAGAAGGAGACATCTACATCGTCAGCTCAAGATGCAACTTTCTATGGTGAAAGGAACTGATTTAGAGACACTCGAGGAAGGAACAACTTCCGACCTAGGAGCTCACCAGCCAGAGAAAATCAAGGCGGTTCTTCAACCTAACGAAAAAGAGAAACAACTGAAAAGAAGGAGAATCTAACTGAAGACATCAATGATCAAATCCAATCAGTTACCAGGTTGTTAGAGAAGTTGAAGAGAGTTCGGGATAAACAATCAGTTCCACCTCAAACTGATGAAATCCTAAAAGATGAGAGAACTCATCAACCAGCTGAACGATCAGCTGAACCATTCAGGGGTGGCAACCGAAATCAAGGAGAGTGTTTTCACTGCCACAAACAAGGACATTACAGATATGAATGTCCAGAACTCCCTGAAGATAAGAAGGCCAAAGTGAGGAGAAGCTTCTTCAAAAGGAAAGCAATGGTTGCAAATTACGAGAATGTTGTGCTAGACGATTCAGACTATCTATCTGGAATTGATTCTGACGGCTACAGCTCAGATGATGAAGCGCTATTTTGCCTCATGGCTGATAATGATGAAGAGGTTAGTACAGTTGATTCTCAAACCTCCTTTTATCATATCAATGAAGCAACTGTTTCTAGCAATGAACTTGACATGAAACTTATGATGCTAGAAGATCAATTAGCTTCAATATCTTGCTTGCATGTTGAACTGAAAGATGAAAATGATGAACTGAGAAATATAGTTAGAAAACTGAGCATTAATCATGAAAGGTTGAATTATCTTGAGTCTCAGTTTATAGAATTTGAGAAATTGAAATTGAGAACTGCTGATCTAGAGGTTGAAAATCAAAAACTTAAGCAAGAGATCCATGAAAGAGAAAAAGTAACTCTGAAGTTCAAAAAAGGATCTCAAACTTTAGATGAGATATTAAATCATCAAAGAACTGGAACTAGCAGCTCATGGCTAGGATATAGCAAGTTCACTACCCTAGAGAAAAAAAAAGCAGTTGCCCAACCCAGTGATAAGGGAATCCTAAAAGGGTTCACTAGATCTCATGATCAGCTAACTGAGTCAACCAAAGGAAAAGGAATATTGAAAAATCCTCAAACTCAGCCTAGACAATTTGGTCAGTTCTACCAAACAAAAACACCAGGACAACTGAAGCCCAACTTCCAGCAAAGACTATCAGCTCAATCAAATCAATTCACTCGTTCAAAGCCTCCAGTTCAACAAAGACCACCATCTCAACAAAGAATGCCCCCAAGGCAAACTGATAGATCAACCCTCTTTAGAAAGAAAAATCATTTTGGATCTTAAGTCTATCCTACCAAGAAGTTCAATCAGAACACCTATAGGAGAGATCAAAAACCCTACCATCATTATAATGAGTACTTAGATTCCAGAAATGAGCCAAAAAGGTTCATTTCAATAAACTGGAAACATACAAAGCACTGGTCTGATCACAGAACTCAAAGGTCTCAAGATCAAAGCATTTTAGTTAAATTGTTTTATCCAACTAACTCTCAACGCAGGTATCACTCAACTGATTCAAATCAGAATAGAAGAGTTGAGAGAAAATCTAAATTGATCAGACGATCCAAGTCAGTTGGATCTCTGAATGATACGAAGCTAAAAGTTTGGCAAGTTTGGATTCCAAAGAACTTGATGTATCAACAAGGACCCGATATGAAATGGATCCCTAAATGCTAATCCTTGTTTTTGCAGGACAAGAGCATCCTATCTATGAAGAAAGCCAAAGACATTTGGTATCTAGATAGTAGGTACTCCAAGCACATGACCGGAGACAAAGAAGATCTCGACGGTTATGAAAAAGTTAAAGGTTCACTTGTTACATTTGGAGACAACTCCAAAAGTTGAACCATTGGAGAAGGGTTCGTGGTCAAGGGAAAAGTTGTAGTAAATGGAGTCTCCCACGTGGATGGACTAAAACACAAACTACTTAGCATAAGTCAGCTGTGTGACAATGGCTACTCAGTTGACTTCACTAAAGACTCCTGTAGCATAAGAGACAAGTAAACTGGAGTAATTCTTCTCACTGGCATAAGAAGAGGCAACATGGACATTGTTGACTGGTCAACCGGCTACTCAGAAGCTTGCTTTCTTTCAAAAGGATCAACTGAAGCAAGCTGGCTATGGCATCGACGACTGAACCACCTCAACTTCAAAACAATCAACTACCTAGTCAAGAAAGAGCTAGTTGAGGGGCTTCCCAATGAAATATACAAGAAAACAGGCGTATGTGGGCCATGTCAAAAAGGGAAGCAAGTGAAATCATCCTTCAAGAATTGGAGTCATCCATCAGGAACAACTGATTGCCTCCAACTGCTACATATGGATTTGTTTGGTCCAGTTAGACCACAAACCCCAAAAGGCAAAAGATTCACTCTGGTAGTAGTTGATGATTTCTCAAGATATACATGGGTAGAATTCTTGAGGAGCAAATATGAAACTTACGACAAGCTAACGACGTTGATCAGAAGGCTACAAACTGAAAAAGAAAGATCAGTTCAAAGAATTCACTCCGACAATGGAACTGAATTTGTGAATCAACAAATGATCAGCTTTCTCAACTAGCTTGGAATCACACATGAACACTCAGCTGCAAGAACTCCACAACAAAATGGTGTAGCCGAACGGCGTAACCGGACACTCAAATAAGCAGCTCGAGCAATGATAGCTGATGCCAACATAGCTGAAGGTTACTGGGCTAAAGCAGTCAACACAGCTTGCCATACTCAAAACCGAAGTGCCATTGTAGCTGCACATGACAAAACACCCTATGAACTGTATAAGGGTCGTAAGCCTTCTATCTCATATTTTAAAATATTTAGCTGTAAATGTTATATTCACAACAATGGCAAGACTCAATTGAAAGCCTTTAGTGCCAAAGCTGATGAAGGAATATTTCTTGGGTATAACTCTCCTCATGCACAAGCTTACAGAGTGTTCAATAAATGAACTCTTGTTGTGGAAATAACATGTCATGTGGTATTTGATGAATTTGCTAATGAGTACAGGAACAAAGAAAGAATAGACACATCAGTTCAAGTACTACCTAGTGAAATTGAGAACTCGCAGGACTATGTGGATCACATTGTTCTAGAGCAGCTTGAAGTTCCAGTAGGAGAAGCTAATGAAATTAATACTAAATCAGTTGAGAACAACTTGGTCAATGAAGACACAAATCGTGCTGAGACCATAAACCCCACAACTGAAACAGGGGGAAGAACTGATGAAAATGCTTAACCAACTGATGAAAGGGCGACTGATGATGTCCTTACAGAAGAACCAGCTGAAAACCCAGCTGAAGCTATCCTGCCTAAATGGCTCCGAAGCCATCCAACTGACAAGATAGTTGGAGATCCAAGAGGTCGAGTCTAAACCAGAAGTTCAACTGAGCATGCATTGTTCACATGCTTCATATCTCAAACTGAACCGGCAAACGTCAAAGAAGCCTTAGAAGATTCAGACTGGATCATGGCCATGCAAGAAGAACTGAATCAGTTTACAAGAAATGACGTACGGTTTCTTGTTGATAGACCAAAAACCCAGAAGGTCATTGGTACAAAATGGGTTTTTCGCAACAAACTAGATGAACAAGGAGTGATCACAAGGAACAGGGCTAGACTGGTAGCCAAAGGATACTCACAAAGTGAATGGATTGACTTTGATGAGACATTCGCACCAGTTGCAAGATTGGAAGCCATCAGACTGTTCCTAGCCTATACAGTTCACTTCAATTTCACAGTCTATCAAATCGACGTCAAGAGTGCTTTTCTTCAAGGAATGCTCAAGGAGGACGTGTATATCGAGCAACCACCAGTCTTTGAAATTGGTGATCAAGTCTTCAAACTAAAGAAAGCCCTCTACGGACTGATACAAGCTCCTAGAGCGTGGTATGAAACTCTCACAACATTTTTGCTGAAAAATGGGTTTAAAAAGGGAGTCATTGATCGAACTCTATTCCGAATAGAATGATCAACTAAGATCTTAATGGTTCAAATTTATATGGATGACATAATTTTTGGATCAAAAAGTAATGATCTATGTACACGATTCGCTCAACTGATGCAAAGCGAATTTGAGATGAGCATGATGGGAGAAATAACATTCTTCCTAGGACTCCAAGTAAAGCATCTGAAAGATGGGATCTTTATCAGCCAGGCCAAGTACACTAAAGAGCTAGTCAAGAAGTTTGGCGTTAGTAAAGGAAAAACTCTCAAAATTCCTATGAACACATCAGTTCAGCTAACTCTTGAAGAAGAAGAAGAAGAAGAAGAAGAAGAAGAATCAGTTAGCCAAACGTATTATAGAGGAATCATTGGGTCGCTACTTTACTTAACAACTAGCCGGCTAGACATCTCTTATTCAGTCGGTCTATGCGCACGGTTTCAAGCCAACCTAAAGAAAAGCCACCTTGAAGCAGCAAAGAGGATTATCAAATATCTCAAAGGAACCATAAATCTTGGGTTATGGTATCACAGAGATGACAGTTTGAGTCTAATTGGGTATTCAGATTCAGACTCTGGTGGATGCAAGATCGACAGAAAGAGCACTAGTGGAACATGTCAGTTTCTGGGAAGCAAGCTGATATCCTAGTTTAGCAAGAAGCAGCACTCAGTTGCCACGTCAACAACTGAAGCAGAATATATAGCTGCTGGAAGCTGCTGTGCTCAGATACTCTAGATGAAGCAATAGTTGAAGGACTACAAAGTCGAAACTGAAGAAGTACCTATCTACTGTGACAACAATAGTGCAATTACAATATCTCAAAATCCAGTTCTACATTCAAGAACCAAGCACATTGACATAAAATATCACTTCATTAGAGATCATATCGAGAAGAAAGACATATGCATCAAATATGTCAACACTGAGAAGCAGATAGCTGACATCTTCACCAAACCATTGCCTGAAGCAAGGTTTATGGAGCTATGCATACAATTGGGATTACTTGAGCTAACATCAAAAGATGAAGATGACCAACTGGAAGTAAAGGGCCAAGGAATCACTTCAGCTGAAGAGAGGAATTGAACTGAAAAGCTTCAACTTATTAGAACAAGCAGCTTATAACTGAAAAAGTCGTGAAACTGATCAGTTGGACAGATAAGCTATCAGTTTGAGATGAAGCAAGAAGCTATGGAGAGAAAGTAAACTGGAGCTGATCAGTTTACCCCATCAGTTCAGTTGCTTAAACTGATGATCCAGTCAGCTATGCAGAACATACCGGCTGCAAATTGATCAAACTGATGAAGAAATCATAGGAACTGGAATAAAATCAAAAGGAGATATCAGTTCAGGAACCAGCTGAAGGAAAACAGCTGAACTGAGAAACAGCTAAATGAAGGTCCAAACAGACAAAACCAGTCAGGAACTGGTAAGAAGACATTTCAGTTGGAACTGATCAACAGAAAGATCATCAGTTACAGTGGAAGCCAACTGATGACGTAATCAGTCTCAAGCCAAGAAGAAACTGCTAGAGAGAAAAGATAAGTTCAAAAATTTCAATAGTGGAAACGGTAAAAACACGTGTCACTCAAATGTTACCGTTGAACTTTCTCTCTCTCTCTCCTCATTTATCCCTAACGGATAGAAATGAAAGGCCAATCGACGGGTCGAATGAATTAATCCGACCGTTGAACTTGGGCATACGAAGCGACACAACCGTTGGATGAACCCCATCATCTCCTATAAAAGGGATGGCTGAATTCTCATTTTTACTTTTACCGATCCAAAGTTCAGTAAAGAATTAAAGCAGTTCTCTTTCTTCATCTCTTGAAACTGTTCTGCAAAATTTACGAAAGTAAAAACTCAGTTCTAAAATTTAGTCAAAACCAAATTGTCCCTTCTGAACTATTCATCTCAAAAACTCAATGGCTGATAGACGCACACCAACTGTTCGATGAAAGTTCGACTTTAAGAAAACTGGTGAATCTTCACAAAGATTCCAGACGAATCTCTAAAGAGACAAGTTCCTAGATCTAGTTGCTTATAGAGAAAGTTGCTCATATTATTTTCTACGCAACTCGCTGATCACTAAGATAAAAGACGCTGGATTGAAGAGTTTCACGGAAGATTATCCATCCAAGGTTTACCCAGAAGCCGTAGTTGAGTTCTACCTAAACTCAAAAGGCTACGATGACAGAATTGTAACTGAAGTTCGTGGAGTTGAATTGATAATAACTCCAGAACTGCTCGGAAGATTGTTTAAACTTCCCACTACTGAAACACGATTACAAGATGTAGAAGTTGATCAAGAGAAAGCCTATCGTCAATGGAAGCGAGTGGAATGTGCAGATCCGTATAAAAGCAGTACACTCATGTCATGCTTTCAAGAAGAATACAGAGTTCTAGCATCAGTTGCAGCTAGAATGATTACTGGGACAATTGGGAGCCATGAAGAGATGTCGGAGCACAAGTATAAAGTCTGTGCAGCAATCATCAGAAGCATCAACGTAAACTGGGCTCAGTACTTCTTTGAGCAGATAAAGAAGTATGTTGATATTGTTGAAAAGCACTGGACAATAACTGAGTTCCATTAGAAGATGTGCTACCCCTGCAGGATAAGTAGCATATTAGAGAGCACTCTTAGCTCTATGACAGAAGAAACTGACACGCTGATGATCGATAAGCTGGATTTTATACCAGCATTGTAACGCCCCAAACTACTCTGTTTGGCCACGTCACTTAACATACAATTTACTTACTTAATTTTATGCACTTATAATAAAATGAGCGAAAGCCTAGGTCAAAAAGCATGAATAGGCTTGACGTCATAATTCTCAATGTAAATTTTTCACGAATTAGCATTCAATCTATCGAACCTACACTATCACAAAACATAGTAGATGACGGAAGCATTGTATAAGCCCATCCATATTAATCATACAATCATCTAACCTATCAGGCTCATAGGTCTTGCACAACCCGCCCGTCTAACACCCTAAATTAACATACATCGCATAGGGGTTAATTGATATAATTCACACATAGAAGGCTCCAAGGTGGAACGACCCGCCTTTAAATTGTTTTGCATAATGTCAAGTTATATACATCATAACCTACAAAAGATCGGGATATTCCCATCCCCAATAATCATTGATCATAAATCAAAAAGAGTGATCAATGTAATAATAATAATAATGTGAGTGTTTTCAAAAGAAGAGCATGCAAAAGATAAACACAAGCTTGTGGGGTTCTCTTGTGTTCACAACGCTCCTACTCGGGCCTCGACTCCTCAACCTGAAATTCATTGAATGAATGGGGTGAGTATTTAACAACATACTCAGTGGGGAACACTGTAAACAGTTATAGCTAATTGCACAAGTGAAAATATAACATATGCACTTTTCTTTACTTTGTGGAGACTAGTCTCAACCCCGTAGGGTCCAAACATCATGATGCCCCCGTTAATGAACATCTTTGGCCTTGTAGGGATGCCTGCAGACATACTATCCCCCAGGGAGGACATTAACAGGTCTATATTCGATCCCGAAGGATCTCGACCCTGAAGGATCTCTTTGTCGACCCCGAAGGATCTCTGTTATGCCCCGAAGGGTCTCTTTCATTCACCGGTCCGAAGACCCTTCACATTTATACAATCAAAGCACAACAATAACTATAACCTTACACGTGTTCACAGTTTAGAGTTATCCCATCTTAAGAGACGCTTTTAAAATCCTCAACCTTTGAAATACTCCTTTGCTGACCACAAGTTGTCCACCTCGAGCCCCAACACGTCACCTAGCACCTTTTAATCCTCTTTCCATTTTAGATGTCGAGTTATACACAACCATGGATATACAAGCTCATACTATGATTTTGGACTCAAAATACACATTAAAACCCCTTGAAACATTTAATCGAACATGTTACGTGCACCCATTTTAAATCACATGCTCATGACTCAATTTAAATCTTTTAAACCCAACATTTCAAATACAAATACCTTCATCCTAGAGCTCTAACATACATGAAAATAAACCCCAAACAACCCTCATAACACCTCCAACCAACAATCAACATATCAAGGGAAATTAGGGCAAAAATCCAATCTTTAGCAACAATGAACCATAGAAATTCGATATAACTTCACATATAGCTTCAAGGAGGTAAATAAACCATATGTTCAAGATATCAAGGTAAGAAGATCAATAAAATCAAAAACCCTAATTTTTGGATATCAAACCCTAGGTTTGATTCAACAAGAAATGAATGTTTAATCCCCAAGAAGAAGAGGTGTAGAGATTACCTTAGTTGATGGATGATGGTGGAAGAATCTACTCCAAAAGATGAAGAGTTTCTTGAGAGAAAGATGGAAGAAAAATCACCCAAGAAGAGAAAAGAAATGAAGATGAAATGAATAAGTGTGGTATTTATAGGTAGAAGTCCGGCCCAGCCCGCGCGACTGCGCACCTTCCGCGACCGCGCGAGGGGGCTCTCGGCCAATGCTCCCCGCGAGCGCGCAGCCCCACGCCGGCGCGCGCTTCTCGCTCGCCCCGCGGGCGCGTGGCATGCCCCATTCAACCCTTGATTCTATTTCGACTCCCGGACATTTTCAACTCCATTTAACACGACTTAGATTTTCGAAACACTTTTAATATTTATCAAAAAAGCAGGGGGTGTTGCCCCCTAGCCCCCATCGGGGCGCTTCACCCCCTGAACCCCTGATCAACTCAGCATTAGGGTGTTCAAGGTATGGCAAAACAAAATTAAATATAAACACACTCATTCATTATCATATAACTCGACAAATTTTATTATTAAATGCTAACATGCATTATACACTTAGTACAATGCCACCGTGCTATGACGTATCGGCTCGAGTGAGACAACCTGCAATAAACAACGGCATAACATACAAACATACTCACATGATTAATATTCAACAATATTAATTCGAAATCATTTTACTAAAATTATAATTTATAATTTATCAAAAAGGATCGAGGTATCACAAGCAACTATCAAAAGACAACCAGCTGCAAAGTTAATAAAAATCAAAAACAGTCAGCCAACTGTTGCCTTCTCAAAGAAAGCAGAGGAGCCTGCAAAAAGAAAAAGCAAAGAGATTGCTACTGAAATACCTCAAGAGGACTCTGACTCGGACGACAATGTTCCAATAAGTCAAATGATTGGAACCACAATCAAAGCCAAGCCTCTGCGACAAGTCCGATGTGAATCAACTATTGATTCATATGAAGAAGAGATCTTTACCAGGCCAGTTCAGATCAAAGAAGAAGTGTAACACCCCAGATTTTTGATAAAGGTTTAGAGGATTCTTAATGATAATTAAGAAGTTAAGGAATAAAATTAATTAAGGTTAATTGAGGTCAGATGTCAGTCACGACTTTAAGGGTCAATTTTCGTGAAAATCATCTTTTCGGAAAATTTGATCTTAATTTTTTTTATGGCCATTCATGGTCTCGTTAGAAAGGTTTTAACTCAAGGAGTATGCCGGTGTTTTCGGATTTTAATTCTGAAGTCAATTGAGTTCCCGGTGATGAAAAACGTATTTAAAGGATGAATGAATAGTAACTTTTGCGTGCGTTCGTGTTTTGAGAAATTTACGAAATCCTCCTCGTTGATCCCAGTCTAGTTCTGTCAGGCCGCTCTTATGGGAAATGACCCAAGGATTCCGTTGGCGTTCACGGATTACCATTCTGAGGTCAATCGAACGCTCGGGAGCAAAAGCTGTCAGTCTGAGTGAATAGTAAAAAGTAATTCCAAAAAGGGTATCTTTGCTCGTCTTTCTTCAGACGACCCCATCTTTTTCATGAATCAAGTTGGTTCACTAGTATTCGAGCCAACGAGTCTCCCGATATTTTTAGATATCGTGTCTGAGGTCATTTGGACCTCGACATCGAATAAAGCAGCTTTTAACCGAACCCGGGGTAACTTTTGCAGTATTCTTGCACTGAAGTGGCTTCCCTTGGAAGCCAAAGCTTTTACTATAAATAAAGCATCACCCCTTTAGCTTTCATTGCCCATTTGTCATCTATTTCACTTCTAAATCGAGAGGGTGAGAAGCTTTGAAAGCCGAGAAAGTTCTGTCGAAGTAAAAAAGCGTTTTTCGTGAGTGTTCTGCAAGACGACGAGCGGAGTGGCATGGAAGGGATGCGGTGAGGGAAGGTGCTAGGGGCGCCGTTGGGTTGTAGCGGGCGGCTCTGCCGCCGTTGCAACTCGATGAGACGCCAAGCTAGCCACCTTCCTTCGACGTACCTAACCCCGTCCATTCTTGTTCGTCGGTCTCAATCTCCATTTCTTTTTCTATCTTTAAATTCCGCATTTACTTTCCGTTCTTTACGTTCTTCATTATTGCTTGTTTACCTTCCGTCTAAGTTATATTTCAGTTTTTATTGAAGTTCCAAGTTAATAACGTTTGCGTAATATTTCTCGCTTTATTCCTGTCGTTATTATTCTTGAGATCAGTCCCGTTTATTCCGTTTAAATTCCGTTCAAGCTATATTTAGAGATTTCGTCGTTATTCTAAATATTTAAAGAGGATTATCGTGTTTACGTCGTTATAATGCCAAAATTCTTTTTAAAGTGAAAAAGCATGTTATTGGATATTAAATTCTAGTACGTCGTTTTTATAAAAATCTGGGTTAATTGTTCTTCGTGTTCTTCGTGTTCGTCGAAGAAATCAACGAACATGAAGAACAGTTGAAGAACACGTTGAAGAAACCCAGTAGAAGAGAGAGAAAGAAAAGGAGCCCCGCGGGGGGGGGGGTGCGCCGCCGCGCCACACCCCCTCGGCCGCGCCTTGCCCGCCGGGGGCGGGGAGCCCGCCAGGGCAAGGCAGCCCCGCGGCGGGGGGAGCCCGCCGGTGCAGGTGGCCCCGCGGCGGGGGGGAGCCCGCCGGCGCCCATGTGCGTTGCGGCGGCCCTCTCTCTCCGTGTTGTTTTTTCGCCGTTTCTTTTCGGTTATTTTCGTACCCTCTTCCCGAGCTTTTCAAGCTTTTCAAGTCGTGTTATTTCCAAATTATTTTCAAGTTAAATTTTAGAGAAGCAATCAAGATATTCTCAGTTTATTTCGAGTAATCTACTCAAGTTATTCTTTGTCTAAAAATTGGGAAATCAAGTTGAGATGTTCTTTAAATAAATTATTTTCAAAATTTATAAAGTCGTAAAGTCGTGCAATCTGTAAATAAATCTTAGATTTTAGTATTCGAGTAAAATGTCATAATTTCTCGCCTTAGATAGTTAACTTCTTCGAAAAAGGTCGCTAAGTCGATGATTCGACTTTTGTAGGAGGAAGTGAGCCTCGTAGGAATTCGGAGAAGGATCATCAACTCGTTGCTTCATCTTTTGTCAAATAATCGAGGTGGGTAAATCTATACTCGTCTAAAGTTTGAGCTAATAAGCTCTAGAAGCATGTAAGGGCAAATGAAATATCCAATAAATCATTTTTGCTCTGCCTGGTCGATCTCTGTACAAGGAAGAAAGGAAATAAAGATATTATGTTCTAATTAAGCTCTTGAGCATGTTTATAAATGCTAGAAATATTAAAGTATTGTTATGCTAGCATGAGGTGATTAGAATTGCTTTATTTGCAATCGATGTTTATCCGCGTTCATTTCCTCGTATTTGAATGTTATGCTTTGTTAAAGCTCGTATAGTTAAGGATTAAGGATTTGCCTTGTTAGGGTAGCTTTAACCCTTTGTAGGCCGAGATCATGCAGTAATAAGGTATTAGCATTAGACATAGTTCTAAGCTTGGTATTGCTAGCAAGAATAGGGAGAGAAGGAACTTAGCTTTTCACTTAAGCAGGATATGAGCTCGGAATCATTAAGGGAGTCACTGCTGGGTTTTTCCCACGCAAACTCGTTCGTATATTTGAGGTAATCCCTCTTCTATCCCATGGCATGCCTAAGGGTACAGTTGACATCAGGTTTGAGCCAAGGTTGGGCCCAAAAGTAAAAACAAAGGTTTTGCGGATATGGAGAGGGCTTTTGCGTTTTGCTCTCCATATACCGCCAGTTCATTGTTGGATATTTCTCAAGTTATTAAAGAAGCTTTCATTAAAAACCCACTGAGTACATTAGTGCTCACGCCCTCTTTTTCAAATGTTTTCAGGTTGAGATGTCGAGGATGATGGTGGCTGTGGATGTGGGTTGGCTGTCAAGATTGTTTTGCTATTATATGAGTTTCTTTGAAATCCCATTATGTGTTCTGTACTCTGATTAACTCTTTCTAAATTCCGTTCAAAGTTCTATTATGATTATTCGAGATTCTAAGAATATTCCCAGACGATTACATATATATAAGATGCATATTAAGTTTATTTCCGCTTTTCGAGTATAATTTCCTTTCACCTATAAAACAGCCTATGCTTGTCGGTATTTGATTAGTTAGCCGTTTTATTCCGCTTAAGCATGTGTCTTTCTTAATCAAGTAAACCCGAGTATCATCAACTATCTTCAAAGCGTAACTTTATTCTTAAAATTCTTCATTAATCTTCTAAATTTACTTGTTACATCCCTTAATAACACCCCATCCCCATTCGTTAATCCCTATCTCGGGACCGGGCTGTTACAAGAAGCCCGCAGCAGTTCAATCAAAAGGGAAGAAGAAGAAATTAGGACCTCTACCCCCTCCAAAACTGCCTCCTTATAACATCAAGGTGTTTGATGTGGCACCAGTTAAAGGAGATGACATTGTCCCTGACAGGGGAATTCCACCAAAGGGCACAGGAGCCGATTTCTTCAGAACTGCGTGCCCTCGATGGGAGAAACTGAAGAGAATATAAGAGCTCTATCAAGGGCTGGGCTGATGAACAAGTGCAGAAGTTCATAGCCAAAAACTTTATTGAAGATGTGATTGGCACTACTGCTCTGTATGCAGCTCTATCAAGGTACGTCTACTGGTACCTTTGGAGACACTGCTTCAACTCCGAAGCCCATTTTCTTCTAACTGCTCTTCATGGGATGAGCTTCTGGAGAAGGGAAGAGAGGTGGAGCATGCAATGGGCTGGACAGGAGACTCCTGAGCAAAATCCAGTCATTACATTGAAGAGAATGCTTGCCATTCGAAGGAACCATCTCCACCCAGAACAACAAACTCTATTGGACATGATGAATGATTTACTCAACTGGGCCAATATCAGATTGCCACCTCTGCAAACTCAAGCTGAACAGCAACACTGGAGATATCCTCAAGCTCAACAGCACTAGTTGCTCAAGGAACTGCTCAAACTCAGGCAACAACAGCATCAAAAGGTGCAGGACCAGTTCAACAAAGAAGCTCAGAGCAGTCAGCAAGGGGCTGCAACTGCTGCAGTATACAACACAAGGCAAACTGTCATAGCATCTGTGGCTAGGCAGTTAACATTTGAAGAATCCCTTCAAACTGATGACATTATCATTGATCTCCTTGATGATTCTCCTGAGGTGAAAACTGTTGATGAGTGAACAACCAGCAATCTGGAGTTTGAAGAAATGCTCAAATCTCCTATCCTACCAGATCTTCCAAGTGATGAAGAGCCACAGAAGTCGACTGAAGAGACTCGACTGCCTAAGGAGCTAACTGAACCTCAAACTGCTCCTCCCCAAGATGCAACTCCAGAGCCAGCTGAGTCTGACCAGCCAGCTGGACATATTGCTCAAGTAGATGAACAACCTGTCTATCAAGGTTAAACTGCACACTGAGCAGATCAAGCAATTGCAAACTCATCCAACACTCAAGTTAGCTGAAACTGATTCATCAAGCAGCGATGAGGATGAAGAAGATGACATCACCGAACCGCTTGCTAAAAAGAGAAAAACTGATCACAAGAAGAACTAAGTGGCTGATCAAGTTAAGACTGATTAGAAAGCCCTAAGTTTACTTCTTGTTATTCAGTTTGTAATTATTAATTGATATATATATATAAAGTTTTTTTTTTCAAATAAATGTTGAGCTTCACATTTATTTTGAAAATTTTAACCGTTGCAAGATAATGACACATATTTAAGTCATTAAATGCCAACAAGCAAAAGAGGCCAGGGGCTAGTACCATTCCAACAATCAGATCTATGAGCCTGTCCAAACACTCATAAAAAGCCTCCTCTTTCAAGCCTCTCAAAATGTCTTCTCATACAATATCAAAATTCTCTCTCTCTCAAAAATCTTGAAATTTTCCAAAATCTCAGCCAACCCCAAAGATGGCTGAATTATCCAGATCTTCAAATTCCTTCAAAGAGAAATTTATGAGAGACAAATTCCTTGATAGGAAGAAATTCCAATTGATTCTAGATGAATCAAACAACCCATTTCTTCTATCAAATCTTCACAAGATAGAAATTCTTTACTACCTGGAAACACCACCAAAGTTCTTTAGACAAAACTTGGTGAGTGAATTTTTGCTTCAAGCAAAATTATCTGCAGATGGAAAGACAGTGTCATCAGTCAGTCAAGGGCGACCACTTCACATCACTGAAAGAACAATTGCAGAAGTGTTCCAACTCCCACAGGAAGGTTCATCCGTTCAAGATCTAAAGGAATCTGCAGAGTCATACTGGAGAGAATGGAAAACTTCCACCTGTAACAAGCAATTCAGTTTTACAACAGCTAAAACTGAGCTGAAGCTCAAGTATGGTGTTCTACTTGACATAACGAACAAAATGTTGTTCGGGGCCATTGGAAGCCTGAGTCAACTCACCCAAGAGAGATACAAGGTTATGATTCACCTTGCTGAAGGACGACAAACAAATTGGGCAGAATTTTTCTTTCAACAACTCAAGCATCAAGTCATCAAGGCCTCTGACTCCAACAAATCTGGCAAATTTGAGTCCAAGGTAGGACTTGTTCTAAGAATGAGTAAAATTCTTGAAGACCTGCTGAAAATTCCAAGTGATGAAACACTACCAGTTCTTATCTCTGACTAGATTCCCAAGAAAGGAACTGCCCATCTGCAGTCACTAAGGAAAAAGAGAAAAGCCAAAGCCAAGACAAGAAACCACTCTTCGAGCAACTCAACTGCCAACGTCGTTCATTCTCCAAAATCAAAGAACGGATCACCAGTTGATTTCCAGGTTTGCTATGATCCAGATGAGCTTATTCCATTCATTGGAATCCCTCATCCAAATTATGGAGCTGACTACTTCAAAAGCACCTGCCCTCCTCTCCAGCTGACTGAAGAAAATATTCGCACTTTCTACAGTAGCGAATATACAGTCAAAGGTGCATAAAAGGAAGTGACCAATCTCCTTCTCACTCACTTTGCTTTTGTTGCACAACGTGACCAAGAGCTATTCAAACAACTCCATCGGTATTTCTACTGGAATAACTGGAGACATTCTATGTCTATCCAGTCTCACTTCTTGCTAACTGCCTTTCATGGCATGAGCTACTGGCAACGTGAAGAAACATGGAGCATTAAATGGATAGGATCGTCAAATCCATTTCCTCCAACCATTGTGCAAGTCCAGCACATCATGAATCATCGGCTTGTCAACAAGATTCCCGCCACCGCCTTATTAGCAGAATTCAAGACCAGCATCATGCCTCAAGCAGTTGGGATTGCAGGTCAATCAGTCAACTTCCAAACTGGCTCGCTTTCTCGAAAACTGAACTTTGATAATCTATCAAGTCAGTCAGCTGAGCCATCACGAAAAACTCCAACTGCCACCGAAAGGATAGAACCACATCTATCACAAACTGAAGTTGTGGCTACTCAGAAGAATCCAAGGCGTGCTGACGAAAGCGATAGTGGTGATGAAGACACTGCCACATCACCAAGCCTCCTATCCAAGAGCTATGTCACTCCACTGCTCACATATAGCTCAAAAGGCATGCAATTACCTATGAACAATGATCAGTTTCGATCATCGCCAAAGGGAACTTCACAATCCCTTAGTCAAAGGATGAAAAACTCGTCAGTTGCCATCCAGCTTCACCTTCACCAAGCCAGGAGGACAGCAAGGCCTGAACTTCCAAAGAACAAAACTACCTCCAATAGAAGCAGTGCAGCCAGTCCAGCTAGGCCCTTCAAGAAGTGGAAACTGTCTACTGAAAACCAAGCACCTGATCAAGTCAACTGATCAATTCAGTTCAGTTACAGCTTCAGCTTCAGCCAGCTTTTCAGCGACAACTGAGAACCGAGACTCAACTGATCATCCAATCGCTGAGCAGTCATTCAGTTGGACTGTATCCCAACTGAATCCGGATAAGTTTTTTATTTTTTTTATAATTAAATTGTTACCATTGAGATTATGAAATTTCTTATATTATATCCAACGGCTACAATTTGAAAATAGGGCTCTATCTTACAAGTTGCCATTAATATCTCTGATTTGCTATTAAATCAACTCTTCAAAAACGAAAGCAAAATATAACTTTCAAATACGATATAAATAGCAAGATCTGCAGAAAATATTTCGCTATTTATGGCAACTACCCCATTTTCAAAATTGCTTCTTCTCAGTCACAAGATCATAAAGTTACCACACGATCTAACGGCTGGGATACATGTATCATTAATTCAGATATTCATCTATCAAATCGGACAGCTGATCAGCTAAGAGAAGCACTCAAGTGTCCTCGATCAAATACATGTTATGCTGAATATATTTATGCAAGGAGATGGAGACTCCAATCATCTGCGAACTCAATCTCCTCATTGCTTTGATTACTTGCAAACTCTCTCTTCACACTTGCATATCTAACAACACCATCTTTTTGCAGAAATGAAGCCTTCATTTCAGATGGTAGATACCAATCTACTTATTAAGAAGCTGAAGAAATATAAGACTCTAAGTCTAGAGTATCTTAACGCACGTCTCGGCTCAGACATCTTTCAAAGAATTTATAGGCCATTGGAGGCAACTGGCCTGCTGCCATTTTTGACAATCGTGCCACTCAAGAATTTACTTCCCATGTTGCGGAGTTCTACTACAATGCAACCATCTCCGGCAACAACATCATCTTTATCGTCCAGAGCAAGACAATCACAGTGATGAAAGAGACGATGATGTCTACCCTTCACCTTCCAAGTGACGGCCCAGACGTCATGGCCCTACCACTGCCGTGCAAATATGCACTATGGGGTATTTGGAAGCATCCTCACGTGCACCATCATGACTGTTCACACAGGCTAAAGGAGAGCATGCCCAGCGAGATCATCCAACTCTTGGACATCACCAGTCATATCTTACATGGCAACTTTGAGACAGTCCAGTTCTCCGAGTGCAAAGCACATCTCACGGCCGCTCTATATTTCGGTTGTAAAGCCGACTGGGCCTCTTTTATTCTTGCTCAACTGCGAGCAAATGTAGAGCGAGCGGAATATGATCCCTCCACTGGCTCATTCCGAGAAAAAATTAGGTTTATGAGTCGCATAAGCCACATCATTCAAAGCCAGTTTGATGAGATCATTCCAACTGGAGAACCGATTAAACGAAGGGACATGCTCCCTAACATCTACTGCCATCAGCTCCTAAAGAGATCACGTCAACAAGGACCTTCCAACTCAGATTGTGAAAAGGCACCTTTGGAAGCACCCGCCAACTCCTCTGAAGAAAGACAGCTGCTGATTGAGAGCGAATCTCTCTCAAGGCTGAGTGATCAGCCTACAATATCAGCCAGCTCCCAACCTCTAGCCGTAGTCCATTGCGACTCCATTGAGGTTGAGTTTAAAGAAGTTTTAGACCATCAGCTTAGCAGCTGTTTCGGTCTTATTGAGGGCAACGACCCCTTTCTATTCGAGTAACTCAGACGGTACCTCCAGTACCATATATGGCGATTCCAACTGGATGAGACAACAATGTTCCACCTCATCCACACTCGTGGATCCATCTTCTGGATCAATGAAGGACATTGGAGTAGAAACTGGATGAATTATCCACTCTCCTCGCCACCAACGCTTTCGGAGATCATGGATTCGATGATCAAGCGAATCCAGCTCCATATACCAGCCGATGCTCCACTCCCCGACAACGAACCAGCCAACTCCTCAAGCACACCATTTCTTGAAGATTTACCCATCACTTCAACTGATGAGATCTTCACAAACTTGGCCTCGATACAGTTCAGAGAGCATGAAGTCTCTCTCACCTCTGATCAAGGTCAGTTCATGACAACTGAAGACGCCTATGCATGGCTCTCCTTGCCCATGCCCATTCCTTCAGTTCCCTCCCTCCATGATGACAATTTGGCAACTGCCTTCACCTTCTTGCCAAACTTGTCAATACCATCATGCGATCCACCCCAGCTTTTGGATGATGCCAAAAAGGGGGAAGATGGATAGTATGATGATGGATGCTTAACTCTTTGGGATCAAATTTAAAGAGAAATTCATCATGAGGGGGAAGATCAGCCTCAGGGGGAAGTATGGAGAACACAGGGTGCCCAAGAAAGAGGAGAATCGAGCAGAAAGAAAATGAGCAATTTCAGAGAGTAAACCAGCAGTTTTAACTGCTTTTGCAAATTGAAAGCTTGAATAATATGCTTTAAGTGAATATATAATACATACTACAAGTTTCAACAATTCTTCAAATAACATGTCTCAAATCAAGTCTTGATTGTGTTTATAATACTCTGATACTTGAACTTTGAATGCTCTGATACTTGAATGAAAGCATGTCAAGTTTGAATGCTCTGATACTTGAATAAAAGCATGCCCAAAATGAAAGAATGCTCTGAAACTTGAAGTCTAAATGCTCTAAAACTTAAATTTCATGCATACCTTGAATGCTTTGATACTTAAATGAATATCATGAATCAAAATTGCTTTGATTTCAAGAATCTGCCTAAGCAAACTACAGTACGTATATCAAACGTACATTTGCAATTTATCCATCATCATCGACAAGGTTTTGACATCATCAAAAAGGGGGAAATTGTTAGGAAAAACTATCAAGGAACCTCTAGATTAGGTTTTAATGAGATGTCAAAATTATTTATGAAAAACTGACTAAAATTCAAGTTGTAGATCTGAGCTGATCAATCCAGAGCATCAAAAAGGAACTCAAGTAAAGTCAAAGTCAACCAATCAAGAGTATGGTCTGCAAGCTGAAGGATACGTCATCCAGTTAGAAGTCAACTGAGAAGTCAAAAAGTCAAATCAGTCAAAACAAACTGACAACTAAGTCAGCTGAGCTGAGGGAGAAAAGAGTCAACTAAAATTGAAGGAACTGATAAGAGATCGGTTTAGACTGAAGACTGGGAATATCCAACTGATGGCCAAACTGAAGTAAACAAGACAAATCAGCTAGAGGCCAGAACTGAAGTCAGTCAGCTTATGATTAGTCAAGCTGACAGGAAAGCTCAAAAGAAATCAGTCAAGCTGACAAGCTAGCTAAGAACTTGAGTCGAACTGGAGAAACAAGCTCAAAACTGCCAAACTGGAGCAATGGCCAAACTGAGCTGACAAGCTCAAAACTGCCAACTGGAGCAATGGCCAAACTGAGCTGACAAGCTCAAAACTATCAAGTGGAGTAACGGCCAAACTGAGCTGACAAGCTCGAAACTACCAACTGGAGCAATGACCGAACTGAACAGACAAGTTCAGTACTGCTAACTGGAACTCAAAACTGAAGTCAGAGAACCCTAAAGTTATTGCTCAAACTGGCAAATCTTGGAATAAATGCTTCAATGAAGATCCTGGAATTAAATATCCAATGAAGATTGATTAGCAAAGTAATGGATACTTCAACCAAAAGCTCCAGTGACCAATAAAGACCATTTGCCATTAATGTGCTAACAGAGCCACCGATCAATGGAATTCAACGGTCATAAAATCACTCCTCTATAAAAGACGAGTGAATCAAAGTTTTTTAAAAAAAAAGAGACTTCGCCTTCATAACTTTAGCATATACATTCTTGAAATATTCAAGCAAGAGCTTTTCTTTCTTTCTCCCAATTAGCTCAAGTTCAGCATTTGATAAAAACTGCGAGAGTTCAACTGAGAAGAAGAATTCACAGAGTCAAGATATTCAGCCAGCTGTTGACGATCCAGCCAGGGCAGCCTTCTCAGTTTCAGCTATACAACGATCAACTACCCAGCTCAATTGAAGGAGCATATCAGTTGATACCACATGTTCAAGACTAACCTCTTGAAGATCGAAAGAGATCTAAAACCTTGTAAAGATGACAATAGCACCTACCTTTCTAGCGAGCAGTTAGGGACTTCAAGTGTGAGCCATCGACCCGCTGAGGTAGCGAGCAGTTACCATGTTCAGCCAACTGTCCTTAATTGTGTAATTTGTAAAGAAACTCAAGTTATATAGTAAAGTTGCCCTTCTGCAGAAGGAAGAGAGGACGTAGAAGTTTGAGACTTCGAACCTCTATAAATCTCTTGTGTGCTGTATTGTTTTGATTATTGCATATCTTTAAACTATACACAAGTTCACACAAGCTGCACCCAAACTGCCTTAACTGATCAATAAGTTTGTGCATAGATAAGTTTCTCTAGCGAGTCAAAAAGCCCTATTATTCCGCATTTAAAGTAAAAAGTTTTCAATCAGTTTATTCACCCCCCCTCTAAACTGATATCGACTCGCCTGGGACCAACAATGGGATTGTATAGTCAAGGAGAGCTTAAAGGATTTGATTTGTGCTACTCATACCACAAGGTGTATTTTCTTTTATGGTGCTCATTCCACCAGAACTCCAAAGTTAAGCATGCTTCATCTGGGATAATGGTGGGATGGGTGACCCCTTTGGAATTTTTCTCAGGGAGTGCGTTAGTGAGTACAAAGCATATTGAAAAGACTCGTGTTGGTTTGTGGGGACAATCGTCGGTCCGGTAGCCGGGTCGTTACACTTGCGGTTCATTTATTTGTTAATGAATAACGTGTCAAGTTTTTAGCACTGTTGTCAGGGACTATTTTCATTTTGTGTTCTTATTTTGGTACTGTGTTAATGGGCTAGATATTTTTTTAGTTTCTTTTATTTTTAGTACTTTACTTTTTCTTTGGTTTTGTCAGTTAGTGCATGATCACGAGATCGAGAGGATCTCCTGAAGTTTCTTTCAATCCAGAAATTAAGAATACTTTGAGACTATTGAGGAAAGAGTTGGATAGCAGGATGGTTGATCAACCGCAAGAGAATCAACCGCATAATCAATGAGTGACAATACAAGAACCCAAAGCCAATTGGAAGAGATGAGGAGAACGTTACTCCAGCATGAGACACTGCTGACAGTCAACCCTGATGTCACTGTTAAAGATAAATTTTAGTAGTCTGTCAGACCTGTTCGAGTAGTTGGAGGACCTGGAATCAATGCCATCAATTTTGAGCTGAAGACGAGACTGATTCACATGGTGCAATAAAATTAATTTGGCGGCAATCAATTAGGAGATCTCAATGCTTATTTGTTGCAATTTTTAGAGCTTTGTGTGATGATCAAGATCACCAAAGTGCCACATGATGCTATCAAGTTGTGCCTCTTTTCCTTTTCTCTAAAAGATAAGGAAAATAGTTGGTATATGTCGATCGACCATGGCACGATCACAAATTGGGTGTAACAGCCCGGTCCCGAGATAGGGATTTACGAGTGGGGACAGGGTGTTATTAAGAGATTAATGAATAAAGATAGGGGATTTATCAAGAGTTTTAAGAATCGAGACGTGCCTTACAAGTTATATGGAATGCTCGGGTTTACTTGGATTAAAAGAAAACATGCTTAAGCGGAAAGAACGGCTAATTAATCAGATACCAACTCGTTAGATCTCTTTGCAGGTGAACGGAGATCATACTTAAAAACAGAGATAACATAATATGCATCTTATAAGTATTAAATCGTTTCTGGAGAGATTATTCATAGAGTCTTGCTAAACATAATAGGACTTAAACAGAATTGAAAAGAGTGTATCAGAGTAGCGGATCACAAAGTGGGGTTTATTAGAACATTAGATAATAGCAAAATAGTCTTGGCAGCCAACCCACATTCACAGCCACCAGCATCCTCAACATCTCAACCTGAAAACATTTGAAAAGAGGGGGCATGAGCACTAATGTACTCAGTGGGTTTTAGCGAAAATGATTTTATAACTTTCAAGATATCCAATGATTAATAGACGGTATACGGAGAGCAAAATGCAAAAGCCCTCTCCGTATCCGTAAAACCTTTTCTTTTCTTTTGGGCCCAACTTAGCTCAAACATGTCGTCAACTGTACCGTTAGGCATGCCATAGGATAGAAGAGGGGTTACCTCAAATACCCGAACGAGTTTGTGAGGGAAAAGCCCCTCAGCGACTACCTTAATAGTTCTGAGCTCGAGTCCTGCTTAAGTGCATGCTAAGTCCATCTCTTCCTATTCTTGCTAACATTACCAGGCTTAGAACAATGTCTAAGGCTAATATCTTTTCACTACATGATCTCGGCCTACAGAGGGGGGGGTAAAGCTACCCTAACAAGGCAATCCTTAAACCTTAACTATACAAGCTTTATTAAAGCATAAAAATTCAAGTACAAGGAAATGAACGCGGATAAACATCGATTGCAAATAAAGCAATTCTAAACACTTCATGCTAGCATAAATTGTAAATAAACAATTCTAGCATATCTAAACATACTTGAGAGCTCACTTAACTTATACTAGCTTTCTTTACTTTTTCTAACCCAATTAATAACTCAGCATAATCACGCATAACTCCATTTATTCCTTTCCTTGTACAGAGATCAAACAGGTTGAGCAAAATACTTTATTGGATATCTCATTTGCCCTAACATGCTTCTAGAGCTTATTAGCTCAAACTTTAGATGAGTATAGATTTACCCACCTTGATTACGGAACGGAAGACGAGGCAACGAGCTGGTGGTTTTCCTTAGTATTTCTCCGAGGCTCGATTCCTCCTACAAAAGTCGAATTATCGACTTAGAAGCCTTCTTCGAAGATTTCTGATAACATGATATTAAATAACACCCAACTAATAACCCCTTAGCTAGGACTTAATATGGATAGCACGACTTTGACCTAATGAGGGTCCGAAAAGGGTTTATTTTATTTAAAGGAATTTCTCGTCTTGATTTCTAAATTTTTAGATGGAAAAGATCTTTAATAATTTTCTCGAAATAAATCGGAGAAATCTCGAAAAATATTCTTAGTTTAAACTTGAGAATTACTCGGAAAAACATGACTCGAAGAAAAACTCGAAAAGTCAGAAGGACGAGCGTCGGACAACACGGGGAGGGAGCGTCGCGCGCCGGCGGCACCCCGCGTGCCCGCGCAGCCCCGCGCCCGTGCAACCTCCGCGCCCACGGGGTCCTGGGCCGAGGGAGGTGTCGCGCGGCCGCGCACCCCCCGCGGTCGCGGGACCCTTTTTCTCTCTCTCCTGGGCGATCTTCAACTGGGTTCTTCGTGTTCGTCGATTCTCGACGAACGCGAAGAACGCAAAACCCGAAATTTTCCAAAAACAACTTGCTTAAATTTATCATGCAACAACATACATTAACTTAAAATAATTTCGGCATTATAACGACATAAACACGATAATCCTCCGAAAATAATTAAATATGGCTTGACAGATTTTTAACGGAATAACGAGGTTAATCTTCTTAGAATAACAATAACGGAATTAAAATGAGAAATATAACGCATAAGTCATAATCTTGAAATTCCAACAAAAAATCGAAATGTAACTTTAGACGAGAAATAATGAAGAACGCGAAGAACGTAAAGAACGGAAAGTAAATGCGGAAATTTAAAGATGAAAAAGAAATGGAATTGAGACCGACGAACTAAAATGGACGGGGTCAGGTGCGTCGAGGGAATGTGGTTAGCTCGGCGTCTCGTCGAATCGCAATGGCGGTAGAGCCGCCTGCTACGATTTCAACGGCGCCCCCTAGCACATTCCCTCACCGCATCCCTTCCACGCCACTCCGCTCGTCGTCTCAAAGAACACTCACGAAGAACGCTTTTTATTTTGACAGAACCTTCTCGGCTTTCAAAGCTTTTCACCTCTCGATTTTTAGAAGTGAATGGAAGAGTAAAGTGAGCAAGAAAAGCTAAAGGGGTGGTCCCCTATATATAGGAAAAGCTTTGGCTTCCCTTGGAAGCCATTGCTGTGCGGGAATACTGCAAAAGTTACCCCGGGTTCAGTTAAAAGCTGCTTTATTCGATATCGAGGTCCAAACGACTTCAGACGCGAAATCTAAAAATACCGGGAGACTCGTTGGCTCGAACACTAGTGAACCAACTTGATTCGTAAATAAGACGGGTTCGTCAGAAGGAAGACGAGCAAAGATTCCCTTTTTGGAATTACTTTTTACTATTCACTCAGACTGACAGATTTGGCTCCCGAGCGTTCGATTGACCTCAGAATGTCAATCCGTGAACGCTAACGGAATCCTTGAGTCATTTCCCATAAGAGGGGCCTAACAGAACTGGACTTGAATAAATGAGGAGGATTTCGTAAATTTCTCAAAACACGAACGCACGCAAAAGTTACTATTCATTCTTCTTTTAACTGCGTTTTTCATCACCGGGAACTCAAATGACTTCAGAATTAAAATCCGAAAACACCGGCATACTCCTTGAGTTAAAACCTTTCTAACGAGACCACAGATGGTCATAAAATAGTTAAAATCACATTTCTCAAAAAGGCGATCTGACTCCTAAAGTCGTGACTGACATCCAACCTTAGCTAATCTTAATTAAATTCCTTCTTTAATTAATTAACTTATCATTAACATTCCTCTAAACCTTATTCAGAATTCTGGGGTATTACATTGGGAGGATCTCAGACAGAAATTTCTCAACAAGTTCTTTCCACCGAGAAAGACTATCAAGCTGCAGGCGAAGATCACTCAATTTCCTTAGCTTCCAGATGAGTCAATTTATGAAGCATGAGATAGATACAAGGATATGCTGAGGAGATGTGCACAACATGGTTTTACAAAGTCACAACAAGTGGGCTATCTTTACAAGGGATTCAACACAGCCATGAAAACTGTAGTGGATGCTTATGCTGGAGGATCTCTACCGGTTAGAAATTCAAGAGATGCAATGAGAATATCAGAGGAAGGGAAACGCGGAGTAGGGTGCATGGCCATGGGGTGGTGTGCGCCTGCGGAGTGGCTGTGGTGAGGAGAAGACGCACGTCCGCGTGCCCATGCGCGCTCGCACAAGTGACTTCACCGAGGGGGTCTGAACGCGGTCGCGTGGGGGTGCACGCTCGCGCAGTGAAGGGATGGGCCGCGTCTGCGCACCTATGTGCGCTCGCGGGGGTTTCTCTTGGAGCCGCGCGCCCGTGCAGCCTTGCGGCTCGCGGAGATGGATGGGCCGAGGGGTGGTGTGTGCGGCGGCGCCCAAAACTTGATCCATTGCCTCCCCTATTTTAGGTTGAGCATCCCATGTTCTACTCTGTTCCTGTAAATCAACAAAATGTAAAAATACCTCAAAATTCACCAAAGTGCAAAAACAATTTAACAAAGCAAAACACAATAAAACATAGAATAATAAAATCATGGGTTGTCTCCCATGCAGCGCTCCTTTTAACGTCTCGAGCTAGACATGGCCTCTTGGGTAACTAGGTAGAATCGTCGAGCTTGAACGCCTCGACATCGGCTTCTCGGGGTCGTTCTTCAAAATACGGCTTGACTTGGTGACCATTCACTTGGAATGTGGAGTTCATTCCTGGATTTTTCAATGTTACCACTCCGTAAGGGAACACTTCTTCAATGATGAATGGTCCACTCCATCTAGACTTGTGTTTCCTGGGAAAGAGCCGCAAACGAGTGTTGAAAAGGAGGACCTTCATGTCCGGAGTGAGCTCTTTCGTGATAATGCGTTTGTCGTGAAGCTTCTTCACCTTGTCTTTGTAGATCTTTGCATTATTGTATGCTTCATTCCTCAACTCATCGAGCTCGGTCAATTGCAAAGCTCCCTCCTTTCCTGCACAAGTTAGATTGAAATTCACCTCTTTAAGGGCCCAATAGGCCTTGTGCTCAATCTCAATCGGGAGGTGGCTCACCTTTCCATACACGAGGCGGTAAGGGCTCATTCCCAAGATCGTCTTGTAAGCCGTTCGGTATGCCCAAAGAGCATCGGTTAGCTTTGTAGACCAATCCTTCCTCGTTACATTCACAGTCTTCTTCAAAATATTTTGAATTTGTTTGTTGCTCGTCTCAACTTGACCGGAAATTTGAGGGTGGTATGGAGTAGCCACTTTGTAAGTCATACCGTTCTTCCTCATCAACTTGTCAAAAATCTTGTTGGTGAAATGCGATCCACCGTCACTTATGATAGCACGAGGGAATCCAAACCTACTCAAAATGTGCTCCTGCACAAACTTGATAACCACATTAGCATCACAAGACCTAGTGGGGATTTCTTCAACCCACTTAGACACGTAATCAACGGCTAATAGGATGTATTCAAAACCGAATGAGTTAGGAAATGGTCTCATAAAATCGATACCCCAAACATCAAAAATTTCAACAACAAGATTGATATTTAAAGGCATTTCATTTCTTCTCCCTATATTACCAAGTCTTTAGCACTTATCACATGAAAGGCAATAAGTATGAGCATCTTTGAAAATAGAAGGCCAATACAAATCGGATTGCAAGATTTTTCGGACAGTCTTTTACCCTCCAAAGTGGCCACCACAATGTGAAGTGTGGAAAGAGGTCAACACATTGGTTTGCTCCTCCTCTGGGACACATCTTCGAATCACCTTATCTTTTCCCAAGTAGAAAAGGTATGGATCGTCCCAAAAGTAGTACCTACACATTACCAAAAATCTTTTCCTTTCTTGAAATGTAAGGTTAGGCCTCATTTTAGCACAAGCAAGATAATTAACAATGCCGGCATACCATGGAGAGGAATTAAGTGCAAGAGCATGCTCATAAGGAAATGAATCACAAACAACTCCTTTCTCATGTGATAGATCAAAATTTTCATCAACGGGGAGGCGAGATGGATGGTCTGCTACAACATTTTCACACTCCTTTCTATCTTTGATTTCAACATCAAATTCTTGCACAAGAAAAATCTACCTAATGAGTATAGGCTTAGCTTGGGGTTTGGTCAACAAATGCCTTAGAGCCACATAATCACTATGCACAATCACTTTATAGCCTAAGATGTATGATCTAAATTTATCCAATGAAAACACAACGGCAAGAAATTCTTTTTCGGTTGTGGTGTAATTTACTTGAGCATTATTCAAGGTGAGGCTAGCATAGTAAATTACATGAAGAATTTTCTCAACACGTTGACCTAAAACGGTACCCATGGTGGAATGACAAAATTTCAAAAGGCAATGACCAATCATGGGGAATGACAATGGGTGCGGTGATCAATTTCTTCTTAAGGGTATTAAAAGTATGTAAATATTTTTCATCAAACTCAAAAGGAACATCTTGAGCAAGTAAATGGCATAGAGGTTGGTTAATTTTTTAGAAGTCTTTAATAAACCGACGGTAAAAACCGGCATGGCTTAAGAAACTTCTAACACCTTTAACATTGACGGGAGGAGGTAATTTTTCAATTACATCTACCTTAGCCTTGTCTACGCTCATTCCTTCTTTTGAAACAACATGCCCAAGGACTATGCCACTAGTAACCATTAAATGACTCTTCTCCCAACTAAGAGTAAGGCTACTTTCAATATATCTCTTTAACACAAGTTCTAACTTATCCAAACAATCGGAAAATGAAGACCCAAAGATGGAAAAATCATCCATAAATACTTCAATGAAATCACCAATCATTTCGGAAAAAATAGAAAACATACACCTTTAAAATATGCCCGGTGTATTGCATAGTCCAAACGGCATTCTTCTACAAGTAAATGTGCCAAACGGGCACGTGAATGCGGTCTTATCTTGGTCCTCGGGAGCAATAGCCACCTGAAAATAACCCGATAAACCATTAAGGAAACAATAAAAACTATGCTCGGCAAGTTTATCAAGTATTTGATCAATGAAAGGGAGGGGAAAATTGTCTTTTCGAGTGGTGGCATTGAGATTTCGGTAGTCAATGCACATTCTCCACCTGGTGGCAGTTCGAGTAGCCACGTGCTCTCCTTCGTCGTTCTCCACCACCGTGATTCCTCTTTTCTTGGGCACCACATGGACCGGGCTCATCCATTTACTATCGGCTATTGGGTATATGATTCCTTCCGCTAAGAGCTTGAGAATCTCTTTCTTGACGACCTCCATCAACATGGGATTGAGCCGTCTTTGTCCTTCTCGAACCAGTTTAGCCCCTTCTTCTAGAACGATTCGATGCATGCACGTTGTGGGGCTAATGCCTTTGATGTCGGAAAGATTCCACCTAATGGCTTGTCTGTTTCTCTTGAGTACCGCTACCAAGAGATCTTCTTCATCTTTTTCAAATCCGGCAAGGATGATCACGGGCTTCTTTTCCTCTTCATCGAGGTAGAGATATTTGAGGTGAGATGGGAGCTTTTTTAGCTCAAGTTCGGGTGAAGGCTTCACCTCCTCTTCGATTGAGGTTAGAATTTCCATCAAACTAATGCCTTCTCCTAGCAATATCTTCATCTCTTCGGCGTCCAACTCATCTCCTCCACACTTGAGGCTTGCTTCTTCCATTGCTATCTCATCGGACAAGGCTTCACTTCTCCATGTGGAGCCAATTTCCTGCAAAAGAACTTCCTCGGCCAAGAGATCAATAGCATCTATAAAAGAGCAATTTTCCTCAAATGAGGAGACGGAAATAGCCTTATTTTCATGCATGAAAAAGGACAGGGTTTCTCCTAACACCGACATTTTCAAGGTTCCATTTTTAACATCAATCAAGGTGTTAGTTGTAGCCATAAAAGGTCTACCCAAGAGAAGTGTGTGCTCCTTTCCCGTTTCTTGGACATCACCAACATCCAACACAACAAAATCAATGGGTATTATCAATCCACCTACCTTAACTAGAATGTCTTTTATTACGCCTCTAGGATATCTCACGGATCTATCCGTCAATTATAGACACATTCTAGTTGGTTTCAATTCTCCTAACTCTAGTTGTTTAAAAATAGAGTAGGGCATCAAATTAATTCCGGCTCCTAGATCTAGCATACAACATGCTTCTTTATCATTTCCCAAGGAAATTTTAAGAGTAAAACTACCTGGATCACGGAGCTTGGGCAATAGTTGTTGTTGTAGGATTGCACTCGCCACTTCGGACACCACAATCTTCTCATCCTCCACAAACTTCCTCTTTTGGAAGCTAGTTCTTTGAAGAACTTGACATAGGCCGGCACATTGCGGATGACATCGAGGAGTGGAAGGTTGACGTTCACTTTGGACAAGAGCTTGTAAAACTCTTGGAATTGGTTGTCTTGCTTCTGGTTCCTCAACCGGCTTGGATATGGAATTGGAGGATTGTAAGGATTGGTGGCCTTGTGGAGTGTGGGTTTCTTCACTTCTTCATCTTTTGGTTCGGGCTCCTTTTGTTCTTGTTAAGGAGTTTCCTTTTCTTTTTCGACTTCTTCGGTTGGGCTTGGTTCTCCAACCTTGTTATCTATCACTTTGCCTCCTCTAAGGACGGTGACGGCTTGGGCTTGCTCTGGTTGGCTTGGTAACTTGCCCGGCTTTGCTTGCTTGGCCAACTCTCCAACGGTCCCGACTATTGTCCCCAATTGAGTCTCGATCCGTTTCACGAAAGCTTCAACGGATTCGAACCTTTGTTGGGTGGCTTGAATGAAGGATTGCAAGGTGTCTTGCAATGTCGGCCTAGGCGGTTGGTTTGGTTGGGCCGGATATTGTTGCGGCCTTGGATAAGGTGGAGCTTGGCCACCTCCGGCTTGTTGAGGAGGTTACGGTTGTTGAGGTTTCCTTCAAGAGAAGTTCGAATGGTTTCTCCATCCCGGATTGTATGATTGAGAGTACGGGTTGTATAGTTGGCAAGGTTGGAACCCTTGAAGAGCATGAACTTGCTCTTAGAGAGCGTGGAAATGAGCTTCTTCAATTGATTCCGGCTCGATCGACTTTTGACACACATTGACCCCATGGCCATACTCCCCATAAATTCCACAAGTCTCAATGGTCATGGCTTGTTGAGGTGGTCTCTCGGAGGTCCGAAGCATCTCCACTTGCCTCGTCAACTCGGCTAGTTACCTCATCACATCATAACTAGGGTTGGCTTCATTGACGGAAGCTCTCTTCCCCATAGCACTCTTTTGTTGAGAAGTCGTGGCCATTGTCTCATAGATGTTTGAGACTTCTTCGGCGGTCCAGCCTCTAATGTCTCCTCCTGCGACATTGTCCACCATGTATTGAAAGTTTTGAGAAAGCCCGTCGTAGAAAAATTGGTTGAGAAACTAGGGTGCGAGGTGGTGGTGCGGGCATTGTTGTTGAAGTCCTCTAAATTGATCCCAAGCTTCATGAAACGCTTCACCCGGAGATTCGGCAAAGGTGACGATTTGAGCTCTCAAATCTTGGGTCTTTTGATTTGAATAATATTTAGCCATGAACTTCTCGTATACGGCATTCCAATTGGCCAATGAGTTGGCCGGGAGTGACATAAACCACGTCTTTGTACGATCTTTCAAGGTGTAAAGAAAACACCTCATCTTTAATTGGTCCTTGTTCAAACCTTGCAAAGGAAAGGTTTGAACAACGGCATAGAAATCCCGGATGAAGTTCAACGCATCTTTCGCCAGCATCCCATAGAAGGAGGGTAGTTGGTTAAAATGGATGTTCTTCAACTCATAGTTCCTTGCAGCTTCTCCAAGAACTATGCAAGATGTCGACATCCCTATCACGGGACGAGCAAAATCCCTCATATTCCTAGCCGTATTAGCATTGGTGTTGTCGGCGTTGAGTTGGTGAGCTTCCATCTCTTCTTCCCAAGCAAATACGTCAAATCTCCTCGGTCTATAGATATTGTCAAACACGGGGGCTAATCTCCAATTGAGACTTCGTCTCCCTGGCATGCACAACCAAAAACATAAAAAGAGATCACACGTAACTGTGGAACAAGAGGTGAAAGCCTAACAAACGCAAGAAAATAAACACAAATACCAAACTACACAAAACAACACCAAGAACACAAACACTAGACAAACACAAAAACCACGATTACAAAATCAAAAACAAAGCAATTATAGCACGTAAAGACAATAAGCCTAAAGCCTTCCCCGGCAACGGCGCCAAAATTTGTTTCGCTAGAATTAAGTTCCCAAATTATTTTCTGGTTTAAACTCAACACGGTAAACTACTTCAAATCAAGCCCGCAATTGGACGGGGTCAATCGTAGACGTGATGAGCTAACCCGAGTCGAACTCTCAAGGAAGACTTTTTCTGGGCAATTATCTTAGGGCTATGCATGCGAACATGTTGCACAATTTAAATAAATCCTAAACACTCTAAACATGGATGTGAGAATTGATTTTAACTAAAGAATTCAAACAAGCAATTTAGCTAATGAAATGCAAATAACAACAATAAAATCAAGGTTGAGGAAAGGATTATGATAAGAGTATTAGGGTGCGGATTCTCTCATTGGTTTATCACTAAGCTTGTTTCAAGTTGGTTATATTAATCTCAAACACACAATAGACCCCTCAAGCGATTTAACTTCGATTACTGTCATCGTCTCTCCATTAAACCTCTATCGGCTATATTATACGAATAAGATTAATATTTTAGGCTTATGAATCCAATCCACCTAACGTTGAAGGAACCTAGATCGGGATTTAGAATCTCCTTTCGGTCTCATCTAAAACCTAGCAATGTTTAAGTAGTGATCAAATACTTTAACATGATAATCACAATTCCAACAAAAACCAACCATAACAAGCATAGATTAAAACCAACTTGATCCTCTACCCCATAATAGAGAGATTAGCCCATAACCAAGCTCAAAACAACACAAATATCATAGGAGTTCATCATCTCATAATCAAATGAAAATAACATACACTTCTACAATATTCAATATTCTTTAAGAGTTTGGGACAAACCCCCACAAATCATCTAAGATAAAGATAGAAAATACTAAAAGAAAAGCCTCCTAATGAGCCTAGCTTCTGCGGACGGCTCGGAGTCGGGTTTCTTCTCGTCTCTTCTTCTTCGACCCTAGCTTGCTTGCCTCTTTTTTTTTCCTTCTCCTCTTCTCTTAAATGGTGGTAATGATGGTGAAAATGGTGTAGAAAAATGGTGAAGATGGTGTAGGAGTGGTGAAGGTGGTGGTGGTGAGTGAAGATAAAATGGAGGATGGAGTGTTAGAGAAGATGAAGTGGTGAGTTGAGAATAGAAAAGTGATGACGAATCCCCCCAAAAGCTATTGGAGATATGAGAGAGAGAGAGAGAGAGAAAATCGAGAGTGAGAGAGAGATAAGATGAGAGAGAAAAGGTGATGGTATGGAGATGGTAAGAGAGTATTAAATGAGGGGGATTTGGAGGAGATGTGGTTTGAGATTTGGGAGACAAAAATTCAAAAGCAAACTTAGGGAAAATTAATCTCTATTCCCCTATCACATAGATGGCCAATAAGTCTTCAAAATAAGTCCAGCTGTAAATATAAGAGTGAAATGGAGTGGGATTGCACTGATAATAGGTAGGAGAAACTGATCCAGAGAGGAAAATGGCACCCCGCGCGGTCGCTGGGGAGTGCGCGCCCGCATGACGGGCGAGATGGCTTGCGCACCGGCGCATACCCGCGCGCCCACTGGGCCGGCTCCGCTGAGGGCCCTTGCGCGCGGCCGCGGGTGAGGGCGCGCTCGCGCAAGGCTCTCCACCGAGAGTCCATTCGCACGGCCATAGGTGATGGCGCGGCCGCGCCGTGCGCTTCTTCTTCATGCTCCGATTTCGAGTGCAATTCAACTCTTCGAGTGCAATCCAATGAAATTTCAATTCCTCATTGTCCTCGTCCTTTTGATCCTTTCTTCAACTATTCGGACTCAATTTATGGCTTTTTCACTCGCCACCTAAATGCCGTAAAAGATCCTACTTTTATAATCAAAAGCTTAAGTTCTTACACAACTTGGCATGATCCATCATTAGAGAAATAAGTGCAAACAAACACACAAAATCAACACATGACCAAATAAAATACAAGAAAATAATTTACTAAATATAACAAAATTACTATAATAAAACAACACAATTAGACACTAAATATCGAGCAAGCTAAAGTGGGTCACCTAGAAAAAGATGGATCGATGCCTTCACATCTCCGTCCTATGTTTGTGTCTCATCCACATTTTACAGAGAAACTACTAAAAAGGCCGGCTCTAACTAAAAAGGCACCTGCACAAGTTGTAGAAATCATCATCATTCTAGCTACATGCTTGCCTAAGAAGACAACTTAGGAAAATCGAGAAAATTGATCCATGGAGAAAGAAGAATTTAAAGAAGAAAGCGGAGCACCAAAATCGCTAATATCTGAGACTCCGCCTCTAAAAGAAAGATGTCCTTACAGTTTTGATCCAAGCTTGACATCAACTAAAATTTATGATGATTCCAACAAAACAAAGCAAGCTGATAATTATGTAATGTTGAGGGATTCATTGGCCGAAACTTGTCCTCCAAAGAAGGATGATCCTGGAGATTTTGTCATCCAGATTAATTTGGAGATAAAGATGGAGTCAAGGGCACTAATAGATCATGAAGCAAGTTATAATTTGATGCCCTTGTCAATTTATGAAGAACTAAAGTTGTCAAAGATAAAGTATTGCAAGGTAGCTATCCAAATGGCGGATAATTCCACAATCAAAGTTTTGGGGACAGCTAAGAACGTGGTGGTGAACATTCATGGATACATCTATATGTTGGATTTCTTTGTTGTCGACATTCTTGTGGACAATACGGTTCTATTCATATTGGACCGTACATTTCTCTACACTACCAAAGTTGTCATCAATATGGAGTTGGGAACATTATCGTTGACGCATGGGGGAGATACATTGATTTTACACCAACCAATAAAGGAGAATAGCACGTATCAATTCTATGACTTCGAAATATTTTGGATGTGGTAGATGATTCATGTGAAGCCACAGGTGAGCTAGACCCATGTGATTGTTTAGATGATGAAGAGGTTGGGTTCATGATAGCTGTGTATTTTACATAACTTTTGAATATGAATTGATGTTATTTATTATATGAAGTTGTGTATTTTATATAGCTTTTGAGCTTATATTGCTAACATTTGGAGTTTTTGATGTGTTTGCTAGTTTTACAGTAATTGTTGTGATTTCGTTGCATATTTGAAGCAAAACAAGTGAATATGTATAAGAGGAGTTGAAGAGGTGTTTAATTAGACCCTTGGACTTAATTAAATACTAAATTATAGCCTAATGAACTGGATTAAATGATCAAAACCTGAAGAAATCTGAAGCCCGGTGTGAAAAAGGCTTGGGTTGACTTGGAAAGTGCCGGTCGACCCGGCCCAATGCAATTTACAAAGACCTGGGTCGACTTCACACTATGTTATAATGGGGCTCTGGGTCGACCCAGCCAGGTGGTCGACCCATGTGTGCGGGTCCGCGAAAATGTGATTTTTTCACTCTAATTCAGGGTTTTTAACCTAGATATAAAAGTTCCCATTTTGATACACGCCTAAGAGAGAGAGAGAGAGGACTCCTCATTCTACAATTTTTATACTTAGAATACACCAGAGAGAAGACAGAGGTTTTTCGTCTACTCAAGAGGAGTTGACAAGATTGCTAGAGACAAAGTGCCCCTGTAGAGAAGACGAGACTACTGGATTACTCATTATTTTTCAGTTCTTTTATCTATTATGTCATAAACACTTATACTCTGGTTTTAGTTGTTTATTTATTCATGTCTAGCTAATTTCATAGCTAGGTTTTAGAGATTGGATATTATGAATTTTTTAATATGATTTGATTACTTTTCTTCTTGCTATCTCTCGGAGTTTGATTTTTATGTATTATTTTATATCTTGTATGAATGCTTGATCATGTGTGCTTGGAAGAACCGACCAAGTGAACAAGTATCACATAGGCTTGAATAGATCTTCGTGTGCTAGATTAGGAGTAATGACATGTGTGAAGAACCGACCGCAGTGAAGTGCATGTAATACCCCGTAAATAATTACTGCTTAATTGCAGTTAATTGTGGCAATTACTATTTAGTATAGTAATTTTCAGTAAGATTAGGGTCGAAAGTATCTGTTAAGTTGCATTGAATTCAAGGTCAATTAATTCCCGTAGGTGGGTTAATTGTTTTCCTTTCAGTAAGATTATATTCCCTTATCAGTATGGGAAGCCGGAATCATAATTTCAGATAAATTTGATTTCTATTCTTTTAAATTGCGGTGCGTGTTAATCGTGAATCAGATATTCTGATAAATATTTTCAGGACTAGGAGAATCAGATATTCTCCAGTCATTCAATTGTTTAAATTCAGATAATTTAAACGAGATGTTCAAGCCGAGAGAATTAGATATTCTCTAGTTCAGATGTTTTAGTTGTTAAGGATTTAAAACCAGTATTTTAAAGCAGTGTTTTAGAAATCAATAATTTCAAATAAATTATTATTTTAAAATAAGTGAATTACTTCATCAAGCTCGGGTTAGTTCGGAATTTTTTCGGAGTTGAAAAATATCACAATAACCGAATAACGGGTATTTAAAACCCGATATGTGTCAATTCTCATTCCCCAAGGTGAGAAGCCATTCTGTCTGCCATGCACCATACGTCTCAGTGGAAATTTATTATTGTCTAGTGGAAGGAGAAATCTGAAGCCTAGCCTTACCCAATTTATTAAGCTGTAAAATCTTCTTTTCAACTGCAAGCATTTATGTTCTTTTCAACTGCAAAGCATTTATGTAGAGTAGAGAGAGAGAAAAAGGATAAAAGCAAGCTGTATTTCTTTCTTTTTCTCCATTCCATCTTCATTCTCCACACAAAATTTTCGAGAAAGAGAGAGAGGAAACGCAGCAGCTTCGCATTTCTTCTTCTCCTTTTCATCTTCATTTTCTGCACAAGAAGTGAGAGAGAGTGCAGCTATGTAGCATCTTATTCCACCTTTTCATCTTCATCTCTGCGTGAGAAACTGAGAGAGAGAGAGAGAGAGAGAGAGAGAGAGTGGTGGAAGCAAGAAGTTGCAGCCTTGTCAAGAAGAGCTCAAGCTATCCTTCAGCCGCTCTTCACCGTTGGGTTTCTGACGTCATCGTTTATGTTCTTTTCAACTGCAAAGCATTTATGTAGAGTAGAGAGAGAGAGAAAAAGGGTAAAAGCAAGCTGCCTTTCTTTCTTTTTTCTCCATTCCATCTTCATTCTCCACACAAAATTTTCGAGAAAGAGAGAGAGGAAACGCGGCAGCTTCTCATTTCTTCTTCTCCTTTTCATCTTCAATTTCTGCACAAGAAGTGAGAGAGAGTGCAGCTATGTAGCATTTTATTCTACCTTTTCATCTTCATCTCTGCGTAAGAAACTGAGAGAGAGAAAGAGAGTGGTAGAAGCAAGAAGTTACAGCCTTGTCGAGAAGAGCTCAAGCTATCCTTCAGCCGCTCTTCACCATTGGGTTTCTGGCGTCATCATTGAAAGCTTTGTTTCAGACGTTTCATCTCCTCCAAGCTTCTTCCAACTTTTCTCATTGGTTATTTTGAAAGGTATTTTCGAAAATCATGAGCTATATAAACATATATTTTCAGATCTAAGCTTACAAAGTATATGTGTGGATTTTTGGTGTTTTAAATGACGTTAATGTTTTAGAAAATTAGTTGGTTATGTGCAAGCATGTGTAGTTAAGTTTGAGATGTTTTGAGGTGATGAAAGCTTGGTATTTGGACCGAAATAAATCAGTTTTAACTCTAGCACCAGTTGGGGAAAAATCAGTCCTAGCCTAGGCAAATCAGTTCAGCGCTGAAGCTCATCAATTAACTTATGAAGTGAATCATTTGACTGGATAAATCAGTCCTAGCCTAGGCAAATCAGTTCAGCACTGAAGCTCATCGGTTAACTGATGAAGTGAATCAGTTTAACTGAAATAAATCAGTCCTAGCTTAGGCTAATCAGTTCCGGACTGAAGCTCATCAGTTCAGTTAACTAATGAGGTGAATCAGTTAACTGATGGGGTGAATCAGTCGACTGATTCGGAGTTTGTTTGGAGTTCGCGCAGACGGTGCGCTACGCAGCTCTGTTCGGCAGTTTCACCACCCTTCAGTAAAATGAGCATAACTCCCCTCGTTAGACATCGTATTGAGTCACCGTAAATTTTTCCGGAAACTAGAATTCCGTTGCTTTCCAATGGTATATGGATCAGTCCATAATCCTTCCTAATTCGATTATGAAAAATCGTCAAAGTCAGGTCACGTGTTTTTCTTTTGGAAATTCTAGCAGTTCTGCCACCTTTCAGTCAATCGGGTATAACATTTTCGTTACTAATCATCTTGAGTCACTGTAAATTCTGTAAAATTCTAGACTTATATGGCTTTGCAAAGGTATATGGCACATCTCCTGCACCTTAGCGAGTCAAAGCAGAAAATTCTGTAAAGATGGGTGATGTGCAGAGTGTGATCAGTTTATGAGCTTAAATGTTGACCTTGGTTCTAGTATCAAGTTGTGTTGGATGTTGAGGTATTTTTGATACCTTAAATGATGATGATGTATATCTTAATATGTTTAAGAGCTAGGGTCGAGATTAACCCTTAAGCTAAGAAAATTTAGAACGGATACTAGACCTTAATAGGCCTTCGTGTCGTGTTGAGTCCTGTCAGTTTTAGGATCAACATGCTAAGTATATTTTTATATATTGAAGGCTAGCAGATCCGCAAGGGATAAGACCTATGAAAAACTAGCATCTGCCGTATTAAAACATCGGTGAAAGGTAGGTTTTCTTTTACAAGCAGACTCTTAGTCCAAATAATTATTTGAGTTTTTACTCACCAGCAGTTAATTATTTCTGATGTAAATAAATTATTGTCATGCATAAAATATTTTGTTTTGTATGATATCCTTATCTGTATTTAGTTAGCTCGCAAGGGGCTTTCTAACTCTTAAAGGGATCGGACCTCATGCTAACTTAGCATGTTAACTGAGGATAGTGTACACTTAAGTCGGTGATATTAGGAAGAGAGAAAGGCTTTAGCGGAGCTATTCCTGACTAAGACATCGACGTTGATAAGCGTTCATGGAAAAGGATTTAGCGGAGCTATTCATCGACTTTCAGTTCGGATATGGATGATCATACAATAGAAAAGAGCGCTCAAAGAGAGAAAGTGATTTAGTAAAACATAGGGCCTTCTCAGATAAAACCCCTATGTGTTTACTCAGATGCATGACAAGAAAAATCAGTTTTCAGTTCAGTAAATATTTTTGACAATGTGTTCACTGAGTACCCTTGTACTCAGCCCTACATATTTGTTTTTAAATATGCAGGTTGAGCTGGTGTTGAAGGGAGAAGTGCTGAGAGTGGAGCTCTTTTGTACAAGGCTCAGATGGTCTTGTATTTTGAATGTCTTTCTTTTACTTCCGCAACTCAGTTATATATAGCAAGTCCAATATTACAGCTTTTGATTTTGGACGAGTCCAATAACTCGATAATCAATTAAGTACTATTATTATTCAGTCATTATGAGTACTTGAAATCCGTTCAGAATTAGAGTTCTCAGACCAAATATCGATCCTGGAATATAGTAGTTCATTTCTTTACTTAAATATTTTCGGTTCGCGCCTTGATCCACCCTTCCTTGGGATCAAGTTGTGCCAGTCACACGTTGCATTAATCAGATATTAATGTGGGGTCGTGACAGTGCATGCTCATTATATCTATGTTATGATATATGCATTTAAAAGCAGTCTGATAACAAATTGTGATCCCCCACCATTGATAGATTAAAGACATGAGTCGGGTTAAGAGAATTAATGAATATTGATAATTATTCTAATAATCCAATTTTCCTAAATCCTAGTTTTCATACATCTGTTAAGTCCAGCAGTTTATTTATTGTGTGTTATTTTATGCTATTTAGTTCATTCTCTTTTTACCTGCTTATCCAGTATCTAGATATTAATTAGGTACTTGTGTTTAAGAATTGGGAAGTAATGGTCTCTGTGGGATACAATATTCTTGCTCATCTATTTATTACAAACACAACGTGCACTTACGGTATGATTATTTATTAATAAATAGCGTGTCAAGTTCACTTGGTGGTGCCTTGAACCACCAGATCGTCCCTGATCGTTGTGAGTTCCCAAGTTAAGTTATCTTTGTATTCTTGAACTTATTCGTTTCCAACAAATAAGTTTGAGGGAACTTGAATTTAACTTAACTCGGCCCTTTATTTTAGTTTTTGCTTTTGTTTTTCTTTCATTGTGTTTGTTTTTGTGTTTTTGTTTGGTTTAAGTACTTGGAATTTGATACTTATAAGCCGAGAAATGGATCGAGAAGTCGAAAATTCAGAAAAAGAAATAAGGTTCGGACAGGGGTCGGCTAAGATGTGTGGGTCAACATAGATGGTTGTTTTCAAGCACAACTGGGTCGACCCACCCCTTAACAATTTGTTCAAGACTCGGTCGACCCATGGGTCAACCCGAGTCGCGGATTTTGATTTTAAATACACCATTTCACTTCATTTTACACTCATTTCACACACATTACACTCTACTCTCTCAAATCCTCTCAACCCTCTTGCCAAATCTTCAAGGTATGTCTAATTCATTCCATTTCATTCTTATGATTTATGTGAGATTATGACTATGCTTCATGTTTTTAGCATTTTAATCGGTGCAAAATTGTTATTTGGTTGATTATGGTTTTAGGGCTTAAATTTAGGGATTTTCCTGTAGAATGTGATTATGTTTAAATTGATGATACAATTATGTTCCTATGTTGTTGGGCATGCTTAGTTTAAGAGGAATTTGTCTAATTATTTGAGCATGCTAATTAATTAAGAAATTATTATTGTAGAGATTTAGCTAAATTGAGGTTTTGAATGTTTTATGTCTACTATGAAGTTATCCTTGAATTATTGCATTGGTTTAATTGCTAGAAGGTTGATGACATGTTGTTTTGGATTTGTTTAATTGAACATGAAATTGTTTGGAATTTATTTGGTCACTTTGTTTGATTTTGGTTGACAATGGAGGATGAGTATTTGTTGATTTTGTGAGGAGTTGTGTTTGTTGGTGGTGTGTAGTAAAAATTAATGAGTATTAATAAATGAAATAATAATTCAATTTCCCTAAAGCCTAGGTTTTCCTTTATTGTTGAGTTCAGTTATTTTATATTCTGTATTTTATTTGTGTTATTTATTTATTTATTTACATGCTACCTGCGTATTCAGTGTCTAAATATTAGTAAGGTGCTTGTGTTTGAGAACATAAAAATAGCAGTCTCTGTAGGATATGATACTCTTGCTCATCTGCGTATTATAATAATGTCGTGCACTTACTGTTCACTTATTTGTTCATAAATAGTGTGTTAGTTTTGTAGGGAGTTAATTGCTTTAAAATACATAAACTTTGAGGTGTTTTTATTTTTTCACACGTTTTAAGAAACGTAGTTTTAATAACATGAACTTATTCATTGTTTGGTTTTTCACATGATTTTCAAATTTTAGCCAATTGAATCTGACGTGGCAGTCAGAGACTGCCACGTGTACATCTACGTGAACACCAAATTGCCTTAAAATACACGAATTTTGGACTGATTTTGTTTTTCATATGAATTAAAAAAGATCAAATTTATCGAGTTTTTGGACTTTTCATATAATGTAGCGAACGTGATATAAATACTTCAATTTATATTTTTCAAAAATAATCATAGAACTAGATATAAGTTTTAATTAACATCATTTGACAGTTGTGATGTTGTTGCTCTTAGTAATTCATTTAATATGCACGAAAATCATATTATAACTTCAAGGTGCGTGTGGTGTGGAAATTTATCACTCGACGTTTGGAAGGATTTGAGTCATTATTGTTGGGGTTTTTTCGAATTAAACCACCGCAGGATCATTTGGTTGTTCATTAATCCATATTCATGCAAATCATAATTTTATGTAACATGCATGTTTATCACAGTCTAATCAAAAAGCATGCAAAGCAGATTCGAATATAATAAAGCGGAAGACATAGAAACGAATCTACTTACAAATCGATAGACGGTCTGTGGACAAGATTAAAGATCTAATCTTGTTGTTGAATGAACACTGTGTGGCGCCACCTAACACCTCAAAAAATCGAGCACCACAGATTCTACTCCAAGATCTTCTGTTGTATTCCCGGACTGTAACTAGATTCAGAGTGGGCTGAAATCTACTAGATAGAATTGTGAAATCTGTGGATAACTTTGAGAGACTAAGAGGGGCTGATTTCCTATGAATAACATCATCAAAATTTCGTGCCCCCCCTCCCCTTATATATAGGGAGGGGCGAAATTTCATGTTCCAGCCCTACTGGGCTTGGGCCTCTATCTCAAGTTCAATATTCAGTCCACTATCAGTCAATTGGGCTACAACAGGGATCTAGAAGAATATTAAATTGGCCCACTAATTTATTTAATATCCAATATCCAATAAACCTAGGATATAATTAAATAAATTAAATTTTACTTTTATTCCACTAAAGAAGTAAAACTGACCTACCAATTTAATACATATTTACGAATATGCTTTCTCCTTTAGTCCAGCCATTCCCCGTGTTTAAGATATAATGTTCATTAATTAATTATGTAAGCCTCTGACAGCTATAATTAATTAACATCTAAAACCTTGAGTAGTACTACACAAGCTTTATTCATGTACGGAATAAATTCCACCTGCAGGGTTTCAACATGAACTTGTGCTTCCTCAAGAGAACATCATCAACCTGGCGCACCAGGACACAGTGCTCATGCATACTGCTCGAGACATCATGTATACATTGTTATTACCCAAGATATCGAATTCGATCTACGAAAAGATCTCACCCATTGATAAATCAAAATAATAAACAACGCACACATAGGCTCGCCAATATCACATGAGTTCAGAACCCGAACTCTGTGGATCTTTATTCTCTCAGTAACTGGGTCAGAGACAGAGAATAGTATCCTATCGTGATCCTCCTCAATACACTAACGAGTGTACTAGAATAATCAGTTGGTCAAGATAAAGTAACTTATCAGATTATTCTACGGTGTACCGATGGTGTGTTCAGGACCATCTAAGCCGTGAGCTCTTTAATACTTTACAAGGTTCTAATGATATGATCTTTACCGTGTGACTCCCCACACCATATCATCTACAATGTAAGTATATGGAACATTGCATAGAACAATTATAGAACATAATCTAAATGCAAACAGTGACTGCAATAACTTTCATTTCATATCATCATATCATCAGAAAAGTATACAAAGACAAGTCTTCCAGTATACAAAACTAACAATCTCCCACTTATACTTGAAGCATGTCTTTCAAGCATAATAAATAACTAGCTAACTCTCCAATCAAAACTATCAACTCAAAATGCATCCCTAGGTCTGCATCTCACTCCCATTTTCTCCACGTGACCATCAAAGGTCTTAGCCACAAGGCTCTTCGTGAATGGATCAGCCAGGTTGTCCTCCGATGCAATCTTAACCACTGCCACGTCTCCTCTCTTAACGATTTCTCGTATAAGATGGTACTTTCTCTCTATGTGTTTACTTGCCTTGTGGGCTCTGGGTTCCTTCGAATTTGCCACTGCACCAGAGTTATCACAGTATATCGTGATAGTCTTAGGCAAATCAGAAACCACGCCCAAGCCCACTAGGAACCCGCGGAGCCAGACAGCCTCTTTTGCAGCCTCAGAGGCAGCTACATACTCAGCTTCCATGGTGGAATCCGCAATGCATTTCTGCTTAATGCTCCTCCATGCGATGGCTCCACCTCCTAATGTAAACACATAGCCCGAGGTAGACTTACTCTGATCTTTGTCGGATTGAAAATCTGAGTCCGTGTAACCCAAAGGTACTAGACTATCAGAGCGGAAAATCAACATGTAGTCTCGAGTCCGTTTAAGGTACTTGAGAATGTTTTTGACCGCAGTCCAGTGACCTTGTCCAGGGTTAGACTGATATCTGCTTACTATGCCAACGGCATAGCATATATCAGGCCTAGTGCATAGCATAGCATACATCAAACTTCCCACAGCCGAAGCATATGGTACTTTCTTCATTTCCTCTATCTCAGACTGTGTTTGGGGACACATTTCCTTGGATAGATGAATTTCATGGCTGTAAGGTATAAAACCTTTCTTGGAATCTTGCATGCCAAACCTAGCTAGCACTGTATCAATATAAGTCGCCTGGGACAGACATAACATCCTTTTCTGGCGATCACAAATGATCTTGATGCCAAGGACATGTCCGGCTTCACCCAGATCCTTTATATCGAACTACTCGGACAACCACACCCTAATGTTTGACAACGCCTTCTTACTGTTTCCAATAAGCAAGATGTCATCAACATAAAGTACGAGGAATGCCACCACGTTTTCATCACATTTCTTGTACACACAGCTCTTATCCGGACTTTGCACAAATCCATATGACTGGATAACCTCGTCAAATCAGATGTTCCAAGACCTCGATGCCTGCTTAAGTCCATAAATGGATCTCTTAAGCTTACACACCAAGTGCTCTTGGCCCTTAGCAATGAATCCCTCTGGTTGTGTCATGTGAATGTTTTCCTCAAGACTTCCGTTTAGGAAAGCCGTCTTGACATCCATCTGCCAGATCTCATAATCCAAATGAGCGGCAATAGACAAGAGAATCTGGATTGACTTAAGCATGGCTACCGGTGAAAAGGTTTCCTCATAATCGATCCCTTCTTTCTGAGTATACCATTTTGCCACAAATCTAGCTTTGAAGGTTTCAACCTTCCCATCAGATCCTCTCTTGCGCTTGTAGACCCACTTACAGCTAATGGGTTTTACCCCATCCAGTGGTTCTACAAGTTCCCAGACTTGATTGTGATCTATAGATCCAATCTCAGACTCCATTGCAGTTTTTCAAGAATCTGCATCTTTATCTCGAATTGCCTCGTCATAGGTCCTGGGATCCAATTCATTGAGACCCTCTGGGAAATCTGAAGCCTCTCCCAGACCAATGAATCTATCAGGTTGGCGTACAATCCTCCCACTGCGACGAGGCAGTTCCTGTACTTCTGTGACACATTATGCAGTGTTTGGTGGTTCCTCTTCTTGTACAACTGGTGTAGGATTCGATCCACTCCTTAAGTCCTCAAGGATGATGTGACTCCTTGGTTTGTGGTTTATGACATAGTCTTCCTCTAAGAATAGAGCATTGGTGCTAACAATGATCTTCTGATCCTTAGGACTATAAAACAAACCACCTTTCGTTCCTCTAAGATATCCAACGAACAGCCTTACATCAGTACGAGGAGCCAGCTTATCAGCTTCCTTGTCCAACACGTGTGCTGGGCTACCCCAAATCTAAATATGGTTCAAACTGGGCTTTCGTCCAGTCCATAGTTCTGTAGGTGTAGCAGGAACTGATTTTGATGGAACCAAGTTAAGAATATAGGCTGCCGTTTCCAGGGCATATCCCCAGAACGAAATGGGCAACTCAGAATAACTCATCATCGATCTAACCATCTCTAACAATGTACGATTCCTTCTTTCCGCCACGCCATTCTGCTGTGGCGTTCCAGGCGCAGTCAACTGGGATGTAATCCCACTCTCTGCCATGTAATCCCTAAATTCGCTTGAGAGGTACTCGCCACCACGATCAGAACGTAGTGACTTGATACTTCTGCCTGTTTGTTTCTCCGCTTCCGCCTTAAACTCTTTGAATTTCTCAAAGCATTCAGACTTGCGACGTAACAGGTAAATATAATCGTATCTAGAGTAATCATCAATGAGAGTGATGAAATACTCGAACCCTCCTCGAGCTTGAACTGACATAGGGCCGCATAGGTCAGAGTGAATCAAATCTAATAGCCCTTCAGATCTATTTCCTTTTGACTGGAAAGGACGTTTGGTTATTTTACCTTCCAAACAGGATTCACACAAAGGAAACGATTCCAGTACCAAAGAAGACAATGGTCCATCGTTTACAAGCCTTTGTATCCTCTTAAGGTTAATGTGACCTAGCCTTAGATGCCAAAGATAGGTTTGATTCAATTCCGAAGGTTCTTTTCTTTTGTTAGGGTTTATGATCGATGTATTCAACAGTTGTCTATGCGTAGTGTTTTCAGTTGGTTTAAGAAAGTATAAGTGTCCATCCAATGTGCCAGAACAGATAAAATGTTTACCAATAAAGATAACTACTTTGTTATCAAAAGAAACAGAATATCCATCCATAATCAATTTAGAAACTGAAATCAAGTTTCGCCTAAAACCAGGCACATAAAGACAATCTTTCAAAACCAAAGTTCTATCACTACTGAAAGGTAAAACAACGTCTCCCACTGCAACAGCCGCCACTCTCATAGCATTGCCCATGTAGACGGTGATCTCATTCTCACTCAACTGTCTTTTTACCAGGAACCCTTGTAAAGACATGCAAACATGATCAGTAGCTCCAGTATCTACTACCCACGACTGGGTAGAACAAGTTGCTAAGCATGTTTCCACAACCAGAGTGTGAGATGTACCTCTCTTCTTCATTGCTAAGTGGTGAGCCGAGCGGTTCTGATAACCGAAGAGCTCCTTAAGGTTGAGCATGACATCATAAACAGTCTTCATAGTCTGATGCTGATGTTGCAACACATTCGACATGGAAGCCAAAATGTAGCAGCGCGCTATCTCATCAGACTTGACCCACTTGTCATACACAGCCCTTTGGGCTTCTTCAGAACCCTCATCTGGCTTGTCAGGACATATCTCTTCAAGTACAAACTTGTGTCCCTCAGCAACTAGAACTAGGTTAAGGTTACGAATCCAGTCATTGTAGTTTTCACCGACAAGTTTGTTTTCTTTGAGGATTGAGGACAGATTGCAGAGTGTTATTGATGATATGAAATAACTGAAATTAAACATGTAGTACAGTCACAAAACACGTTTAGGATAAACAGTATATAATCGAAAGCCTCATAAAAATTATATACTTTTCCACCGACACTTTAAAAATGTCTTTCATAAGCCACGATAGTGTGAACATTTATAAAAAACATCTTTAAATAGGTTAAACCTTTAATTTGCCTCCAGTTGAGTTTCCTTACAATAAGCAAATTAATAGCCGGATAATTAACACGGTCATATAATCGTCTAACTGATAAGCCACGATCGTGTGGACGTTTATTAATAAATTACATCTAAGTGTGCACACCATTATCTTCGCACCAAGATCACTACTCGAATTTAACCGTTCCAGATGGAGGAGTCAGTTAGTCCTAATAGTGTTCTACAGCTATCCATTTAGGAGATTTAATTTCTAGAGAAATCTGTGATATGACACATCCGATATGGAGGAAGACCGATGTCAACGCGCATGCCCATCACTTCTCAATTAAACCAGATTTTAATGGAGACCGTATGAGATTTCTACATACTTTGGTATGAATCTCTCCCACTTAGTTATTTATGTTTAAGGTTTCATTTTATCCCATTATCGAACATGCAAACATCACATAAAATGATAAACATCCATTGCATGCTTCAACATAATAAGCAACAGTAATATTCCAACTATCATGGCTTATATCTCATGTTGATTGATGAGATAAAATTGGAAAGTCAGCTCCGGAAACAGCTTATGGCCGCCGCCTCTTCACCGCGCCTCGCCGAAAATCCTAGCTCCATTTAGGGTTTCGGGACATGAACCGGTGAACCTTTCCTTTTGGTGCTGAACCACTTTCCTTCTTTTAAGTTGATCTCCGATCTTTATTCAATACAGACTATCTATTCCGAAAGGAAAAATCTAATATTGCTAGAATAAAAATTAGAACTCAAAAACTCGTCTAACAGCTTTATATCTATTACATTAAACCAACGTAAAATAAAACCTAGACCTAATCCATGGATTTTCTCATGGATTAAAATCACGTAGCCAAACCGGCATACGGCCAAACATCCATTCAACATAAACATACATCACATAAAATAAAGGAGCCATGATAGTTGGTAAACCTGCAAACAAACACAGTCTACAAAACCAACAATCATGTATTATATGATCCACATAAAATAACATATGATATCTATGCATGAATATTAAATAATAATCGAATTTTACAATTAATTAAATTAATTAATTCGATATTATCCACAAGATAAAAATTAGAAATTAAAAAAATATCCACCAATTTTAATCTTGTTATTTTTGAAAATATCACTTAAATAAATATGGAAATTAATTATAATTATCCACCAAATTTATTTAATATTTTCTATCCACCCTAATTAAATAATAATTGGATATATTGATATAAATCAAAAATCTAATCCAAATATTATCCATAAGAATCTAAATCTTCAAGGATAAAGTTTGGAGATTTGATTCCAATCCAAAATCTTCCAAAACTTATCCAAATTTAAAATCTTATCACAATTAGATTTTGATAATTATTTGTATATATCCAAAATCACCTTATCCAATTTTTTAATCCATAAAATTCGAAAATTACAAGAATAATAAATCTGGAAATTTGATCCACTTCAAATTCTTCCAAATTTAAAATTCTATTTTCAAATCTATCTAGATTAAAATTAGGTAAAATAAGATATACATCAAATAACATCAAATCTTTAATCCAACAACCAAATTTTCGATCCACATTAATTAATAAATCTGAAAATTTGATTTTCATCAAAATCTTCTTCAAATTAATTTATTAAAAATCAAAAATTACACTATATTTCACATTTGGAAATTTTGACATTAATCAAAAAACTATTCCAAATTATATAGCTATAGGTTTCGAAATTTTCAAGAATAAAAATCTGGAAATTTTGATCCACTTCAAAAATTACCAAATTTAAAAATCTAATTTCAAACCTATCTAGATTAGAATTAGGCAATCTTTGATATACATCAAAAATCACCAAATCCAAATCTAACCATCAAAAAATTCGAACCACACCATAAACAAATCTGGAAATTTTGATGTTGATCAAAAATCTATCCAAATTTATTTCCTAGGTATCGAAAATTTTAACACACAAATTAGGGAATTTTTAACACATCAAATTCGAAAATTTGATCTCCAAATTTTCGACCCCTATGAGAATTAAATCTGGAAATTTGAAGAACATCAAATATCATCCCAAATTTAATCCATAGAGACCGAAAATTCAACTGCCATCAAAACTAGAATTCTTGATTTTTACATCTCAAATTCTTCCAAGTTTTGAATACCATAAAATCGAAATACATAGCCAATTAAATCTGAAAATTTAAACACCATAAATTTATCAACAAATTTAATTATGCGATTCGAATTCATGCCCGGATTAATCCTAGAACAGTGCCAAAACCCGCTCTGATACCAGTTGTTGGGGTTTTTTCGAATTAAGCCACCGCAGGATCATTTGGTTGTTCATTAATCCATGTTCATGCAAATCATAATTTTATGTAACATGCATGTTTATCACAGTCTAATCAAAAAGCATGCAAAGCAGATTCGAATCTAATAAAGCGGAAGACATAGAAACGAATCTACTTACAAATCGATAGACGGTCTGTGGACAAGATTAAAGATCTAATCTTGCTGTTGAATGAACACTGTGTGGCGCCATCTAACACCTCAAAAAATCGAGCACCACAGATTCTACTCCAAGATCTTCTGTTGTATTCCCGGACTGTAACTAGATTCAGAGTGGGCTGAAATCTACTAGATAGAATTGTGAAATCTGTGGATAACTTTGAGAGACTAAGAGGAGCTGATTTCCTATGAATAACATCATCAAAATTTCGTGCCCCCCCTCCCCTTATATATAGGGAGGGGCGAAATTTCATGTTCCAGCCCTACTGGGCTTGGGCCTCTATATCAAGTTCAATATCCAGTCCACTATCAGTCAATTGGGCTACAACAGGGATCTAGAAGAATATTAAATTGGCCCACTAATTTATTTAATATCCAATAAACCTAGGATATAATTAAATAAATTAAATTTTACTTTTATTCCACTAAAGAAGTAAAACTGACCTACCAATTTAATACATATTTACGAATATGCTTTCTCCTTTAGTCCAGCCATTCCCCGTGTTTAAGATATAATGTTCATTAATTAATTATGTAAGCCTCTGATAGCTATAATTAATTAACATCTAAAACATTGAGTAGTACTACACAAGCTTTATTCATGTACGGAATAAATTCCACCTGCAGGGTTTCAACATGAACTTGTGCTTCCTCAAGAGAACATCATCAACCTGGCGCACCAGGACACAGTGCTCATGCATACTGCTCGAGACATCATGTATACATTGTTATTACCCAAGATATCGAATTCGATCTACGAAAAGATCTCACCCATTGATAAATCAAAATAATAAACAACGCACACATAGGCTCGCCAATATCACATGAGTTCAGAACCCGAACTCTGTGGATCTTTATTCTCTCAGTAACTGGGTCAGAGACAGAGAATAGTATCCTATCGTGATCCTCCTCAATACACTAACGAGTGTACTAGAATAATCAGTTGGTCAAGATAAAGTAACTTATCAGATTATTCTACGGTGTACCGATGGTGTGTTCAGGACCATCTAAGCCGTGAGCTCTTTAATACTTTACAAGGTTCTAATGATATGATCTTTACCGTGTGACTCCCCACACCATATCATCTACAATGTAAGTATATGGAACATTGCATAGAACAATTATAGAACATAATCTAAATGCAAACAGTGACTGCAATAACTTTCATTTCATATCATCATATCATCAGAAAAGTATACAAAGACAAGTCTTCCAGTATACAAAACTAACAATTATATACTTATATTATTGATAGGTTTGAAGAATAATAAATAAACGAATTAAAAATTTGTTCAACAATGTTAATGAAAATGTTCAATTATAAAATTATTTGAGATTATCTAACGTATAAAGCTATCTTTAAAATGCTATTAAACATAAATGAAAATTTAATATATAGATTCTATATGATCACTTACTTTTAAACTTAATTAATTAGTTGTGTAATAATATTCATCAACATATACGATATGTCATGGTCCTCACAGACCATTATTGACTTGATAATTGTTTTATCAAAAATTCAAATATATATTTATATATATATATATATATATATATATATAATTTAATAGAATGTTATTATTTTGAATACCCAACATTACACTGGCTTAAGTTGGATATTTTTCTTCAAATAGAGAACTAAAAAGGTGTGATTGTTATTTTATTTTATTTATTCGAGCATGAATTTTATATATTGTTGGACTGAGAAAAATCAAACAAATTTCATTATATGTATTTGCTTATTTTGTAGATTAGTTTATCGTTAATTATAATTTTAGACAAAATTTATAATAATAATTCATTGTACACATATTGAAAATGAATATAATTTCTATAAGCAACATATCGAATGATAAAATACAATATCTGCTACAACAAATTTATAGAAATAATTGATGAATTTGTCGCATTACACAAAAATTCGAAAACAAAATTAGTCATTTTTAATTTTTGTGAAAAAATAAAATCAGTCTGAAGTTCATGTATTTTAACGCAATTTGGTGTCCATGTAGATGTACATATGGCAGTCTTCGGTAGCCACGTCAGATTCAATTGGCTGGAATTTGAAAATCATGTCAAAATATAAACAAGGGCTAAGTTCATGCCATTAAAATTGCGGTTTTTAAAATGTGTGAAAAATAAAAAACACTACAAAATTTATGTATTTTAAGGCAATTAACCCTTTTTTAGGTGTCGGGTCGGATCGATGCACAATTCGCATATCTGGCATGAGTGTTTGTCTAATTAATATGGTATGATGATGAACGACAGTTTAATTTAGTCTAATATTTTTCATAATCATATTTAGGATTGGATTACATATCACACCTCTTTTAAATAAATAAAATATTAGATTGTCATAAATATCTATTCTCTCTATATTTTCTAGTAAATAAGTCTTCGATTAACTACATAAATATTGATTGATCGCGAAATTGTTTTAATACACATAAATATATGTAATTAGATATAATTATGCCATTAACATATTATCTGATGCTCTGTGGTTAGATAACCATAAATTAAACAGACTATATTAGGATTTGGACCTTTCGTGATTAATTCACGTTCTGTAGGCAAATAAAAAATAAAAAAGTAGGGTCGGAAAAAATAATTTATCACCATACATTATAGGTGTTATGTAGTTGAACAGGTCGAAATTTAAAAATCAATCACCACCATCGATTCATATGTAAAGGCTGGCAAATCACATCTTCTCCACCTAATACTAATTTATAAACTATCGTAGACAATTAAGATTCTAGAAATATAAATAGAGAAAAATTAAGAGAATTTATATTCTTAGTATAAAAATAAATTCATCCGCGTCAGAAAAATATGTCTATAATTATATTATCAAGGTTAATCGTCTTACATATCATAATATTTACATAATTTATAGTTGAAAATTAATGTGTCATGTTTCTAGGAATTATCTTATTGTTATTATAAATTAATAGAATTATATGGTTTGTCTTCAAATAATTGATAGAATATATGCTTGCCTGATTTCGTTATGATATAAAAGGTAAATTGGTCATCTACATTCAATCATCCATTGACTAAACAATAATTACCTAATTTACATACAATTTACAAATGAATAAAAGAAATGAATCAGTCCAACAATGCCTCGTCACGCCAAGTCTACAACAAGGAACTCCCTTTTATTTTCTAGAAAAAACCCCCGAATCGAATTTCACGAAGAAAAGAAACCCTAGAATTCGAAAATTATAGCGCCCAACGCCGTTTTTATCGGAGGAAAGAAGATAGATCGATTGAGGCACTGTCGGAAGGCGATCTTCAGGTCGCCGAAATGCATCTATTTTCCGGCAAACCACCTTCAATTTTCATCTTCGCCGTTCTTTTCGCCTTCTTTCTCCTCCCCACCGTCCGATCAGATCCTGGTTTGCTCAAATTGCCGTCCGATCGGGAAGAAAATGACGGCTGCCCTTTGAATTTGGATCCTGATATGTGCCCCGTGAAATGCTTCCGACCCGACCCGGTTTGTGGGGTCGACGGCGTCACCTACTGGTGCGGCTGCGCGGAGGCCCATTGTGCGGGAGCCCGTGTGGAGAAATTCGGGTTCTGTGAAGTCGGCAATGGCGGGTCGGGCCCCGCGGGCCAGGCCCTCTTGTTGGTTCACATTATATGGCTAATATTGCTCGGCGTGTTTGTATTGTTTGGGCTTCTTTGATCGGTTGTAATTTCTGATGATCGATCTCGGCGATTTATTGAATTGAAGTTAGGATTTGATTCTGATTTTATTATTTTTAGTTTATTTATGTATTTTCTTCTTTCTTGCGATTTATGTACTAATATGAGGGGCTATTTGCTTCGTTTTCTATTGTATTCTTTATAGATTCTTTTTTCTATACGACAAGTATTCTTGTTATATTCTGCATGTAGTTTTTGAATTTAAACATGAAGATTATTGCAAATTATAGATTTGATTATTTAGTTCTCAGGAAGAAAAAGTGAAATGGTTTTGCCTGTGTTCATTGGGTGTATTATCTTGATCTGAGAGACCTGAGGAGAAGTGTTCTTTCTTAATGATGTATATATATTTTCTTGGATAGAAAAATGAAATCTCTTTGCTTGGATAGTTCATCTTTTGTTTATGCAGATAGATAGGGTTCGAAATTTATCTGTTTAATAATTTTCATTTAAGGGGAGTTTTGCTTTGGATGATAAATTAAATAGATTAGATTGACAAATAGCCAGGAGATATTTTTTAATGGAGTTTTCAATATTCAACTTAAAATTAGGGATCTGCTATTCAATTATAAAAGTTGTGATTTTTAATCCGTAAATTTGGTCGATTTTTTTAGTACGTCGATCTGCATGTCACAGAAACAGATGCTCTGCCGGTTTCGAATTGTTTAGATGTGGCCTGGTTTTGCAAAACAATAATTGAAATATTGCTGATTAAATTTCATGTTATCTAAACAGTAATTAATATTTTTGGGATGTATTTGTGGTGGAAATAATTTTTTTTTTTTTGGTTGTTGAAATAATTAGGACATTGTCTTGTCGAGAACATATGTCAGAAAATTAGACAGACACTGTCCTTTTTTTTTAGCAAGAGACATTGTTGATTAAATTAAAACCCTATATTTAGGAGTGTTCGTTTGTAGTTAATGGATAAAGGTTTGAGTTCTAATTATTCACGATTTTTTATGGACTTACTGAAACAGGTTATAGAATTTATCAAAAATCATGATTAATTTCAAAATTAGATTGCTAAATTGACTGTTTTTCATTCATCAAAATTCGATTGATATAAATTATTATCTAACATTGTATCTAAATTATAACAATTATTAGGCTCGTTTAGTTGACACGGAATTTGACTTGGAAAAGTAATCGAATTCTTTATTTTAACATTATTGTGATTGGGGTAAATTTTATTTTTGGTCCTATTAGAATGAGATCAAAACACTTTTGAGTCCCAAGTTACTTTTTTGGTCCGAATGATAGTTGTTCGACGATTTTGGTCCTATAAGATATTTTTCTGATAATTTTAGTTCCATAAGATATTAGCCTAACAATTTTAGTCTCAAACTAACAATTTTGGTCAATTTGAGATGTGTCTCATGCATATAAAAACAACCATGCGTTCCAAAATCCAAGATATCCCGTCAATCTGAAATCAATGTGTTGTTTAGCACCCCAAATATCTCATTAGTTTGAGACTAAAATTATCGGAAAAATATCTTATGAGACTAAAATTGTCAGAGAAATATCTAATGAGACCAAAATTGTTGAACAAATATCATTTGGGACCAAAAAAGTAACTTTTAGGATTAAAAATGTTTTGATCCTATTCTAATGGGACCAAAGTAAAATTTACTCATTGTGTTTGATTATTTTTTATGTATTATAGAAATGAGTCACATAATAAGGAAAATTGTGCAACTTTCCTGGAATGAAGTAGGTATTCTTATAATCTTATTCCTTGTGTTCTGGGAATGTGGTATTAGATGGTTTCATTTTTGGATTTCTTCATTTATTATTATTTATTTATTTATTTGTGAATTATTATAAAGTTTGGATTCATATTTTTAACCAAAAAATAACAAATGTTTTTTTAAAAATTGAATAACATAAGTTTTATTATTATCTTTTTTTTTCAATTAATACTAAGTTTAGATTAAAACATTTCAATGGAAAATGAGTAAAATAGAAAAAAGTATTTCAATGGAAAATGAGTAAAATAGAAAAAAGTAGAAAAAATTATAAATGAAAAATGAAATTAAAAAAACATGATACTTTTTTATTGACAAAATTCCGACCAAAATTCAATTATTTTATCAATTATTTTTATGTCATTTCTATCAAAATTCCAATAATATCATTTTTTATGCAACTTTGTGGATTAAACGACGACCATACCATTGTCAATTTTGACCTCCAATTTAGTAATACATATATATATATATACATATATATAGATAATTTTGACTTTCAATTCAAGAAAAAAATATTTATATAGATAATTTTGACCTTCAATTCAATAAAAAATATTTGGATCAACAATACAATATTTGCCTTAATTGATCATAAAGATTTTAACCCAAAATTATGAAATAATTTTCTTGATTATGTTTTAGTCATATCATTTTATTTAAATTGAAATAATATGTTGTATTCAATATATATATAGTACTGTTGCAAATTTAAGAATTAAACATTATATTATTCGTAATTTAAAATTATAAACTATGAGTAGTATGAAATAAGATGTGTGTGTGTGTATTAGATATTCAATTCTCTACTTATTTAAATTTAATCCAATAATAAAATGAGAATCCTGATAGTTTCTTTGTTATGTTCCAAATACATAATAAAGATTCTGTTAATAATCACTTCCCCAGAATCACATTCCCTGAAATTATATTCCCAAAAAATTTTACTTTTTTGTCCACCAAACTTGCCCTTGATACTGATAAATTCTACAACTCATTGTCGGTCAGTGCATAAAAAATCATGATTAGTTTCGAAAATAGTTTAATTAACAATATAATTTGGGTGATGGTATATTGATTTTTTAATATTTCTAATTTAGATAAAAGTTTTTTATTTAAAAAAAGCATTGTTAATTGTCGCTATGAATTAAATATCTATATACATATAAAATAAATATATGGTATGCAGATTCATTTTGTGATTGCTTTTATATTGGCTCCAGTTAATTAAATAATTATAAATAGTTTTTAATTAACTAATATAGATCTCTCTATTTATGAAAAAATCATTTGGGTTGGAAAATTTACCTTACAATTTATATATAAACCAATATCCACCATACATTCTTCAAAATTCAATGGTCTAGATTTGGTCAAAGAAGCAGTGATATTACTGTAAATAAAAGGAACTTCCAAATACGAGGTGATATTTTGGTAATTTTCACTTCAAGGCAAAAATAAGACGAACTTACAAGACGCGTGCTAATGGAGACACAATTATATACTGACGAACACATAATCATATGTTATTTGTTATGAAATAATTAAATGGCAAGTGAAAGCTAGTCAAACCAACTTTTCAACAAAAAATAAAATAAAATAATAATTTCAAATAAATATTAATTATGTACAAAGTTATGGTTATTTGATTGAAGGTTGTTACTAGGTGTTGCATTATTTGACTTCAAATCTACTACTTATTGTTTCGTTAGCATTATATAATACATTCCTTCAGCATTACATAATGCTTCTGTTAGCATACACCAATGCTAATAGAAGTAAATGATGGCATGTAATAAAATTAAATTATTGAATCCTAAAATTGATTTAATAAACCCTTATAACAATATATAATGATTCTGTTAGCATACAACAATGCCAACAATGCATAATTTTACTATTATCATTATTATATGCTAACGGTAGCATATGGCAATGCTAGCAATAACATCAACACTCATTTATGTTATCAAATATTTTAGCAACTATTATTAATACTCATTTATATTATCATTACATGTAGTATGAAAGACACATGATTGTGTTAGCATTATTATAATATTTTTATTAGCATATGACAATGATAACGTTATTAGCAATGCATTTGCAAACTCATACAAAAAATATCTCAATGCATTAATATATTGTTTGTTATTAATATATTGTCTTTCGTTAGCAATATGTTATGATTTCTTTAGCATTATATTAATAAGATATTAGCATTGTATAACTAATGCTAAAAGTCTCAATACATTAATGTATATTGTTATTTGTAAATATAATGTTCTATATTAACAATATGTTATTATTTCATTAGCATTATAATAAAACAACATTATCATTGAATAATTGTGTCAGGCGAATACAACATAGAATATATTTCTAACTAATTAATTCAAACAATATGCTAATGAAGTCCATGCTACATTAAACGTACAGAGTATCAGGAACACCAAAAACAAAAATAAAAAAATTATAACAAAAAAATAAAAATAAAAATCGATTTAAAGCCCAGATTTCTTCATTTGGAGAAACAATGTTCTAGTGTCTCATGTCTCATAAATCTTTCATTGACTTTATAGAAGACTCACATCTTGATATATCTATTTTGGTCTCCAAATAATCAGGACTTTAATTGGTATAGGTCATCATAATATCACAACATCAACATTTAAAAACATCTTACTTAGCATACGTGAAAATGTTTGTTAGCACAAATATTAACATATATAACACAAGTATAATGCCAACACAAAATATAATGATGCTAACAGATCAACCTTATTATGCTAACATCATACTACACGAATAAAAATACAATAATATATACACTAATTCTTCAACCAACAATTAATCAACGGCAAATCTGAAATCATAAACCATAAACAAAAATATATCTCTAAAAAAAGAACACACATACGCAACAAAAAAAAACCTCAATAAATTTCAGAGGACTTTCAAATCTCATAAAAAGTACTAGATGAATTCATCAAATCCACCAAAAATGAAAAACAGAAAAAACGATTGTATGCACATATGAATTAGAAAAAAATATCAAATTGATCGTAATTGTGTGAGGGTACCTAAAATATAAAAACACAGCTTCTGACAAGCTTTAATTGTTGATGTTTGATCCATTCCATATATACATATATATATATATATATATATGGGGGTGAGTTAAAATGTTTACCACCCCCTACGTAGGAAATAGGAACAAATTTGAAACTATAGATCTACTATAAATCAACGGTCTAGATTAAATTAGGATTTTAGGGATCAAATAGCAATTTTTTTACTCCGCTTTATTATTTCTGGATAGAAAAGGGTAAAAAAAAAATTCCGCAAATCAAGTCAATGTAATTATGGGAACCGCCCAAATCTATGAAATTGCTTTTAGATTTCGAATTGGTTTGCTTTAGGAGCCAAAAAATCTAGGGTTTAGTTTGAGCAAACTGTGAGCAGACCACATTTTTCATCAACCCAAGAATCACAGTTGGAGACGTCGGCAACATATACAGCAAAGGACAATGACCGGCAGCCGTTCAATGAGAAGTAACCCAGCTTTTAGTTCGTGATTTTTTTCCGTCACTTTGGTTGCTAACAGTTGTCTTTTTGTGTGTTTCTGCATCGGGTGGTTTTTTTTTTGCACTATTTTTTACAGAGAAAAGTGACGAGATTTGATTTTAGTTCTTTTGGTTTTTTGCTGTATTTTTTTTTGCGGTTCGCGGATATATGTTTCCCATGGATTTTTTAATGAAAAGTGTTTGAAACTATTAATAATTAATGGTATGAATCTTAGTGTGGTTGTTTGGATTTTTTGTGATGAATAATGCACACGTGTTTACAAAAGATGTGAAATTGATCAAATTATTCATGGGGGGGACCGCTTAGAAATAGTAGTTTGGGAAGTGCTACAATTTGAAGAAGGCTGCTGAGTCTTATTTGTTTGCTAGCTTTTTATATGCAGAGATAGCAATTAATTTGGTTATCGTTAGCATATTAATGTGTTATATTTAGCAAATATTTGAAATTATCAAAATTATGAATGTTAGTAGCAGATTGCAGTTTTATTTGGTTAAAGATTGCAAATATATTGGATAGTAATAGCAAACTAAATTGTTGTATTAACAAATGATGTTGAAATTGATAGCATTCTTGTTTGCTAGATTTTCTTATGCATGGAGAGCAATTAATTTGGTTATCATTAGCATGTTAATGTGTTATATTTAGCAAATATTGTTGCTGGAGATTTCATTCGTTTCGTGTGTTGAAATTATCAAAATTATGAATTATAGTAGCCTATTGCAGTTTTATTTGGTTAATGATTGCAAATATATTGGACAGTGTTTGCAAACTAAATTGTTGTATTAGCAAATGATGTTGAAATTGATAGCATTCTTATTTCCTTGCTTTTCTTATGCATGGATAGCAATTTATTTGGTTATTGTTAACATATTAAAGTTTTTGAATGTTAGCATTGTTTTTTGTTTGATGACATATAACAGACATATAAGATCTTTATTAGCAAATATATGGATGTTTATAGCAAATAAAACTGAATCTGTTGCCAAAGTTACTTAATTAAACAAGTGCTACAATTTGAAGCAGTCTGCAAAAGAGTATTTGTCTTTATACCTTTTTTTAAACAGGGATATCAATTAATTTGGTTATCGTTAGTATATTATTGTGTTATATTTAGCAAATATTATTGCTTGAGATTTCATTATTTTCGTGTTTTGAAATATGTGGGTGTCGGTTAGCAAAAAATGAGAATTTGAAAATTGTTGATTTGTTTCTTCCTGTTTCCCATCTTTTGATTGTTTGTTTATGTAGGTGGGAGACATCCAAGTGATCACGTCACGAGGAGCAAACAACAAAAAGATGTAATAGGTATACACTTCTCGTGTTATATTTAGCAAATATTGTTGCTTGAGATTTCATTATTTTCGTGTTTTGAAATTATCAAAATTGTGAATGTTAGTAGCAGATTGCAGTTTTATTTGGTTAAAGATTGCAAATATATTGGACAATAATAGCAAACTAAATTGTTGTATTAGCAAATGATGTTGAAATTGATAGCATTCTTGTTTGCTAGCTTTTCTTATGCATGTATAGCAATTAATTTGGTTATCATTAGCATATTAATGTGTCATATTTAGCAAATATTGTTGCTTGAGATTTCATTATTTTTGTGTGTTGGAATTATCAAAATTATGAATTATAGTATCATATTGCAGTTTTATTTGGTTAATGATTGCAAATATATTGGACAGTGTTTGCAAACTAAATTGTTGTTTTAGCAAATGATGTTGAAATTGATAGCATTCTTCTTTCCTTGCTTTTCTTATGCATGGATAGCAATTTATTTGGTTATCGTTAACATATTAAAGTTTTTGAATGTTAGCACTGCTTTTTTGTTTGTTCACATGTAGCAGACACATAGGATCTTTATTAGCAAATCTCTGGATGTTTATAGCAAATAAAACTGAATCTATTGCCTAAGTTATTTAATTAAACAAGGGCTACAATTTGAAGCAGTCTGCAGAAGAGTATTTATCTTTATAACTTTTTTTAAACAGGGATAGCAATTAATTTGGTTATCGTTAGCATATTATTGTGTTATATTTAGCAAATATTTTTGCTTGAGATTTCATTATTTTCGTGTATTGAAATATGTGGGTGTCGGTTAGGAAAAAATGAGAATTTGATTCTATAGTGTTTGGCTAGGTTTGAAAATTGTTGATTTGTTTCTTCCTGTTTCCCATCTTTTGATTGTTTATTTATGTAGGTGGGAGGCATCCAGGGGATCACGTCACGAGGAGCAAGCAACAAAAAGATGCAAGAGACATTGAAGCTATTATTACGAGGAATCTCTAGTATAAGGCATAATTCGATTTTGACACTATCTAGGTTCCTAATTGCGTTTTGAGTTTTTCCAGATTGATGATTATGTGATGCATTATAGATTATGTTAAAATTTGAATAATTGGTTTACATTTATTCATAACTGAAAAATCAATTTGAATGATAAAAAAAATCATAAGTAGTTAGCAAACAAATATATATTGAATAGAACCTGACTGACATGTAATCAAATAACAAACTCAAAGTGAGAAATCGGTTCAATGAATTTGTGAAAAATGAAATTAACTCGCAAACAACATTGCAATACGAAGCAAAGAAAATACTTTGGATATCATTTGACTGACATTTAAATAAATTACATTGCGATCTAGCAAAAAATGCATGTGTGGAAAAAAACTGAATTAGCAAATAATAATGTAGTAGTTAGCAAACAATATATTATAAATAGCGAAAGTCTGACAGTTAATTTACTCACATAGTCACGATGAGAACCTGGAACAATTCATGCGTGAAAAATAAATGAATTAGCAATAAATATTGAAAATGTTAGCAAATTATATTTTGGGAATAGCACTTGCTTGGCATTTTATTAAAAAGAGACGAATACTTAGCAAATAATAGTTAGTAAAGGGTGATTATACGATCGAAAATTGACAATTAAAAAAAGAAAATATTTTGAATATCAACTGAATGACATTTAAATAACTTTCATTGCGATGTCGCAAAAATGCATGTATGAAAAATAATTGAGTTAGCAAGCGATATTGTAGTAGGTAGCAAACAATATATTGCGAATAGCGAATGTGTGACAGTGAATTAACTCACATACTCACAACGGCACTTGCCTGTCATATTATTAAATACGAAATTCAACAACATGTATATACTTGTGATGTGCATGGTAAAAAAATAAAGCATATTCATAAAAAATATGATTGAAGACAACAAACAATAAGCCTTTTTGCAATTCATATTAATACAGGTGTAATAAAATAAGAATAAAACACAGATTCGCATCCATCATGCTGTTCGACAAAAAATAAATAAGCGTGTCTGCTGTTTCAAATGTAAAATAACATTTGTGAGAACAACTACCAAAATATGGAGAAATCAAGACCGCTTAGGTAGTGGACAGTTCCTCGCATCATGACGTGCCTTTTCTTGACAGTTGCTACACAATCGCAAGGGCTTGTTTGCTACTCTGATTGACTTCTCAACACAAGATGGTATACGACTGTCACTGCCTTTAGTCTTCACATGTATTGGTGGGTTAACAACTACTTCATCCGGTCGGGCACAACCATAGAATATAGTTTGTGCATTGCCAGAAATCAACACATCTTTTAGTTCTTTCATCCCTCTCAGTAAAATATGCATCTTGTCCATGTCGCCTTCAAATATCTTTTGAACTCTTCAGTTACTAACGAGTGTGTATGACCCTCCCTAAAGCCAGAAACAACGTATCCATCTTGACCACACAGTTTCAAAGTTATTCGAGCCATACAGTTCACTCTCTTCGATACTCTATGTCGTTTCTGCTTAGCACCATCACCCACTACATCCGCAACCGCATTCTTTTCACCTTCATGACTGCATAACACATACCTCCATAAAATAACACCATCATTAGACCTTCTAGCCATACCACGACGAATATCAAACCCAGTAGCTGCACCATAATTCTTATAAAAAATAATACCATCCTCTATACTTTTGAACTTCTGTCCAACAAACGGTTTCAACGATGTTTCACACTCTCGTATATTATCACCACTCGCATGATTTTCTGTAGGAAAAATACTGTCTGCCATTTTTAAAAATTAAACTTCATGAAACTATATAAATTAAAAATTAAAAACAAACATTATATCCGTGTAAGTAATATTGTTTCATTGTAGATAGATTAAAATTAGCAAAAATTTTGACATTGGTTATCCAATCGTATTCCGTTGATAGCAATATTTTTACATTGAACTGAAAATATATGTCATGAAACCCATGCATAAAAAATAAGAATTACTATAAACACATATAACAAACAACTCACACTAATTAAATCACAATCACAATACGACTATCGCCCATTCATAAAATTCTGACTTATGAAATTAACTTGCATTCGTAATGAAAAACATATATGATTGATATTGAATGAGTTAAAATGGCGAAATGAAAAACACAACTACAATCAATGCATTAGTAGAGTGCCTTAATTAGCAAACATTTTTGCGTTAGATAGCATATCCTATGTCGTTGATAGCAACATCTTTACATTAACCTGAAACACACGCAAAACTAGAAATCCCAACTATAAGCGATATAAAACATGAATTCACGTGGGTTTTCCAGAATAACTCAAACTATAACACACATCACTACTCTCCAAACTATCGTACAACGTTTCGACACAATTTTTTAAATTTATTTTTTCTGTTTACACAACCCTAAACCAATTAATATACAAAACTTAAACTAAAACCCACTCACATATACAAACATAATTTTTTCTATCAAAACCGTGAACCGACTAACAAATAAATTTGACCACGATAATTACACATTGAATACCTGGATTTTCCATCAATATTGCAATCTTCAGTTTATATATCGCCGTTCAAAAAACTTTGAAAAATTTAGCGAATAATGCAGAAGTTAATGAATTCTTTCAACTTCCAAGGAACCGTTTAAAGAATATTACTACGTGTTAATAAAAAAAAGAGCGTGACGGCTGAGGGAAAAAAAAGTCCGACTAATTAATTTCATAGTGAATCGAAATAAAATCCAAAATTACATGGATTATGGAAATTTCCCTAAAACGTGGGATTAGATTTTCACATAATAATGTGAATTACAAATATAACCCTTATCTAATTAAATTACTAAATAATTACAATCTAATCCTTACTATAAAAACGGATCCTCACCATCCAACAAATTACATCCTGTTTGAACTCAGATATATATATATATATATATATATATATATATATATATATATTCCTAGTTCCTACACAGGTACTTGGTTCTCATTTGATCTCTATACTATATAGGGATGGGTTAAAATGAGAACCATACCCCCATGTAGGAACTAAGAACCATTTATATCCATAGATCTCAACCAATTTAATGGACCAGATTGATTTTAGATTTTAGGGACCAAACTGCAAAATAGTATTTTTTTAATAAAAATTCGTGCTTCATAAGGGTATTATTGACCAACTGAAAATTCCCATAATATCACGTCCCACATATTTAGGCATAATTATGGGATGAATTTTACAGATAATATAGAATCTGATAGTTTCGTTCAATAGCAGGGTATATTGATAGCAAAATTTGGGTTATTGAAAAGAGAAGGAAAACCTACAAAAATCACGTCCAGCCGCCGCCTTCACCCACCGCCCTCTTCATCGCCGCCTCCAACCTCTCCCGTCCACGTCGCCGCCTCCGTCCTCCGCCCTCCTCCACGTCGACGAATGCCCTCACCTCCGCCCTCCTCCACGTCGCCGCCTCCGCAATCCGCCCTCCTCCACGTCGATGAACGTCCCGCCGCCACCAGCCTCCATATACAAGTTTTGCTCTGCTTTTAGTTGTAATCTTTAAGTGTAGTTTTTAGGGAAATAAATATATATTTATTTTGCATCCAGGTCCAGGTTCCGACATCTGGTTCTGAAACCATAGAATGCAGTGTGTGCCAGCATCCATTCCTTGTCAGCGCACATTGAGAGAAAATTCGGTTTGTTTCTTGCAATCCATTTGTGAAATTATGCACCACTTTGCATAGTGCAAAATTATTGTAAATGAAATTATATCCTATTGTTGTTACAACATTATTTTGTTATCATCATGGTAAATAATGATTGATAGATTGAGTTTCGAAACCTAAATATCTTCCCTCCAATTTTATGGAGATTGGGTTTTTTTAAATCGTTCTATTTAATAGTTTTCATTTGGTTTGGTTTAATTTGATAGATTTATCAAATTAGTATTATATTATTAGCAAGGTAGTAACATATGTTTAGTAGATAATCATAATATGATGTGCTTTTATGGGTATTTGTTTTTTGATATTTATAGCAAATTGGGTTGTTGATAGCAATTTTAAATTTTGTTAATAACAAATTTGTATGCAATTATTAGCAAGTTAGTAATCATTTGGGCACAAAATATATTCGATGGTTCTTCCCATGGTCTTTTTAAATTGCAGCTGCAAGTTCATTCAAATGTGAATATTTGTATGGTTTATCCAATTACCCAATTGTATGGAATATATTTTTGTTTTATTGCTAGGTTTTGTTAATAGCAAATTAACCTTAAATATATAGCAGACTTAAAATTATTTATAGCATATTATTAAGATATGATTATCATTTTTTATGGGTTTGAGTTTTTGATTATTTGATCTATTCATTGGTTTCAATTTTATCTGATATGATTGTGTATTTAGCACGTTATATACATATAATTAGAGAATTAGTTAAATGTTAATAGCAAAGTATTAAGAAATGTTTTTTTTTTAACGGGTGTTTTTTGTTTATAACAAATTTATAGTTTGTTTTTAGCAAATGAGTTACAGGGTATTAAAAAAGGTTATGGGTATTGGGTTTTGCTTAATCGTTGTATGTATTGGTTTTTAATTAATATGATTTGGTGTATTTAGAAAATTTGTAACATATTATTAATGATCTTTATTTGTGTTGATTTTATTTGGCTTGATGTATTAAGTAAATTAATAAGATATGTTTTCAAATGAGTTACAAGTGATTAAAAAAAAGTTATGGGTATTTAGCTTGTGTTTATTGCAAATTGATATTGTATATATAGAAAATTGAATTCCTGCTATTTAAAAATAATGCTATAATCACATCTAGAAAATAGATTTTCACAAAAAAATTTTACCGATTTTCACATAAAAAATATTACCGATTTACTATTAACACATCTATAATTTGCTAATTACATATGCAAAATTTGCACACATACATTCATGCGAGTTTAAGTATTTTTTTTTCTTAATAACTTGAAAACTTCCACAACCAAATACGAAAAACATCTACCTTTTATAATAAATAAGAAATGACCATCATCTGCAAACATATCAGTATCATGTAAAGCACATTGAACCCATTTAAAAAAAATGACCATATTATCGTAAAAAAAATATTACCGATTTGCTATTAACACATCTATAATTTGCTAATTACATATACAAAATTTGCACACATGCATTCATGCGATTTTAAGTATTTTTTTTTTCTTAATAACTTGAAAACTTCCACAACCAAATAGAAAAGCATCTAGCTTCTATAATAAATATGAAATGACCATCATCTGCGAACATATCAGTATCATGAAAAGCACATTGAACCCATTTTTTAAAAAAAAGACCATATTATTGTATAAAAAAATACCGATTTTCACATAAAAAATATTACCTATTTGCTATTAACACATCTATAATTTGCTAATTATATATACAAAATTTTCACACATACATTCATGCGATTTTAAGTATTTTTTTCTTAATAACTTGAAAACTTCCACAACCAAATACGAAAAGCATATACCTTCTATAATAAATATGAAATGACCATCATCTGTAAATATATATATATATATATATATATATATTCACATAAAAATATTACCAATTTGCTATTAATACATCTATAATTTGCTAATAACATATACAAAATTTGCTAAAAGTCATATGTACGATTCCCGAACAGAATCAGCCTAGATTAGAAAACTAATGTGTGGGTATGTTCTTCAATAAAAACAGTCACGATGTAACCATATTCTGCAATATATTTTAGAACCAAACGAGCCATACAATTTACTCTTCTTGAAACTCTACGTCTCTTCGTCTTCTTCTCCTTCTTATCATCATTGTTCACTTCATCTGGAAGTGAATTTTTTTGCCCTTCACGATTACATACCACTTACTTCCAAATAAGAACACCATCAATCTTTTTTTCTGATCCAAGACGAATATCGAAACCACTTGCTTCACCATAAACCCAATAAAAGGTAATTGCTTCTTCGATATTTTTAAACTGCTGACCAACAAATGGCTTCAAAGATTAATTACATTCTGGTATGTAGCTTCCACGAGGACCCAAAACTGAATCAACATTAATTCCTGCTATATAAAATAATGCTATAAGCACGTATAGTATATGCTATACACGTATATATAATATGTTATAAAAATTTCATACTTTAAAAGTAATCATGCATGCGCTATTTTGTTCTCAAAATGAAATTGTATACAAGCATCACACAATATGCCCATATCATATAAGGGTCAAACCAAAAAAACAACATGAACCTATTCAATAAAATGGAAGATGAATTTGCTAATTCAAACTAAAAAAATGTCCACCTTATCGTCAAATCATAAATTAAACTCAGAAATAAAAATATGATTGACGTGCTATCAACACATATATAATTTGCTAATAAACATATGCATACGCTGCTAAAATACATTATTCTTTTGCTCATATACATTCATGCGATTTTAACTATTTTTTTCTTAAGAACTTGAAACCTTCCACAACCAAATACAAAAAATCATCTATCTTCTATAGTAAATATGATATGATTATTATATGCGAACATCTCAGTATCATGTAAAACACATTGAAACAATTTCCAAAAAAAATATCCACCTTATCGTGAAAAAAAAAATTAAACTCACAAATAAAAGTATGATTGAGTTGCTATTAACATATATATAATTTGCTAATAATGTATGAAAAATTTGCTAAAATTCGGCCATACGATGCCCTAACAGATTTCGCCCAGAACTCCACACATACAAAGAAATATTACTGGAGAAAGAATATAATACCTGTAACTTTCATAATATATACGATAATTGGCGTGATGGTAATATTCGATCGAATAAGAACTTGTGAAAAATGACTCCTGCAAATGAACAGACAGACGATGAAATCCGACAAAGTCGACGCCGACGAACAGACAGACGATGAAAACTAATCTGGAATGGCTTTTTCGATTGTAAGATTCGTACCTTTGAAGATGTTGAACAGGTGTGTGATGAATTAAAATATGAAATAACGATAGATACAACTCTGTAAAAAATATCAGAGATAACCGCTCAAAATAATAAAAAAAACCATTCCAATCTAAAATCCCACTATATATGGAACAGATATATTTACTACAGATTTTTAATATGCATTACAATGACATATATACCCTTAACTTAATATAATTATTAACATATTGCATTTTTGACCCCATTTTTCCAAGATTAATCTCAACCTTACAAAATAAATGATCCAACACTCCAGATTAGTTCCTAGTTCCTACACAGGTACTTGGTTCTCATTTGATCTCTATACTATATATATATATATATATATATATATATATTCTTCTTTTGCTAGATAATTTGACAATTGACATTATATTGTTGACTACCTGACTTCAACGCTTCCACATTTGATTCTTGTTTGTACCCTTAATATTATTTAGTCGCCCATTCCTCGAACATCCGAATAATAAAAATTCACATTCAAAAGAAAGAAAGAGATCTCAGGTTTGAAACGCCCCTATTCAATTACGAGTTAGAATTTCAGTCTATACATAAGTTCACCGGTGTCAAATCTTCTTATGATAGTAGCTCGGTGAGTCGAATTATTTTCATTAAAGCATCCATTTTAGTTGTTATGATTGCAACTTAGATCACCAATTTCAAATGAAATTTAATTTCTTATTCTAATATCAATATTTTAAGTCTTAAATAATGTTACTGTGATAAATAAAACATCATCAGTTTGCAGATAAATAATCATACCACTCTTCTTTATATATATAATAAAAACAATACCACTTTACTATATACCTTAACAACTATGTTAAAAAAAAAGGCTTGAACAACATTAAAAAAAAAGGAAATATTGTTCAAAAGAGGCAATTCATAGTTCCATACTGAAATTTGAGGGCAACACACACCCACCCTGCCACTAAGGATTATTATTTAATAAAATAGTGTTCACACCCAAAACAGAAAGGAACATCTCAAATTATCAAAATCTCCACTTCTGATGACTTTGTCGCCTACCTACATCTCGATATACTTTTATTTTTCCTTGATTTATTTGATGATTTTCATGCACCGAAAATAGTTAAATAATATAATAATCCCTCACATTTTCGTACATCGCACACTTCACACGCTCTCTCTCTCTCTCTCTCTCTCTCTCTCTACTGAAACTGTAGTCTCTCTGGGGCTCCAACCCAACCATCCCTCGCCACATTCTTTCCGACTAAACTAAATGAATGTCTGCGTCTCTGCGGAACAATTGAATATAAGCAAATCAGGACAGAGTTGAATTCGATTAACCTTATTTTTTCTTTTTTTTTTTTTTTTCCCCATTTCTGTTTCTACTGGTCTCATTCTTTAGTCTTTACTCTCTCTGTCCCAAGTGAGAGAAAATTTCAGTGGCCCTTTTGAGGAAACGAGGTAAAGTTTAAATTTTTAACTTCTGAGTATGTTTTGTTTTTCAGAAATTATCTTTAGAACTCGAGGTTGATGATTTTTGCGATTTTTTTTATGAGATCATGTGAAATGCCTTCTTTTATGGTGAAGTAGAAACTAACTCAATGTAGATTGAGCTTGAAGTGTTAGCGGTTTTTTAGGACATATATCTAATTGGCAGAAATAGCAGGTTGGGTGAGATCTAGTAAATTGATATATTCAAGCTCAATTATTTGAAGTGCTGTATCTTCAAGGGTTTCGTTTGCAGTGGTATGTTCACACAAAATATGCTGAACGTAGTAATCATGACTGCCTTTTTTTTTTATTGCTTGAGAAAAGATTTTGCGCCAATGTGTATGGGGACTTAATCTGCGGGGCAAATAGAAGGAAAAATAGAAGAAATAGTTCAGAGTTTGTACTGGGAGTTTGTGGTTTTTCAACTGTTTGCTGTAGCTATTGCTAGAATGATTTATTTTGACACTTAAGTTAGTGGCCATTTAGCACTAAAACTATCTGAAGCCTCAGTAATGATTTATCGAGAGAAATATTTGGTTGCTTGCGAGAAACTGTGCATCAAACGAGTTTTAGAAACTGCGCATCTATGGTCAAAGTGAAGTGCACTCTTGATTTATCTGTGGCCAAACAGTTTCTCGGCTCACTGCAATACACTTTCCTATTTATTATCTATTAACATTGGTTTCGAGATATATGCTAATGCTTGGCTGAGACATTCTATGAAGGGTTAAGTGCAGAATAATTCACGTCCTTCAATTATTTTTGCAAGTAATCATGCATTTTTATTTTTGTCAATGTTATTGATTTACTTTCAATTTGTTGCAATTCCATGCACTACCCCTAAGTCCGGAAAATTTTAACTGAAATTACACTGAATATATATTAATATGAAGTGCATAATAAGTTTTGATGCTATGTTTTCATACTGCAAATGCCAAAATCAAAGAAAGATAGGTTTAAATTTAGTTTAATTTTGCCGAAATTAGGGGATCATGCGTCAAATTGCAACAAATTGAAAGTTTATTATTGGCATTACTAAGATTAAAAAGATACAATTATATCACGAAAAATGATAAAGGTTTTGATTTGTTTTGCAATTAATCCTTCCTGATTATAAGTCTTGACATGCTGATCTGCAGAGTGTCCCACTAGTCGATGTTCAACAATAAGTCTTGGTTGAAATTAGAATACAAGCAGTTATTTCATAGTTCTAAAATAGTAAGCTAATAAATTGCTTAGGCTGAGATATCCAAATTTGTATGTCCTATCTTATTGTCAGCATACGAACCAGAGAGCTTTTGAATACAAAAAGAATGCTTTAAGTTCAACTTTATTTGTCATTAGTTATAATCTTTTCTGTAACTGTCAACTCTGGAAAAGGATGCTGATTCTTGCAATGCTTTTTTTCAGAGTAACTTCATGTTGTTTGTGACCATTTAGTTGACATTGGATTCTAGCTATCTCTCTCTCAAAAATCTTGAATGCTTGTCTTGCTTAGGTTTGAAGCAGTGATCTAGAAGGTAACAGCGCATCCAAAATGGCGGATACCAGTCCTAGAACAGATACGTCAACTGATGCTGAAACAGAAGATAAGAATTTGAGGGTATCTAAAATGCTTTATTATACAATATGCACATTTTCTTTCTCAGGATATGTATTCTTTTTTACATATATAAAGCATCATGAATGAAGGAGAAACATTTTCTTTTATATATACGAATACTACCACTCATAATTTCAGTGGTGTATCCATAACTGCCTACTTTCTATGTTTGCAAAAGTACCAGATGCCTTCTATTTTGAGCAAGATAAAGTCAGTTAATTACTGAAATAACAATTGCGGTTGTTCCTTCTGCAGTTTCCAGACAATCAACTTCACCTTGCAGTTGCTTCGGATGGCAGTGATAAGTCCAGAGATCAAAAGGTCTTTGAATTATTGATTTCAGCAATCAGCACATGCATTATTTTTATCCAAGTGTATGATCTCAACTACCTCCTGCAGACACTGCGCAGGCTTGCTCAAAATCGTGAAGCTGCAAGAAAAAGCCGCTTGAGAAAAAAGGTAAACCTTTTAAAATAGGCATCTTTTACCTAACATGCTTGCACCATATTCTTGCATGTTTCTCATTGATGTGTCATTTCTTCATTAGAGCGTAGTTATAATTCATGAAACTGATGTCGTATTTGACCACCACTCATTCATTGGTATGTTTTCTAGATGTGCTTACATTTACTGCTATATGCACTTGCAATATATTGATCATACATCCAGCTACTGAAGTAAATGCCTACCAGCTTTCAGTCTCCATTAGCTATTATTCATTGCTTTTTGGGATTGACAGTTACGGAAAGCTGTTGTTGGCCCATGATTCGTCTCTTTCGGGCACCAATTTTGATAATATCTTAAATTTTTTGTTTCGTTTTCGATGTAGGCATATGTTCAACAGCTAGAAAGCAGCAGAATGAAGCTGACACAACTTGAGCAAGAGCTCCAACGAGCTAGGCAGCAGGTTCTATTCTTTTTTCTTACTGCACACCAATTACAGAAATACAATTCCTGTGGAAGTCTTCTTTCTTTTTCAATTTTGTGAATGTGTTTTCTTTGCTGAAGGGGATATTTGTCTCAAGTTCTGGAGATCAATCTCAGTCCACTGGTGGAAATGGTATGATTATCTGGACACTCTGATTCTGATTCTTGTGCATGAACACTTTCTGATAAATACTAGTTAAACTGATCTATAAAATTAGAGATCTTCAGAGCTTAAGAAGGTCTATAATCTGGAGTTTTAGTGGTTTGCCCTTTAGTGCTAAAATTATACTTGGAAAATGTGGCATGGAATTGGAGTGACCAGATAAGTATCAAATAATTAATTAATCAAAGCAACCTAATTATTGGAAAGTGGGAACTAAAACTAGGCCAAGAGTAGCTGAAGCAATCACAAGTGCAAGTAAGTGAAGCCAAGTGGCAAGCTTCTCCTCATTCTTTTGCTTGGTGTTACAGAATATGGCATATTGGTTGGTTTATTGATGAGCTATGTGTTTCTCTTGCTTGAACCTGACTTTGGTTCCTTCTCTATTCACAACATACACTAGAAAGTAACATAATAACTGAAGCATTAAAATAAAATAGATATAAAATAATCCAAATAATAAAAACAAATTGAGCGGGCCAATGTGTAGGACCTATGCCCCCACTTTATTATAGCAGTTGTTGTAACTTGTAAGTCTTATGAATTAGACAGTAAGACAGTGAGGTAGATAAGCTATATAGATGGTTGAAAGAAAGTAAACTTACATCTGCTATTTGTCGAGTAATAATGGTATTTGACTTGGCTCCTCACACATCAGGCCATGAATGTTACTTCCAGATCTTGGCGGAACTACGTCATTGGTGTTAGTGCCTTGCAAGTGGTAATACTTGGCCTTCCATTGTTTGCAGATAATTGACTTACCAAGAGGTTTATGAGGGATGCACTTGAATAAGGATGTCTTTTACCTTTAACATGATGCGACTTTTATTGTTTAAGTAACTGATTACGGTTTCAGTTTCTGTCCCTCTACAATTCTTAGATAGGTAAAAGAGAAAGAAGGTTCATGTTTGAATGATGCAATTACATGTAATAATAGAATACTCAAACTTCTTCTCATAATATGTATACTAGGAGTGTGAGATGAGTTGGTTGATAAAATTGCATTGGTTTTTAAATGTTCGAAGCTTTGGCCTTGGTTGCTAGACATGTGGTTTCCCTGTGAATACTTATTTGTTATGGTCAACATTGGTACTTTCGCAAGTTCAAGTTTTTTAGCCAACTTCAATCTTCTTAAAAAACACTTGTAAACCCCATGTTTCTAGGTGCCTTGGCCTTTGATGTTGAATATACACGGTGGCTGGAGGAGCACAACCGGCGTATTAATGAGCTCAGAGGTGCTGTAAATTCTCATGCCGGTGATGGTGAACTTCGCATCATAGTGGAGGGCATTGTGGCACACTACGATGAACTTTTTAGGATAAAAGGGGATGCTGCAAAGGCTGATGTGTTTCACATTTTGTCAGGCATGTGGAGGACGCCTGCTGAAAGGTGCTTCCTCTGGCTTGGTGGATTTCGCTCATCTGAGCTTCTTAAGGTAAGTCACCTCAATTGCTTCAAAATCTGCACGTCCATGTTACATCTTTTCCTTCCACACCCTCATTAAGCAGCAATTAATTTGGATTCTTACCTTCTTGTAGATTCCCGGATGCATATTTTGTTCTGGTACAGATCTGCCAAATTCTTTCTTTCATTCACCACTTTATCTCTGGCATATTGGTATTTATAAACTCCACAGAGTATAAAAACTGTGTGTTTGACATTTTATTTGCTTGATAGAATGAAAAACATCTAATTTAGATCAATAGCCAATTTTTTCAGTCTGTTAATATACGTTTCTCCTTGATGTACACTTGGTTCTTCTATGTTGATTTAGTGAAAACAAGTAAAATAAGGAGTTCTAACCTGCACCTTCTACATTAAGATAACGTAGCTTTAATAAAATCTTTCCAATTTAAAAACTTTACCCCTTCCAATTTACAATCATTGTACCTCTATTAAGGAAGAAGTCAAAGTCCCCTAGCTGTGAGATGTACTTGCCTTGAGTTCCCTAATGAGTATAACTACATATTATTCTTGTACCTTTCCTTTAGTTCCTATGTACTCTAATGTGTACAACCTTGTGATTCACAATGATTAAAAAAAAAAAAAAAAAGAACATGTGTTGCACATTTATGTGATCATAGTTCCTGGATTGATGTGAAAGACACATTGGTTGCTTATTGTTTCAAACATATCACTGAGGAGTTCTAAAATTTACTCCCTCTCTCTCAGTTGGTCTGAGGAAGTATGAATGCCCTTCTCTATTCTTATTTGCATTGCCTGTTGGTCAATATCAAGAATCTTCAGAAACTGTATATTTGAACTTGATAATTGTATTGGTTTGAAGCAATTTGGTTATAGATGGCGGATGTATATGATTTTTTCCTTTATACAAGGTTGTGCTTATGGTTTTCATCCTTTAGCATTGTGCTTTTATGTAGTAAGAGACTATCAATCAGCTTTCTAGTGCCTACTGTTTTGTTTTTGGCCATTTTATGTTGGTCAAATTAGACTTAAAAGTCTTGGTCTTCTTGTTTCCAGCTTCTCATGAACCAGTTAGAGCCATTGACTGAACAGCAGTCGTTGGCCATCAACAACTTGCAAGAGTCATCTCAGCAGGCTGAAGATGCACTGTCGCAGGGTATGGAAGCATTGCAGCAATCTTTGGCTGAGACATTAGCTGGTTCTCTTTCTCCATCGAGTTCTTCTGGAAACGTTGCTAACTACATGGGTCAGATGGCTATGGCTATGGGAAAGTTAGGAACTCTTGAGGGCTTCATTCGTCAGGTATCTTTACACAGTTTAACATAATATGTACTCACACGAGGCGCTAACATGCATTTGGTGTTGCATCTATATTTATCACGGTTATTGCTTCTAGTGAACTCATAAGAAATTGGTGGAATGCATCATGCATTTTGTGGTATCCAAATTTCTGCTGAAGATTCTTATTGATCACTAATCCTTAACTTGGAGACATTCTTTCTTTCTTTCTTTCATTCTTTTATTTTTTAATGTAGAGAAAGAAATAGGGATCATATTTTTTAAGCATACTGTATCTCCCAACTCTACCCATTGTTGTTACTCGCATAAAAAATCTATGTGAAGCTTTGATTTTTTTTATTTTTTTTATCATAGTTCATCTACTTTATAGTAGTAGCAAGGTTTATTATATGAATAAATTGCAATTTAGATAGTATATAACACACACACACACTGACACATGGGGCGGGGGGGGGGGGGGGTATGTGAGTCAAGCCTACGATGAAAATTCAAAATCTACTCAAGGTTTGTCGAGTCGAGCTCAAGTTTGAACTACTCGAGAAGCTACCGAGGTCGAGCTCCAACTCCAGCTTCATAATAGTGAGCTCAACAGGCTTGCGAGCATGTTGAGTTGAGTCGAGCTGGAAAAATTAAATAAATATAATTTTTATTTTAATATTTATACATAATCGAGTCGAGCTTCGAGTTTTCTTATCGAGCTCGATAAGGCTAATATTCGGTTTGATTACACCCCCCCATATCGACACACACATGTACATGAGCAAATCTCAAGAGTTACTATACTAAATACATTGCATTGTATATCATGTGTGATGAATGGGAATTGAAATCTCCAATTGCAGGCTGATAATCTGAGGCAGCAGACTCTTCAACAAATGCACCGTATATTAACAACCCGACAATCAGCTCGAGCTCTTCTTGCAGTGAGTGACTACTTCTCTCGTCTCCGTGCCCTTAGCTCTCTCTGGCTGGCTCGCCCTCGGGAGTAATATTTCTTGTTGTTGTAGTCATTTGTTGGATGAAGACTGTTTATCTCCTTATTAAGAAGACGACGCACCTGCCCCAAGTTTGTCATTGTCAGAAACGGCCCCGGTACACACCACAATGTTCCATCTGGGGATTGACAGTGCAAATGCACACGGAGAATGATGCTCTTCTGCTCTCATGTTGTATAAATTAATCAATCTACAACATTTAGTTAGCTGTAACTGTAAGTGATTGTTTTGCAACAGTGTAATCATGTATTAATTAATGGAATGGAAAGAGTTGTTGCAATTGCAAGTGAGTTTGGGAATGTGCCCTATTTATTCCTGCAGGTGTCGATTATTTATTTGTAGGTTGATGACATACTTTTTAAGCCATCTCACTCATATATTTCTACTTTTTAGTTCTTATGATGCAATTTCCTCCAAATCTGCTATTCATTCATGTGCACCATTTAGTATTTACAAACCATAAAGGACGAGTATAAATATAAATTAGGTTAAAAAGCATACTTGAGTCCTTTAAGATGCATTGTTAAATTGTTAATTAACTATGTGGAAATGTATTATTTATTGCAAAGATGATATTTTTAGTTATAATTACAAAGTGCTGATTTTGTTGTTTTAATAAAAATCTAAATACAAACACTTAATTTTACCTAACTAGAACCAATTCAAAAACTCATAATGGTAGGAGAGGAGAATGCCCTTTTAAAATAGAAAATATTTAAAAATAATTTGGCAGCATTAATTCTTACACTGTATCTCTTGCATTTACGCACACCGAAAATATGTTCATGGAATTGGGACAAAACAGGGATGGGGTCACACGTGAGCACCTCCGTCTTACACGGTTAATCATTCGCATTCGCACAACGACACCGTTTTTGGCCTCAAATTAATGAGAATTTCACCCTCATTTTCACCTAATTAAAGTTTTAATTATATAAACATGCATTTGCATTTGCATTTAATTAATGAAAAATTTAAATGGAAACTCCAACGTCTAGTACACGATGATCGGATCACCTTATCCTTGCTCTATAAATATCTCACTCTCCCCCTCTTTCGTTGCTGCGAACTGTTGTTTCTGTTTTACCTACAGTGTGCGTGTGTGTGTGTAAACGTGCGAGAACAGAGAGAGAGAGAGAGAAAGAGAGGAATCGGAGAGAGAAAGTTGGTTGCTCTGAAGGTTTCTTCTACTGTGTACGCTCTTTCTCCCCCTTTTCTCCTTTTGAATTATTATAATCTGCTTCTTAATTCATTCTCGTCGAGCTTTATTTTTTTCATCATTATTATTTTATTTTTGTTGCGGATGTGTTTTGGCCTGCGTTTGGCTACGTGAGAGGTTATGATTCTGTTATTTTGTGCGTTGTATGGAGATGTTTTGTAGCAGTAATCATATATCGGTTTTTTACTTTCTTTCAATTTTCGTGGAATCTGATTATAATTTGATCTATGTTTGTATTCTAGAAAATTGTTGGTGGCTGAATACTTTAATTGGTCATTTACGTTGAAATTAAGTAAAAGCGCATTCATTTGTTTTTAATCGGAAAATGAAAAAGGATAGCAGCACCTTAAGCCTAGATTTTCGAGATTATTACTGTAATTTGCATCAGCTAAATGTACGTTTATAATTATCCTTTAAGCGTTGGGGATCTATAGAAAATCTGTGCTGGCTTCCTACATTTTCTGAACTTTATGTGAAATAATGTAAATGCACGCCTTTAGCTCGTCGATGTATTTTAATGAGTTAAATATGCATCTGCAGTTTCTTATGCCAACAAAGTTGTGCTTTACAAATCTTTACTTGAGTGAAAATCAGAATTGCTTGCTCTTTTTAAATTCAAAAATATTGAAGAAAAGTGATGGCCTGGCTACTTCGTTTGTGGAACTTGTGTGAAAAAACATTATAGTCTAATAGATAGTTTTTTAAGCTTTAATGTGAATAAGTGAGGTGTTGATCATGTCGTCTGAATTCATACTATTGTTTTTTTGCTTGATTACTCTCTTCACGAAATGTGTGTTCGAGTGACGTTTTGACTATGGTAGTTGCTGAAGCACAAAAAAGTTCATTGCTGTCTTGAGATAGTGATAGACAATGTTCTCATGAGTGCAGTGGTGGTTCATGCTTGCTGATTAATGTGAACCCACACCTCAACACTGCCTTCCACCTTCTTGTTGGGTTTCACAAAGTCTCTTTTTGTGTATTTAGTATTTTATGTCTAGTAGATGCAAATTAGGTCTGGGAAAAGAGTGCCGTGATGAGGATGAATGGGCTGCTCCTAGTGTAAATGGTTTTCTTGCTCAAACTCTTCTCTTGATTTTGTCTACCAAAAGCTTCTTGGTTTTATCTAAGTAGACTTCAGTCATACACAAAATAATCAATCGTTCTAGCTTCGAGTATCAAACTCAATAATTCGCATCTTCTTTTGGGTATGCAGAACGTCTGGTCCAGGAGTCGGGATCGGGATTCTTTCAAGGGTTAAGATTTTCTTTGTCAAGCTAAGCAATGGAGGTATTTGGAAAATCTATGGTAGCTCTACCTACAAATGTTATTTATATGTCGAGTCTTCTTGGCCAAGATGGGCCTAACCCCATTCACAAGTGTGATTGGAAATGTGAAAACGAACTTGTATGTGGGAATATGTATCGCTGCAGTGTAACTGGACAGATGCACATTTGTGACAAAAACTGTAACCAGAGAATTTTGTATGATAACCATAGCTCACTCTGCAGAGTGAGCAAGCAGATTTTTCCTTTAACACCAGTTGAACAACAAGCAGTGAGAGGTGTCCGGAGGAAGCTCGATGCTGAGAGTTGCTCCACAGAGAGCTGCGCTTTCAAGCGCAGAAGGGATGCACAGCGTCATCCCTCGCCATTTGAGAGATCATTCAATGCTGTCAGCCCCATCTGCAGTCAGATTGGAGATGGCATGGATATGAACTAGATACTACAGTATATCTTTTAATTGCTTGTCGTCTTTGACCTCCCTAGCCCCCCACCCCCTCTCTTCCTTACTTTTTCCTAGGACTATCTATGGGTTAAAAAACTTGTTCATTACTTCGGGGACAGACATGACTGTCCGGCCTTAATTAGGAAAACATTTTGTTCAGTAATTTCTTGCTTATTATTGAGAAGGAAAGTGGAACCTTATCTTGTATATTTTTTGGTTCGCTGCTGTGGGGCACCCTTAACTATCTTACTTGTATTACTTCTTTGTTCTTCTTGACTTCTTTCTTACTCGTTGTCACTAGTTCCTTTTATGATATTTCATCCAGATGTTTGCTTTGATCTATGTTTCTATTTTCTTAGCAACTTCCTTTCACTTGATGAAGGTTGTTTTGCTTGTCAGGTCAGGCAGGACCAATAATACTTTGATGATGGAAACCTATCTTAATTTATTTTTGTTTGATAACATTGCAGGCAAAGGAAGAAACACACAGTTGATCAATTTGTTCTGTTTGTTCGTGTGTTTATTTTTTTTAGGTTGGATGCTCCTTTGATCCTGACGCCATGGCTTTTTTGCAGATGGCTTTGTATTACTGAGTCGGCCCACTCTTTGAAGGGTTATGACGATGCTTGGTGTCTCTCAGAATTGGAAAGAGAGAGCGTTAGATTTTGTTAATGGTGAACAGTTGAGGTATTGTTGATATTTAGTGCATCAATTTTCTGACTGGGTATTAGCCAAATATATGTCATCTCGATTGTGATAATCATTGCATGAAAAGCTTGATCATCCGGAGATAATTTAGTTTAACTCCTATTTCAAATGTGCCTACATTTGAATGAATTGATACTCGCGCAGTTTTAGAACTGTTACAATTACAGTGTTCAACCGTACGTGTGGCCGGGTTGGTATGAGATATCTAGAAAATTGTCCCAAACTCCCCCATTTCTTCTAGTTCTTTGTTTATAACAATTAAAAAAAATACAGATTATAGAAAATCAACACAAAACAGAACATATACAATTGTTGTTAGATTTTAATATATACTTTTTGAATTTTAGTGCTAATTAGCATTAAAATACATTGTGAGTCTGTGATAAGCAATAGAATTATATTAGTTAAGCATAGTGTCTAGTTCCCACACCAACCACAATGTTAATTATAGTCAATCCCTACTCTTACAAATTATTAATATACAAAACACGTATAAATTAATTAGATTTAAAATATGAAAGGAGATTGCTCGGAAGTCGGAACAAGACATGCTTTGAATTTACCTAGGTTGGCAGTGGCAGCAAAACCGCACCTCCGCCACTCTCAGCCTCAACTATTCCTCCATTCTCTCTTCTCTCTAAACTCTTATTCACCTCTCTTTCCAACTCCTCGGTCGTATTTTATACATACCTAATAATGTATTTTCATGTTCAACACTGATATGTTATTTGAAATTATTGAAGGAAAAAAATATTAATTTTCAATGTATTACAATAGTAGAGCCCAACTCCAAAACAAATGCAGTTAACTCGGCTATCATCTAGTTTGTGAAAATACACAAACCAAAAAACGAAAACATATAAAATAAGTGAAATTTTATGATAAAAGAGAATTTATATATTTTTTCATGTATTGCATTCCAGATTTTTAAATAAGTTTAAACATTAAGGTCAAATAATTCTCATATTAAGGTCAAATAATTCTCATATGAAAAAAAAAAATTCTCATATGATTATTGATAAATATAAATTAAATGCAAATTTAGAGTTAATTTACATAGGGTTAAAAAAATGAGCATACCTAAATTGCATACAATAGTTCATTATAAGTAGGGAAGATGTCCAATCTGCTCCTTCAACTATTTTTGAAAATGCAATTTGATACCGAAATAAAATTTTGATCTAAATTGCTCATATAATTTTTTAAAAAGTGTCAGGTTGGTCCATTTGTTACTCCCTCAATGTCCGTAAAAAATTTATGTTATGACATACACTAATGCACATTTTTTTGTTGTTCCCTTGACGTCCATAAAAAAATTTCCGTTACAACATACTCCAACGCATATTTTTTTTCACACACTAACACCCACATTTGGATTGAACTCATTTGTTTTCGAAATTTTTAAAAATTCTCTCCACCAATACATACATTTTCTCTTGCATGTCACCTTTCTTCCTCCACATTTTTGCATCCACCCTGTTTGTAATTCTCCCACTATTTTCTCATAATTACAAATTTTTGAAATCTCCTTCAATTTCTAACTGTTCCGAGAGAGGGAGAGAGAGACCCTTGGATTTCCAGTAACAATTTCCAATAAATTAGTCCATCAAAATGGGTAGCAGTAAACACAGGATCAAGAAATGGAGAGTTGATAAGGTTCCAACAATGGCAGAAAATGATATATAACAGGAGACAACATATTCACAACTAAGGCGATAGCAACAGATCAACAAGTAGGAAGTGGTGAGAAGTTAGTTGAGAGGCTACACAGAGGAGGAAAGAAAACTCAAGATCAGAAACATACTACTAATGGTGCAATGCCTAAAACTGCTAGGGGAGGAGGTGGTTGCAGTGACAACACGAGATGCTTTCATTCTTCAATTTCATCCATTGTGAATTTTTGTGGACTCCACTTTTTAGAGTTGTGAATTAAATTTAGGGATTTTTTTGTTGAAATCCTAATTCAGACTAGTAAAATTACACTTCCAACCACATTAATAACGGGCGTTAATGTCTATCCATTAGTATAAGAAGTAACGGATGGATTATTTTAAAAATTTTTAAAAAGTTATAGGAGCAATTTGGACCAAAATTTTGATTCGGTATATTGGATTTTTTCCTTGTAAATAAATCAAGTTGAAAAAAAAGAGTCCAATCTGAACTCAGATCAACAAAAAAAAAAAGCCCAAATTACCGTTCATTTCATTAACAAAAGGAATAAGATACAAAACACACTTAGAAGAGCTGCACTTGCGTGCAACACAGCCTTCCGTGCAGATATTTCAGGCGGGGGCGTGGCCCACGCGCCCGTCTTTTTTTTTTGCGATTTTTTAATTTTTTTTATACCTGTTTTTATCATACTTAATACCTTTTTTCTTACCACATGGTACTTTTTATTGTAGTTGGAATGATGATAGTATTAATCTCAGGTTGATACCTGTCTTTATCGTACTTGATACTTTTCTTCTTACCACATGGTACTTTTTATTTTATCGAACTCGTGTTTTGCTTTCCTTTGCAAATTCTTGGAATGATGATTGTTTTAGATTAATCTCAACACATACAATATAAAAACTGAAAAAAAAAAATCAGAATTTGAACTAAACTAGTAGTACCTCCGTTTCATAATGTTTGTTGTTTAAGGTTTTTTTTTTTAGTTTCAAAATGTTTGTTGTTTTATATAATTTGACATCTTCTCTCCCAATTTTAACCCTCTCAAATCCTACAAGATTTTTTGATTCTAACTTACCTATAATATATGAAGAGAGAAAATATTATTATTTTTTAGGAAAATATAGATGAATTAGATTTTATGGCATATATAAGGGATGAGTATATTTGTCCACGAAATTAATTCTCAATTCCAGATAAAAAAAATAAAACAACAAACATTATGAAACGGAGGTAGTATAAAATAACTAGCAGACTCTTACTTTTTAATGATACAGATGATACTTTTCGAATGTTTTGTGATACTTTTTAATAGGAATGTTGGTACTCACTTTGGACAGTTTTTTTTATGGGTTGACCCGCATTAACCGGGTCAAAAGCGAGTTTAACCGATCCGTCTCATATAGTGTTATTTGCATCATGATGCATGCAAGTTTTTGCCCACTTAGAATAGTGGTTGAGTCCGGTTAAAAACTTAAAACATGACTCTTTAAACTATTTTAAAAAAAATTAATTGAGATCCTTCCATCACGAAAATATGAATGATGTTTATTTTCTTTTCTAATGTTGTCTACTCATCGTCCAACACTTAGTGCTCAATTATGTATTTCACATAATCCCAATCCTTCCAAAAAAGCAACAATTGACCCCCAAAAAAGTTGTTCCCAAAATTGAGGATACCGTTAGAAAGATCATTCTTTGCTCATCAATTTCAAGTAGCCTTCGTTTTGGTTCCGTTACCAGAAATGCTTGGAATCAGAGCTACTGGTAATGACCATTCTCGCCTAAATCAACGATAAATCACCTCGAAACACATTTCTAATGTGTTCTACACTTGAAGGACTTTCCATGGGATATGTCTAGCGTCTTAGTCCAACTTCCAGTGTGCCCGAAATCGTGTCTGGTAGATGACTCTGCTGCGCGTTTCATATTTCTCCAATAAAATTCATCGCAGACGCTTGGAATTAGATATCGAACCATATACCATAATGTTCCTCTCCGCGAGTAATATTAACTCCACTTTATTTTTGGACTCAACTATAAGTTATAATTCTATATGTGATACCCTAAATATTTTTAATTTATAATGCTACACTTTCTACTTAAAATGCTGAAAACAATAAATAATTTCACATAAATTTTCTTTAAAATCTACGCAATACTCAAGCTTAAATAAACAATCCAATCTCTTAATCACCACTATTTGTTAAAAGTGAAGTTCCAAAGTTTAACATAGACCAAAAACATTAATCCACAATCATAGCTAAGTCCGAAAATATAATAAGTAATTTATTTCTGTTGGAATGTCAGGCTCATTTGATGAGTTTATTAATTAGTCCAGTAAAGGCCCAAGTTGCCCGACCCATCTCTGATGGCCTATCTGCCTTACCCTATCGACCGACCTTTAAATATCTAAGTTGTGGTTGATCTACATACATTATTCATTTCACTGTGTGTGCAACTAGAGTTTGAGAGAGAGAAAGAGCAGTTACAGATTTTGATCTTCTTCTTCCTTCTCCCTCTTCTTCCTTCTATGTGAGATAGAGCATCTTGCTCTTGATGAGTGAGTGCGGCTGTGGTGGTGCAACGGAGGTTGTGTCCGTCGGCCGCAGGGCTTTATCTGCCGGATTACTTAGTGCGGCTTCACGATGATTCTGAGGGATTAGCTTGTAGACGGTTCATGAGCCGTCAGTTCGATCGTTTTTCTAGATTAGGAAATTTTGTGTATGATTTCCTTTCTGTTAAAACCTAAAGTGTAAATAGATTTCACCTTGTAATCTTCGATTATTTGTTGTATCTATCCCTAACAATTTTGTACGAAATAATTAATGTAACTGTATATATTTTGATTTTTTGTTTATTTTTTTAATTTATTTTATATTATTTTTTACTAAAAATTTCCTCACGGATTATCCGAATTCCGATTCACCTCAAATTCTGTCATTCTCTAAGACATTCTCTATACCAAGCCTATATTTTTTTAATTTCAATTTATTATGATTTACCTTAATTTAACACTACAAGAAAATAATAAAATGATTATGTCGCCCCATCCCCGGATTCCATCGTCAATTGAACGGGTGATGAAAAATGTCTGTCTCCTAAATATGGTTGCTAAAAAAAGAAGGCGGCGAAATTTTTCATTGCCAAATATGACGACAGACTTAGCGACGGAAAATTTAATCGCCATAAAATGTCGTGTAAAATGGTCGCCAATTCAAGGCGACCATTAAGGAGACGGACTTGGTCCATCACCTTATGTTGTTGCGGAAAAGACGACGGAGCATTTCCGTCGTAAAAAAAAAATTATTTTAATTTTAAAAATAAAAAAAATCAGGTGACAGAACACTTCTGTCGCCAATTTTTTTTTAAAAAAAATTTAATTCCTTTTTTTAATATTTTTATTTTTAATTCGCTTTTTTTAATTCTTTTTTCTTTGTAAATATTTATCGGTACCCAAATATAATAAAAGATCATAAAACTAATATATATATATATATATATAATTGTACATAATTTAATACAAATGTATAATACATATATATATATATATAAATACAAATAATGTAGCATAATAATAGTAATACATACAACTAAGAGCTCGACCCGCTATCAGGCCCTCCGGAACCGCTACCAGACCCTTCGGATCCATCACCAGTACCACCCAACTGCTGACTGAGAAGGCGCTCAACCAGGGACTCCATCCTAGTCTGCTTCTCCAGCACCTACCGCATAGACGCCTGCTGGGCACTCAGCTTCTCATCCATCTGTGCTTGCATCTCAGCCACTCTCGCATCGAGCTCTGCCTGGGTGTACAGCGATCCAGAGCCCTAACTCGATGACGATGAGGATCCTCCAGCTGCTGTAGGGCGACGAATGACAAGAGCCATGTTCCCCAACCCGATAGCGTGCCCCTTTCTGTCAGGCGTCAGGAATTGGCGGAAAATCTCTCCCATGTCGGACTCCCTACCCTCAGCTCTCCACTCCACAGCCAAGGCATCACATTTATCCTGTATTTATCAGGATAAATGTAATTCATTTTTCAATATATATAAATTATTTATATATATATATATATAAATATTAGTACGTAAAAATTTATCTTGTTCTCTCTCGCCTTGGCTGTGATCCAATGGCCGTCCGGGCAGTGAAGCTTGAGGTAGGTCTGGTAGCGCGCCTCCCACTCGGACAAATGCTGCTCTCTAACCTGATTAAACAAAATCAAACGAAATCCATTAGAAAGTGTTAATTTATAATACTATAAACTTGAATAATTATTATAACTCGTACCAGATCGCGCATATGATCCACAACACATCTGGTGCCTCCATGGTGAATTTGGCTGGAGGATCCTGGGCCATTGGGCTCAGTCAGGCGGTTCCTCTTGGCCAAGCGAGCCTTCTCCTGAGTCTCCTCCGCCTGCCAGTACGCTACCCATGCAAGCCAATCCTCAAGTCACACAAAATCGGGTTTCTTGCTCACAAGGTAGTCATCTTTCTTCATATGGTACACCATGTCCCTGTACCGGTCCTGACACTTCTTCCAGGAGAGCGGAAGCACCTCATCGTCGGAGTGAGTCCACCTAAACTCCTTCTGTATTCACACATAGATAAACAATGATATTAGTAATAATATTAGATAACACAAATACTTATAAATCAACAAATACCTTGAACTCAACCCAATACAGCATCCTCCTATCCAGGGGCACCTTCTTCCAAGCAAAGCCCGTAGAATGAAGATATCTCTTGAAAATAGATGTAATTGCCCTCGAAGTGGCGTTCGAGGGCACCATGACTCTGTAATTGCCCCATGTTGTGACGGACAGATCCATCACCTTTCTGTCACCCGTGTTGACAGAAAACATTCCGTCACTAGAATGATCTTTTCTTGTAATGTAAAATGTTTATTTATGGTTTATCCTTTTCCAACTAGGGAATTGATGAGTGGTATTTTTGCGCAATATTTTGAAGTTGAAATGAAGTTATTTGAAGAGTATTGCATATGCTTTAACACAATTTGAGCTTTTAACCTTCCAGTTGAAAGTTTTGTTTCTTATTTGAGTTGTACAGGAAATGGAGGATGAATTACTATATTTTTTAGTGATCCAATGCCATGGTATGATAGAGAATCGAATTAGGAACTCGTTGCAAGTTGAATCGTCTCAATCATATAAGAAACGAGAGAGAACTGAGCAAAATTGTAAAAGGTGTCGGTGTAGAACCGGAGGCGCGACCTGCGCACTCGCGCCTCCAGGAGCGAGTCGCAGCGCGAGTGACCTGCTCCGACACTGGGACATGTTTTTCTTTGTCCGGGACGTGACCGGGGGCGCGCAACTCAGATTTCCAGATTTGCGCTTCTTTTTCTTTTTATTTGCTATTTTCTCTCCAATTTTTACACACACACACACACACACATATCCATTTTCCACCACTCTCCAAAAAAACCCCAAAAATCTCTCTACATAAAAAATCCCTCTTCTTACACACATTTCAAACCCTAACCAAACATCAAACCCACACCCTAGCTAGGATTTCCACCTAGTTAGGGTGAATAAAGAACAATGACTTGAAGATGGAGCAAAAAGGAGACAAGTGGAAGCAAAGGTGAAGTCGAGGCCCAATTTCCGGGTTGTACGTAGGTTCTGTTCTTCTTTTTATTTTGATTTTCTTTGAGATGATTTAATCCTTGCATTTGTATGATGTTATGGTAGATTATTTTGTATTTTTGGATTAAGACTATTTGGGTATTTATGCATTTATTTTTCTATTGATTGTTTATGACCCTATTTTATTTCTTGTGCTCGTGCTATGTGTGGGTGTTGGTTAATTGACACGATTTTATCTATTGATTCATAATTCGAGAGATGAGTTTCAATAGACGAACCTTAGGCATGAAACACCTTTGTCGATAAATTCGAGAGAATTGAGGCTTAGTGTGAGGGCTAGAAATCTTTAGAGGTTTTGGTAAGTACATGTGTAGAATTCGACTGGAGACGATGAACCTAGCATGTACCCTATAACTTGAGTGTCTCGAGAGAGAACTTAGGATGCATTAGAGATTGCCCGAGTGAAATTTGACACCACAAATACACATTCAATAGGATCATTAGGGCTAAGTATCCGAAGAAATCAATCCCGAGAGTACCTCTACCTTCTTGTCCACTTTTCCATTTATTTTTCTAATTTATATCTTGTTGTAATTAGTTTAGATTAGTTAACTTTCCATTTTTCTTGTCGTCTAGACAACGATTGAGGTTCGATGTTGTAGTGTACACACAATTAAATCTGATTTAATCTTTATGGATACGACACTTACTCATCACTGTCTACACAATCCCATCCTCCTTGCGGACTGTACAAAAAAAGGGTTGATGAGATATATTAAAATATAAAAACAAAAATTATGGCACTAGAGATACAACATGAGAAGGCACATGAGATCTGATCAGATTCAGATTCTCATATCTTTTTCTTTCGTTTGCGTTAATGTCCGGTTATTTTCTACTTCCCCCACCAATTTATTTTTGGACGCAATTACATGTTCTAATTTTATACGAATAGTTGACATACACACACAATAAATCCAAAATACAAATTTTGTTACAAATAATATTGAATTGACAAAATATATAACGCGATATATATGTATATCTTACAAAATACCGAAAATCTCCATTCATGTTACATGAGAAATTCTAAATCTTCATTTCATTAAAAAGGGTCCCAAAAAAAAAAAAGATAAAAAGAAATGGGTGTACATAAAATCAATTACAAAGATGGTTGAGCAGAGATGATGGTTCTTGATCATGAAAAAGAAGGTTCTGGAAGAAGTGAGTGAGCATGAGAAAGGTGGTCCATCAATTCCATGATTCGGGCCCGGTATTCTCGGGCCTGATTGAGGGCCTCCGCCTCCAGCTCGCCTAACTGGCAGCAAAGCTGCTCCTCCGCTTCCTCCGCCACTCTCAGCCGCCCCCACGCCCTCATCAACTCCTCCTTCATTCTCTCTTCTCTCTCTAAACTCTTCTTCACCTCCCTCTCGAACTCCTCGTTCCTCCGCTGCAGCGCCTCCTCACGGCCGCTGTGCTCCTGCGCCTTTATAGAAGAAAGTGTTGCAGCCATCCAAAAACACTAACAATTTTTTTAATCAATTAATTCAGAAGTTAATCAACGGTTTAATTAGGATTTGCTTTTTGCTTGGGCTTTGATCGCAAATATGGATGAATTTGTTGCATGCATGCGGTTTATATATTGAAGGGGGGTGGGGAGGTAGAAAGAAAGGGAAATAGGTGTGTCTACGTTCAATGTATCTGACCGCTTTGATGACCTAATTTGGCAGTTGAATGGGATTTAAGCTTATCTTCACCAATTTATATTAGGCCATCTGTCTCTAAACATTCAAGATTCATATATATGTTACTTGTAATCTCTCTCTCTCTCTCTCTCTCTCTCTCTCTCTCTCTCTCTATATATATATATATATATATATATATATATATATATCAAATAAAATTAATTCCTACGTACTCTATTAGATATTTAATACTAACTTTTTAGATGAATATTTTATTTTTATTTTAATTGGGAGATGAGTGACAAAATTAGTAAGCGGCCTCTCATTCCTACAAAGCATTACATCACTAAATTAAGAATAACTAGAGGTGCACAAATGCACACGTGTGTGTATATATATAAGTTTAATTAGATATTTTGTATTTTAAATACTTAAAAATAGAGTAATGTTTCCGGCCGTTGGAATATTGTACTTTGTATTTTAATATTATAATTCAATGTCCACCAATCTTCATTAACAAAAATATATGACTCATAATCGTTCGTCATCTAGGATCCAAAATTACAAATAAAATATAAAGAATAATTTATAATTTGGGAGAATTTTGTCGTGTTGTGTACTTGTATGTGAACGTGGATGTGTTAGCTGACTTGATACGTAATAAATTAAATTAAGAATATAGTGTATGCTGTAAAGTGGTAATGAGATTAGCGTCATGGATCGCGTCAAACGTTATAAATTGGAAAAATAGTGGGACCGTCTTTCAAAACAAACAGACCTTTTTCTCCACTGCAAAAACATACAGACTTTCTATTTCATAGAATTCATTAATCAATTTTATACTTCCCCACCCCAATTATATAATTTTTATTACTATTTTCAAATATTTCAATTATACAGTCTTATTAGTATAATTAATATTTTTTTTGTAATAATATACAATTATAATCTTGTTAAATTTTGAAAATTAAAAACTAATCACTTATTTTTATCATAGTTATAAATCTTAAATAGGGGTAATCTTGGAAGTTTAGCTTTTATATCTTATTTTCATAAATATTTTTAATCCACATGCGAGTAGAAAATGAACTATATAATTGACATGGAAGGAGTATTTTCATTTCAATATAGGTTTTGGTTCAAATGTTAACCATTTTCTCCGATAGAAACTAGGATCCAATCTTAACTATTCATCCATTTAATTTTTGTGGTCTAGATTAATATCTAAAATTGATGGGGTCAAAGATGCAATTAATTAAGAGATTTATATATGGAATATCAAATCCCTCATTTTATGGCATATATATCTTCATATTGTACATTTAATTATTATTTTATTATAATATTAAAAAAATCTATCATTACATCTATAAAAAATGTAGATAATTAGACAATCAAATTGAGTTAATTAATTTTGTAAGTAAATTAATTTAAATTTGAACTTAATCCGTGTTTTCATAATAGCAAAATTTATATGATTTGATAGCATCTAAATTATTTCATATTAGCCGTATTATCTTCGGATTAGCTTTGTAAAACTGACTATATTTTTTATTTAATTAGGAAAATAACATATGAAATTTGCAAAAATTAAAGTGGCAGTACCAAAATACATTAATGAAGGCAGCATGCATCCATAAATCACACCAAGAAATAGAAAACAAACTACTTGGAATACAATAAGACTTTGGAAAACGAGACGACGCCTTAATTAACACTAACTAAGAATGGTTACTGGGACGATCAAATTGACGAACAAAAACATCATGCCAACTAAATTTGATTAAATTAGCAAATGTTTCTTAGATTAATTATTATTATTATTATTATAATTATTAAATAATTTTTTAAAATCATATGGGTTATTTGTTTCGCATTTATAATAATAATGTGTGCTAATATGATATACAAATATTGGTAATAACAGGAAATTGTGTGTGGAAAATATTGGTCAAATTAAAACATGTGCTAATATGGCAGCTAATATTATAATAATGATATGCTAATATGATATATAAATATTTCTAATAACATAAAATTGTGTGTGGAAAAGATTGGTCAAATACAAATATTAGCTAATATTGCAGTTAATATTATAATAATGATGTGCTAATATGATGTATAAAAATAGATAATATGTAACCGAGACTAATATATACAAACTATTTCTTGTTTTTTATTAAAAATAAAAAATAATTAAATTATTAAATGATAATAAATTAAAAAATATGTGATTTAATATTCTAGAGACTTTTACCCCATTTATTTGAATCAATCTTGAACGTAGACATTAAATGATTGGGTGGCTCAGATTAGTTCATAGTTTCTACATGGGAATGAGTTTTCATTTTAACCATCCCTTTTCAATATATGTCAAATCTCGCATGTTATCAATTTGTACCAAATATCTCATCATTTTAAAACTGCACCAAATTCTCTTATATTTTTAAAACTATACAAAATTTCCCCTTTTTATTTTGTCAAAAATACCTCTATCTTCATGCAAAATCGAAAGTATTCAAGATCGGGATGAAATCGTTTATTACACTAGTTAGTAGTGTGTCATCTCCATATTACACTATTAAATTATAGTTTTTATGAAAATAAAAATTAACTATGACATAATGAACCATAATCAACATTTATTAACAAAAAAAATGAATTAAAAAAAATATAATTCTAACTATGAAAAAATCAACCATGCATAAAAATGAATTATTAATTCAAAAAATGATAATTAAATACGAAAAATGAACGGATGAACCCTAATTAAAAATTATAAAAGAAAATAATTTTATTTTTACAAAAACTATTATAAAATTATAAATTTAATCATATAACATATATGTGAAGTGTTGGCCCAATTTGCTCTGTTTTTTCCTGGCCCAACTGATTTTCTTATTTCTGTTTTTCTTTAGCCCAAAAGCCCAAAGACCCTAAACCCTAAAACTCTAAACCCGACCCACGGTATCCTACTTATATACCACCCCTAACCCTAAAATACCTTAATTACTTCCTAACCCCTCTACAAAAGCTGCGCCGATTCCTCTTCTCTTCAAGCCTCACAGAAGTTAACCCTAACCCTAATCTTCTTCTCCGACTTATTTCTGTCCGTTCATCGGTGTCTCTGGTCGGAATCCTGTCTGCGGATTCCTGTTCGGCCTATGACTTGTGACGGCAGGGTAGTTTGAGAGTCGAGATACCCCGTGAGAGCTTCGAGCCTATCATCTCACCATCCCCTCTTGGTCTGGGTCTTACCTGTCGCCGGAGTTACCTTTGCCGCCGTCCCTGGGAGAATCTGAGCCTAACAGTGCCCTTTTGGGCACCTTTTCTTTATAAATCTCTCCCTAGTTTATCTATATATATATATATATACTCTACGGGTTTCTGTGAGCTTTTATCTCTAATTCTGTTTCGATCTAATCTCTGCTTTGTCTCTGTTCCTGCAGATCTATACTTGACTTAGCAAGTCTGTGAAGAATCAACCCTAGATCTAGTTGATCTAGCGTCTGAGGCTGCCTCATTAACAAAGAAATCTAAGTCCTAAGCCTATCGCTGCTTGAGCAGCAAGTGAGGTAGACCGCCGAGGTCGGGAAAGCAAGCGGTGAACCCTACCCAAGCCTGATACCCAACAGTGGTATCAGAGCCAGGTTGGACCTGGCCGGGGCACCCTTCTGCCTACATCTACCTCACCCCGCCGCCGGTAAGGGCCGCGTCGAGTCGCCCCCCTTGGGCCTGAAATAGTTGGTAAGTCCGGTCTTCTCCTGCCTGAGAAGACCGACTCTGGTATAACTCTGAAACCCTAAAACTCCTGGTTGTGGTATCTGTCGATCCTGCTTCTTATCTTGCTTCCGCTCTAATCTGTGGTTATCCCTTGGTATTTCAAGCCATTCCCAAAACCTAGCTTACGGTCGGGACCATCTGGATTCCCCTGTGGGTCTCCTCAAAGCGGGTTGCCCCGATAGCTAATTTTGGTAAAAGGATTCTCAGTTGAAAAGGGGGGTTTTATGGGTTGCTTTGGTGTTAACTTTCTATTTTTTGTTGCTCTAAGTCCTTCGCATTGTTTCTAGTGATATTTTATTGCTGTTGTGGTGATTCCTGGAAGGAATCTGCTCTGAGAACTCTGCTTGCAGAGTTACAGTGATAAAGACTTAGTGTTCCTAAGTCTAGATTGGTGGCCTAGTAGGGTTTTGGGATTGACCTGAGTGAACCCCTGCTCCACAGATCAATCTGTGCTGAGAACTGGGATAGCCTCAGCTCTATATTCCCCTTGTGCACCCTTCTTAGGGCCTGTGGAGTGTGTTCTCCTGTTCTGAAGTGTTTTGGTGGTTATCCTGTTATTTTTTGTGGTGAAATTTGGTTATTTGGTGAATTTTTTTTTTCTTGTATTCCCTGTGTGGTTTAAGGTGGATTATTGCTTTCTGGGTGTTTCTGTGAGATCTGGCATGATGAATAACTTGAGTGCTGTGCCTTTTAATGAAAAAGATGACTTTGGTGATTGGCAGACTCGAGTTGAATGCATTTTAACAAAAGAAAATCTGCAAGATGCTATTTATGAAAGAATTGATGAAAAGGAAGCTGATAAAACTCTCCTTAAATTGAATGCTAGTGCCAGAGCCACTATTTTGTTGAATTTAAACAGTTCTGTTGTGAGAAAAGTATCCCATCATAAATGTGCTAAAGATTTATGGGAAAATTTGACTTCTTTATATGTGCTACCTCTGAAGAAGCTGCTTATTCATTGCAAAATCAAATTATGAATTTTAAAATGGATCCTTCAAAAGATGTTGACACTAATGTTGAGGAATTTTTAAAACTGTTAAAAGATCTGAAATTAGCTGGTGATGACACTTTGGAAAAGTATTCTACACAAATTTTGCTTGGATCAATTCCTGAAACTTTTTCTGATGTGAAAACTGCTTTGAAATATGGTGGCTCTAAAGTTACTTGTGATATGATTGTCAGCTGCCTGAAAATCAAGGAAAATGAAATTAAACAACTTAAATCTAAGTCTCTGCAGAATGACATTATGTATGTGAATAACAGAAATCATGAATTTAAAAAGCCTGTTGTGAACCCTGAGAATCCAAGTGTGCTGGTTGCTGAAAGACATAACAGAGAAATGAATATGAGGCAAAACCAGTATATGAATCAAAATTATGATCATTCTTCTCATTCTTCTGATCCAATGTATAATTTTCCTGCTCATGCATCCAATCATGCTCCTAATCATGCCCATTTCCATAAGCATGCTCATAATCATGGTCATATTGCTCCAAATCATGCTCCAAATCATGTTTATTACCCAAATTCTGATAAAAAACCAAGAAAAACATGTTGGAATTGTGGCAAACCAGGTCATTTTTCAAATAGATGCAAGCTGCCTAAAAAGAACAAGGGTTACATGCATAATCATGCCAATAATGTGATGCACTATGATTCTCATATGCCTGATTTGAATCCTCATGATTATGGCCTAACATCTCATGATCCTGAAACCCATAATATGCTTGAAAGCTATGATGGCAGTGGTATTTATATGGTGCATGATGTATATGATTTTCAATTTATCAATTATACCAATGCTATCTCCAAAAATGTGCATAACAATGAGTGGTTGATTGATTCTAGCTGCACATTTCATGTTACTCCTTTTAAGGACATGTTCTATAATTTAAACTTCATGAACTCTGGGCATGTTGCATTGGCTGATGGCCAAAACTGTGAAATTCTTGGAAAGGGAGATGTATGCTTAAAATTTGAAAATGGTTCTATGTTAACCTTGAATGAAGTAAGATATGTCCCAAAACTAAAATTCAACATGCTCTCTGTGTCTAAAATTGCTGATCATATGATTGATGGTTCTGTGAACAATTTGAGATTCAAATTTGAAAAGGATTCAATGTTATACTTCAATGCTCCAAGAAAGGGTGATTTGTATGATGTGACTGCAGAATATGTTCCTTTGCCTTTAGTTAATGTTGTACAAAATGATAAAACTGCCCTTTGGCATGCTAGGTTAGGTCACATGAGTAATAAAGGTTTGGAAATCCTGAGTAAAGCTGGTGCTTTTGGAAATGATAAAATATCTAATGTGCCCTTCTGTGAACCTTGTGTGCTTGGAAAACACCATAAAGTGTCTTTGCCTGCTACCATTCCTTATCCAAGAAAACATGTTAGTTCTAAAATACTTGAATATCTGCATGCTGATGTATGGGGTCCTGCAAGGGATCCAACCCATGGTGGAAATGTCTTCTTCTTATCAATTATTGATGATTTTTTCAGGAAAACTTGGGTGTTCTTAATGCAAAACAAATCTGATGTGTTTACTAAGTTTTCTAAATGGGCTATTGAAATCCAAACTCAAACTAATAAGAATATAAAATGTCTCAGAACTGATAATGGTCTAGAATTCTGTAACCAAGCCATGGATCATTGGTGTTCTATTAGAGGAATTAAAAGACATAAGACTGTTCCTTATACCCCACAGCAAAATGGAGTGACTGAAAGAATGAATAGGACATTGCTTGATAAAGTAAGAAGCTTGTTAATTGCCTCTGGTCTTGAAAAACCTTTCTGGGGTGAAGCTTTAATGACTGCATGCTATTTGATTAACAGATCCCCCTCTGTCCCTTTGCATGGTAAACTCTCAGAATCTGTGTTTTATAACAAACATGTTTGCCTGAATAATCTAAGAATTTTTGGTTGTACTGCTTATGTGCATCAAAAACTGAGCAAACTTGACCCCAGAGCAAGAAAATGTGTCTTCCTTGGTTATCCTGAAGGGGTTAAAGGTTACAGACTATGGGATAAGAGTGTTCCTGGCTTTAAAACTTGTATAAGCAGAGATGTGATGTTTAATGAGCTTGATTTTCCATGCCTAACTGAAAATTTACCCTCTGATACATCAGAACATGTGAAGAAATTGCAAAACTTGAATCAAACTTTTGATGACTACTTGTTTCCCTCTAATGATGATAATAAGGTGGATGATCCCTCCCCCACTCCACCTGAACCTGTTGTTAATGAAGCCTTAATTGATGATATTAATCCTGATGATTCGGCCTCAAATAATGACAGTGATAATATGGTTGTATCTGATCCTGAAACTAGCTCAAATGAATCTGAAGCTACACCTGAACATGTGCCTACTATGAATGACTTGAGTAATTACCAACTTGCTAGGGATAGACCTAGAAGAAATGGTAAAGTGCCTGCCAAGTATGATGATTATAATTTGTCTATGTATGCCTTTAATGTGTTCAGTAATGTAGATCAATCTGAGCTTAAATCTTACAAGGAAGCTGTTAATTCTGTGGATGCTGATAAATGGATCAATGCTATGAATTCTGAAATGAAATTCTTGCATGATAACAACACTTGGATATTAGTTGAAAGACCTGAATCATGTTCTGTTGTTGAATGCAAGTGGCTTTTTAAAATCAAACAAGAAATAAATAATGTTAGATACAAAGCAAGGCTTGTAGCAAAAGGATTCACCCAAAAGGAAGTGATTGATTATAATGAGATCTTTGCTCATGTGGTTAAATTTACAACTGTGAAAATAATGCTTGCATTAACTGCTCATTTTGATTGGGAATTAAAACAAATGGATGTTACAACTGTCTTTTTGCATGGTGAGCTTGAAAACAACATATATATATGCATCAACCTGAAGGCTACATTGATAAAAACCATCCAAACCATGTATGCTTATTGAAAAAAATCTTTGTATGGTTTAAAACAATCCCCAAGGCAATGGAATATCAAATTTGACAAGTGCATGCAAAGTTTGAACTTCTCTAGAAGTAAATTTGATCATTGCTTATATTATGTGAAATCTAAAGTGCATGTGTTCCTTCTTCTTTATGTTGATAACATGCTGTTGATTAGCCCTTGCCTGAAAACTGTGAAGCATATCCAATCTTGCTTGTGTGCTAATTTTGACATGAAGGATCTTGGTAATGCAAAGAAAATCCTTGGCATGAACATAGACAGAGATAGAGCAAATCACACTCTTAAATTGCATCAAACTGCTTACACTGAACAAGTATTGAAAAAATTTAATATGGAAAGCAGTAAAGTTGTATCTGTGCCTCTTGCCTCTCATTTTATTCTAAGTAAAGATCAATGTCCCAAATCTGAATCTGAAATAAAGGAAATGCAATTTGTCCCTTATTCTAATGCTATTGGATCTGTGATGTATTTGATGATTAGCACAAGGCCTGATATTGCTTATGCTGTGTCTTGTTTGAGTAGATTTATGGCTAATCCTGGAATGCCACATTGGGAAGCTTTGAAATGGCTGTTAAGATATTTGAAATACACTGTGTCCCATGGATTATTGTTTTATAAATCCTCTAATGGTATTCAATGTGTGGGATATGTTGACTCTAATTATGCCAATGATAGGGACCAAAGAAAATCCACAACCTCATATGCTTTTACTTTATGTGATGCATGTATTAGCTGGAAATCTCAATTACAGAGCATTGTTACCTTGTCTTCTACTGAATCTGAATACATTGCTGCAACTGAGGCTGTGAAAGAAGCCATTTGGCTAAAGGGTGTCCTATCTGAGATTAAATATATTAATGATATACCTTGCTTATACTCTGACAGCCAGTCTGCTATTCAGCTATGCAAAAACCCTGTTTTTCATGACAGAACAAAACATATCAATGTTCGGTTTCATTTTATCCGTGATGTTGTGGAAAAAGAAGAAATTCTCTTGGATAAAATTCCATCTGAGTACAATCCAGCAGACATGGGAACCAAAGTTCTACCTGTGGCAAAATTAGAAGCCTGTAAAAAGGCTCTAAACATGGTGACCTAAAAATCTGACAAGGGTGGATCCCCTGACCACTTCTGTGGGATCCTGATCAGCCCAAAAAAGGCCCTCTCTCTCTCTTCGTCCCTCTCTTCTTGGTATCTAGCTGTATAAGTACTCTGGACTGGGAAGGTCAAAATCTGATTGGAGTCAGTGTACTTGGGGTTGGTCTCAAGTTGTGTGAGACTGAGTATAATGCGCATAGCATTATTTCTCTCCCACTCTGAGCTCATCTTATCAAAGATGAGTAATGAGTAAAAATAAGGGCAATGATGATAATCTCAACTTCATGGCAGGTGCTTTCATGGTGACAGAACAGACCAAATAGGGCCAAAGGTGGATATGTGAAGTGTTGGCCCAATTTGCTCTGTTTTTTCCTGGCCCAACTGATTTTCTTATTTCTGTTTTTCTTTAGCCCAAAAGCCCAAAGACCCTAAACCCTAAAACTCTAAACCCGACCCACGGTATCCTACTTATATACACCCCTAACCCTAAACTACCTTAATTACTTCCTAACCCCTCTACAAAAGCTGCGCTGATTCCTCTTCTCTTCAAGCCTCATAGAAGTTAACCCTAACCCTAATCTTCTTCTCCGACCTATTTCTGCCCGTTCATCGGTGTCTCTGGCCGGAATCCTGTCTGCGGATTCCTGTTCGGCCTATAAGTTGTGACGGCAGGGTAGTTTGAGAGTCGAGATACCCCGTGAGAGCTTCGAGCATATCATCTCACCATCCCCTCTTGGTCTGGGTCTTACCTGTCGCCGGAGTTACCTTTGCCGCCGTCCCTGGGAGAATCTGAGCCCAACAGTGCCCTTTTGGGCACATTTTCTTTATAAAGCTCTCCCTAGTTTATCTATATATATATATATATATATACTATGTGGGTTTCTGTGAGCTTTTATCTCTAATTCTGTTTCGATCTAATCTCTGCCTTGTCTCTGTTCCTGCAGATCTATACTTGACTTAGCAAGCCTGTGAAGAATCAACCCTAGATCTAGTTGATCTAGCGTCTGAGGCTGCCTCATTAACAAAGAAATGTAAGTCCTAAGCCTATCACTGCTTGAGCAGCAAGTGAGGTAGACCGCCGAGGTCGGAAAAGCAAGCGGTGAACCCTAGCCAGGCCTGATACCCAACAATATAAATGACACACCACTAGTACAATAGATGATTTCATGTATTCAAGACGAAGCAAATAAGAGTATTTTTGGTCTAAAATTTGAAAAAAATGAAAGTGGTGCCCACTTTTAATGTCTAAATTGACCATTTTGTCATAGGACAAAATTTCCTATCAGACTTTTTAATAAAAAATGAGCGAAATCAGACGGGTCAGGTCGCGGGTCAACCATGACTCGTCTTGCCCCGCCTAAAAAAAAAAACTAGTAAAATACAGTATCAATCTTTACACTAAAACGTACCATTTAAAGGGCAAAAAGTACCAATTGTATCATTAAATAGTAACTGGTTTGCTACTTATCTTTTATGAGTTTATTTAGTTTAAATTGTGATTTTTTTCATTCCAATTAATGTTTAGAGTTTGAGGGAGGAGGGGGTTTAGGTTTTTTATGGTTCATAGTTTTTTGGGGGGTTTTTTTAGGGGTTTATTTTGTGTTTTTAGGGGTTTTTTTTGTGTTTTTAGGGGTTTATTTTGTGTTTTTTTGGGGTATTTTTAGGGGTTTATTTGGTTTTTTGGGGGGTGTTTTAGGGGTTTATTTTGTATTTTTTTTTGGGTATTTTTAAGGGGTTTATTTCAATTTTTAGGGTTCACTAATTGTATTTTAGGGTATACAATTTGAGGGAGGGAAACACAAAAAAAATGAAAAATTGAAAAATAAAATAAAAAAATTGAAAAAAAATTATAGCAGGCGCGTGTACCCCACGCGCCGCGCGAGTGTGGTGCACGCGCCTGCAGAAAAATAGTTTTTTTTTTAAGTTGGGCCGGGTCGGGTCAGTCTGATGGGCCGGCCCATCAGACTAGTGTACATGAGACCTCCCCTTGTTATAAATATATTTATTATATATGGACATTACTTGTTCCATACTATAGGGTTTAGTTTCTAGCTCTATATATATATATATATATATAGGGGTGGGTTCAAATAGGAATCAACCCCCCCTGAAGGAACCTAGGAACCAATCAAATTCAAGGATTTTGATGACGTGGCGGATAAAAAAGCGGTGGCATAGTTGTAAATATGTAAAATTCGAATTATAAGGGGTAATTCCAGATTTTTTTAATAAAGTGATGACATCATCTTTTAAAAAAATTCCTAAAAACTTTAAATAATCATAACTTATTCATTTTTTATCCAATTTACGCAAAAAATATATCAAATTAAAGATTTTTTCATGCTCTTTCATTTAAGATCCATAATGCATATGTTTATTTGAGCAAAAATTAATGAAAAATACAAAAAACTATTTTTCATGTATATTCAACTCGTAACTGTCAGATATTTGCTAATATGATATCACAATATTACTCATATCTTGTGTTTATGTTGCTAACATGAAATTTTTTATGCACGACTTTGAATTTTAAGTTGCTTTCATGAGAAAATAGTTAAAGTATGAGCTATATATAGTTAAGTTCATAAACAATTATAACTTTATCAATGCTTAATATTATTTTGAAAACTTGTAATATTTGAGAATTTAAGTCATGCTAGCATATCATTATTCACATATTAGCAATGTGTTACTAACATATTAGCAAACTAATAGTCACATATTAGCAGTGTGTATATTCTCTAACATATTAGCAATATGTTGTATGTATGAATGATGCTACACATGTTACACAATATTATTTTAAATGTGGTCCAATGTTATATGTGTGGTGTTTAATACGTGTCAATTTAATATTATGATCTCGTCAAGTTAACAATATGAATCTATCTCATGATAGCAACAAAATCTGTTGATGTTAGCAATATACATCTTTCATGTTAGCATGTTAATACAACGCCAGAAAAGACAACGGTTTTAAAGTGTTGTCTATTTAATTCCGGGAATTAGGCCCAAAATCTGAAAAAACATAATAGAATTTCTAAATTACGAAAATAACCCCGCTTTCATTAAGTTCTCAAATATTACAAGTTTGCCACCTTACTTTGACTAAAACTTTGACTAAATTATGGTCATTAGATCTAATCAAATCTAAGGCTAGGATTGGTTCCTAGGTTCCTTCAGGGGGAATTGGTTCCTATTTGATCATTCTCCTATATATATATATATATATATATATATATATATATATATATTTAGGGGTGGGTTCAAATAGGAACTAATCCCCCTGTGAGAACCTAGGAACCAATCAAATTCAAGGATTTTGATGACATGGCCGATAAAAAGGCGGTGGCATAATTGTAAATATGTAAAATTTGAAATATAAGGGCTAATTCCAGATTTTTTTTTATAAAGTGATGTCATCATCTTTTAAAAAATTCTTAAAAAATTTAAATAATCATAACTCACTCGTTTTTAATCCAATTTACGCAAAAAAATATATCAAATTAAAGATTTTTTCATGCTCTTTCATTTAAGATCCATAGTGCATGTGTTTATTTAAGTAAAAATTGATGAAAAATACAAAAACTTTTTTTCACGTATATTCAACTCGTAACTCTCAGACATTTGCTAATATGATATCACAATATTGCTCATATTTTGTGTTTATGTTGCTAACATGAAATTTTTTATGCACGGCTTTGAATTTTTAAGTTGTTTTAATGAGAAAATAGTTAAAGTATGAGCTATATATAGTTAAGTTCATAAACATTTATAATTTTATCAATACTTAATATTATTTTGAAAACTTGTAATATTTGAGAATTTAAGTCATATTAGCATATCATTATTCACATATTAGCAACATGTTACTAACAGATTAGCAAATTATTAGTCACATATTAGCAGTGTGTATATTCTCTAACATATTAGCAATATGTTGTATGTATGAATGATGTTACACAATACTACCTCCGTTTCATAATGTTTGTTGTTTTGTTTTTTTTATTTGGAATTAAGAATTAATTTTGTGGACAAATATACACATCCCTTATATATGTCATAAAATCTAATTCATCTATATTTTCCTAAAAAATAACAATATTTTCTCTCTCCATATATGTTTCTCTCTTCATATATTATAGGTAAGTTAGAATCAAAAAATCTCGTAGGATTTGAGAGAGTTAAAATTGGGAGAGAGAATGTCAAATTATATAAAACAACAAACATTTTGAAACTAAAAAAAAACCTTAAACAACAAACATTATGAAACAGAGGTAGTATTATTTTAAATGTGGTCCAATGCTATATGTGTGGTGTTTAATACGTGTCAATTTAATATTATGATCTCGTCAAGTTAGCAATATGAGTCTACCTCATGTTAGCAACAAAATCTGTTGATGTTAGCAATATAAATCTTTCATGTTATCATATTAATACAACGCCAGAAAAGACAACGGTTTTAAAGCGTTGTCTATTTAATTCCGAAAATTGGGCCAAAAATCCGAAAAAACATAACCCAATTTCTAAATTATGAAAATAACCCCGCTTTCATTAAGTTCTCAAATATTACAAGTTTGCCACCTTACTTTGACTAAAACTTTGACTAAATTATGGTCATTAGATCTAATCAAATCTAAGGTTATGATTGGTTCCTAGGTTCTCACGGGGGGATTTGGTTCCTATTTGATAATTTCACTATATATATATATATATATATATATATATATAATCTTCTGTAGATCAACACATCAATGAATAAAATACACCGATGAATAAAATCATCTTTCTTCCCCCAGTATTCTCTGTTCTACTTTCTGTTATTTACTTCTTGAGTATGATTTTGGAGTTCGATTTACAACACATTTAACTATTTGTCCGGGAACACTTTGATCACAAATTAACTTTTTTTTTTCAAATTGATCACACAACTCTATTAAAGGTGTCAAATTGATAATTCCGTTAATCCCTTAAGAAACCGTCATTGACATCTTTGTCATCAACATCCGTTGAAACACATATTTCTCACACAATTTGAATTATTTCACACATTAGCATGCATTTTTTACATACATAAACTAAACACATTTTTACACACTATACGACCACCTTGTAATAAATAACTGAAAATAAAAAATGAAAACACCCATACAAGGTCTGGTTGGTTTTTCTTATGTCTATACTTTATATGTCTTTTTAGCTTGAATAATATGTCGGGAAACTTTATCCTTTTCTTGTGATACATTTTAATTTGGATTTGTCAATTATGTCAGATTTGCCATAATTCGTTTTTTTTTTTTTTGAAACCGCCATAATACGATCGTTTCTTATTTCCTCAACTGGTCAATTTTTTTTGTTATGTATTTCTATGTGAGCTAGAATTATTGATTTTTGTTTTTTATATGACTTGAAAATGATAGTATATATATAGTTTAGTCTAAAATAGTTAAATAGGTCCCCTTATAACTGTTTGGGAGGTTGAGTCATTAACATTTAGTCAATCTATAACAGTGTTTTTTCCTTAGCCAATGCTTCCTTATCCTTTTCATTTTGAATTTTTGCTACCATTGATTTGTATGCTTCTTTACAGGATTAATAGACACATCATCACTTTGTCTAACAAAAATTAACGTAACTTTTGCAATATATGTTTACCATAAAAGATGTTTTAATTTCTTTTTTTGTCAAACAAACATTTAACAGATGTCTTATTTAATGCTTAGTATTATTATAATATACATTTAGGTTTGAGGACATGTCTTATTTTCATGATCCCGAATTAACAATTCGTAAAAAAAACTTTTCAATCCTCACAATTATATAGTTATTGATTAGTATTTCAATTATAAAATTGCATATTTTAGTTACCTATATATTTGGAAAATTTCTAACATCGAAGATGCACGATCTTGATAAAAACTCATAGCATAAACATATATAACATCTTTAATTTTTTTAAATTATGTGATGTTTTATTTTTTCAAAGTAAATTTCCAAATATATTTCATTCTCCATACTTCTCTCATTCATAGAATCACATTATTGATGAGGATGATCTAATGGTGGGGTGATATAAGTTTGAGATCGAAAAAGTTACGAGTTTGAAATCCACAACACTGCATAGGTGCGATCTACAGTCTGTCATTCTTGTTTTACAAGTGCGGTTTACCTCGTCGTTGTGGTGGTTTGTAGGTTATTGCACAGTACCAGTGTGCGGGTTATCATCATAAAAAAAAAAATCACGGTATTGATTAATTGGGAAGCATTCTTCTTGCGAGATCGATACTAGTTCAACTGTAATCAAAACACTAATGACGTGAAAAGGGTTAAATAAGGGAAATGTACATTTTTTTTTTCTATAATTGATTCATATCAAAATTGGCCGATCGAGTAGATATATAAATTTAAAATCATCGGCTCCTTTATCAATTAAATATTTGTTGGCTAAAGATCGAAATTAGAAGTCAATTTAGGGCCAACAACTTCCAGTTTCTATTGGTTTGGAGGCCAAAAATTCAAATAAATAAATTAATTAATTAATAATGGGTTGCCTCCAATAGAAGCTAAAGATAGTGATCAGAGTAGCATAAAATTTCCATTGTATTAGATATCGATCTGGAAGATATTGACGAGATTCAAATTGATCATTGATATTACATTATCAATTTTGCAATATTTAGGGTTAGAAAATAAAAACCAAATAGTTTGACACTCTAATCGTCTTCGTTCATTAAAATCTCGTTTTAGTTTGATTCGATAAACATATCAAATAAGGTTGAACTTAATTTTGTGTCTGATAAGATTTAAAGTTCGGTTCGAACTCGAGCCCGATAAGTAAAAATTGTACTTATTGAACAAATAGGTATAAAAAACTGAAACTACTCAAGTTTTTTATTTGTGTTAGAATTGATTAAATCTCATTTGAACTCGATCCACAGATAATCAAAAATAAGTTGAATTACAAATGTAAAAACTTGATATCATTCCAAACAATAAGATGCGTATATTGAAACTGAACTCGACTTATTTAACATCCTAATAGTTTTGGGAAAAGAAGATGACGTGTTTTAATCCCTCAAGTCAAACATCCGTCTAGCTAACGCTAGTCGCTAGATACAATTAATATTATTATTTTTGTGCCAAATTAAAATAATTGATATTGAAATATCATCCTAGAAAGTGAAGTGGACCCAATCAATTAATTAATTAGTGATTCTCGTTTGGGAATTCAATAGTCAGCACTGCAATATTATTATAGCCCATTATTTTTTTTTATAGTGGTTGTCTAGTCGTGTGCGAGTGAAATTAATTATATATTGATTGAATAAATTATACATGTTACGTTTCTCCGCTTCTTTTGCGTGAAATAAAGGCTGTGACTTTTGGGAATTGCCATGTGCTACACTACACTCACTGCTAATGATCTTTCATATCAAAACCTTTAATTTAATAGGTAGGCTGCCCAATCCCATTTACAAAACCCTAAATCCAATTTTCTAATTTGATAGGTTGCATAAAATTTAAAGTTTTAATTTTTAATAGGGGAAGTGCATGCCGCAATTAAGTGCTAAATTAAATTGATCCATCGAAGCTGGCCAATCAAGAAAAAAGATTTCTTCACACCCCTTAACAAATATAGTATTGTGTTTGATGTGTTGTCCACCACAAATTAATTAATTCTGACATGATCATGCGTATAGTTATGTCAAAACAAACCCCCCCGGCTAACGGTTGAATTGGTTAAGAGACTGTGTCGTGATTGAAAAGTCATAAATTTAAATTTATTGTTTAGATCGTAACATAAAACATAATGTAGAAATTTAGAAAATCGGATAATAATGAGTATTTGCATCATGTATGTAGATTGCATGTATGGTGGATAGTAACACATATACTCTCTCTGTTTATGATAATACGAAATATAAGTGTACAGATGTCAAGAAATTGTGTATTCATATTTCGTCCAATTAACTTAAAAGTAGCAAAAATTATAGGAAAAAAAAAAACATAATTGTTAATTAAAGGATCCATGAGCAATATAAATATTCATAATTGAAGTCGCGTTTCTTTGTGTTTTTATTTTTTTGTGCAGATCGAGGTCGATAGGCTGTATGTATATCAGAATATATATATTATGTGTGTCCGTTTGTGTGCGCGCCTAGATTCATGAGGTACTGAAATGGGAAATGAAGAAGGATCAAAATATATTATCATTTAAAATCATCAAACAAATTACAATGAAGACCACGAAAAGCAGCACATTTCCACACGAGAGAAATCCCAAGGAAAATCCCAGAAAGGAAAAAAAAATAAAATTCCAAGGACTTAAAAACCCAAAATAAATACCCCACACCGTAGGTAATTATACGAATTGAAACAGAATTAAAACTAAAATATTAATTAATTCTGTAATTACAAGATCTTACACAGACAAAAGAAGAGAGAGAGAGAGAGAGAGAGAGAGAGAGAGAGAGAGAGAGAGAGAGAGAGAGAGAGAGAGAGAGAGAGAGAGAGAGGAATTTAAATTTTTAAGTAGTAGTAGTGGTGAGAGAGAGAGTATGAGTGTGAATGGAAGCATCTTGCAGAAGTTTATGCGCAAGAGAAAGCTTTTCCATGAGAAGGGTAATTTGGGCCCTATATTCCCTGACATGATCGACGGCCTCCGCCTCCAGCTCTCCGAGCTGGCTGCACAGCCTCTCCTCCGCCTCCTCCGCCAGCTGCAGCCTCTCCCACGTCCTCTGCAGCTCCTCTTTCACTCTCTCCTCCCTCTCCAAACTACTCCTCAGCTCCTTCTCCAGCTCTTCGTTTCTCCTCTTCAGCGTCTCCTCCGCCGCCGCGCGCCGCTGTCCGGGGCTTGCCACGGCGATCGTTGGAGCCATCTCTTCAACAACACAGATTGATGATTAATTTAAGGAGATCGAGAAGGCCAACAATTAATGGGGCAATGCTAGCTATATATGCTAAATTATATTAATGAAGAATTGCCGAGTATAATGTCACATTTCGAGTGGCTTTTATAGACACAGATTTACTGACTTACCACTTCATCATGTGCCCCTTTAGGTTAATTAATAGAATTAAATTAAATTTGAATTTAAATATGAAAATTATTATTATATATAGGGCTGCTAATACGGACGGGTTCGGGTACCCTACCCGGTTTTACTGGGTACCCGGTCCCGGAAATCTGCCTAAAATGATACCCAACCCCGTCCCACCTAAGCTAACCGGGTATCCAAATACCCGGGTCGGGTATACGGGTCGGGAAAATGGGTACCCGTATAATCCGTTTTAAAAAAAATAAAGGCCACCACTAGTTCCAATTTGTCTCTAAACATTTTCAGTACCTGTTGTCATCACTTTGCTTAACACTGTTGACATAAAAAGAAATAAATTAAGAATTTAAGAAAAATGAATAAAGAAATCAACATAGTATAAGTGTAATAAATGTAACAAACTATAAAATTTTACGAACCTCTAGAAAATTCTCTTTCATGTTCTTCTTCTGTCGCTCCTTCATCTTTCTTCTCAACAAGATGAGATTTCAACCAATATACACGAGAGTTTAGGGTTTCAGGGTTTAAGTTGCTTGCGTGAGTGTGACAAAGAGAGATTATTTTCTTTAATACTTAACTATTAAAATATAATATTACATATATATAATTTAAAAATTTAAAAATTGGGTAGTTCGACGGATAAATCGGGACGGTACGGATATACCCGGTACCCGGATAGCTTAAAAAAAATCCATCACCCGTACCAACCCCATTAATTTCGGGTATTGGATACCCGATTACTCGCCGGGTTCCGGGTCGGGATCGGATTACCCATATAGCTGGAATCCGTATTAGCAGCCCTAATTATATACATAAATTGACGTCGCCTCCCACTCCCACCCTTCCATTCTCACATACTCACATATATTATTATACCGTATAATATAAGTTTAACCACACCATATCTATACATGTATGAACATGCATCAATACAAATTTACTTTCGGCTTTCACGCGCATGAAACTCTTCTGCTGAAATTTAAAAAAGTTAGGGCCGATATATATTTTAATTATCAGTTGTCCCTAGAGCTTAATTAATTTGCGGAAAATGTAAATAATGGCTATATTTAAGTATACAATTATAAGGGTATCGATTTTACTAACTAACTAATGCACTATTTCAACATATATGCAATGACGACTTAATTTGATAAATTATTGAATTTAAAATTACTCTAACGTTAGTGTTTACGATAGCAAATTCATCTTCAATTCCTGATCACATGTGGATGTCAAAAGCAAAATCACATGTAATATAATTATGTTGCGTTTAATATGTCTCGTCTTAATTCGTATGAATATTTAATAGTGCAATATGATAGAGTAAAACGTCAGTGTCAACTATACATTAGTTTCTTTCCTTTTTCTTTTTCCCTCTTGGGGAGGCTGTCCAGATTCAATGTATCTTATACCTAGAAAAAACTAGATCTCATTGAAGGTTTGATTGATTATGCAAGATTCCCAACATTGTTTATAATTATTTACATTACATGTCAGTATTAGACTTACATCTATTTTATAATATAAACTCCCACACCTGATATTTGCATTCGCTGCGGACTTTTTCCTTCAATGAATTCAGACCAGATAAATTGTCAATATTAATATTTATTTATTAATATATATGCTCGCAATTATTATTTTTTTCTTTTGAGAATTGAAATATATAGTTTCTTTAAGGGGAAATTTAAATGTTTTTTAAGCGCAAACCCTCAAGCAAATATATATATATATATATATATATATATATATGAGATCGCTCAAATGTAAACCAATCTCTATTGTGTAAATCGTAAATCAATCTCCAACCATCCATCTAAAAAAATATACGGTCAAGATTTGGAGAAAAAATCGATGGCAGTTTTGTAATTTTCGCAACTTTTTTCAGTCTATTGGGGTATTTCCGTCCGTTTGTTGAAAAAAAAAAGTTGATGTTATGTTGACTCAGCATCTAAAAACATTCTTAAAAACTTCAGACGATCATAACTTGCTCATTTTTCATTGGATTAATGCAAATAATATATCAAATTAAAAGTTTTTTAATCATCTTTCATTTAAGATCAGTGAAGCATATGTTTATCTAGAAAAATATGGACGAAAAATACAAAAGTTTCATTTTTCACGCGTATTCAAGCTCAGAATATTTTGTTAGCATACGACATATGTTTTGTTAGCATATGATAAATGTTTCGTCAATATCAGTTATATTGCGATAAAAATTTATTCAATCGTAATTAGGTATGCTTCGTTAGCATATAAAAATATTTAATTAGCATATGACAAATGCTTCGTTAGCATATTCATTAGCATCGATTATATTATTGTAAATGTTTATTACATCTCAATTAATATATGCTTCACTGACATCAATTACATTGCTATAAATGTTTATTTAATCCCAATTAAGATGTGTTTCATTAGTATATAACAAATATTTTATCAGTATCAATTATATTCACAATGAACAATACATTAATGCATTAAGATAATTTTTATATGAGAATGTTAATGCACCGCTAATGTTAGCATTGACATATGCTAAGTAAAATATTATAATAATGTTAATCTAGTATAATTATATCTGATAATAGAATCACATGTGTTTAATATTGCATGTGTATTATCAATGTATAACATCCATCTCAATTAAACATGATTCGCTAGTATATGATAAATGATTTGCTAGCATCATAATTAGTTATATTTCTATCACATCAATTTTAGAGTTCAACAATTTAATTTATTAACTTTTATCATTTGTTGTTGTTAGCACTGTCGTATGCTAACATAAGTATTATGTAATGCTAAAGAAAAATAATAACAATGCTAACAAAAGCAATAATGTTGTGGCTTGAAGCCAAATAATGAAACTAATTAACAACTTTCAATCAAATAACTATAACTTTGTCCACGATTCATATTTTTTTGAAATTATTTTTTGTTGAAAATTAGGCTTGACTAGCTTTTTAACCATATAAAATTCATCATTTAATAATTTCCTAACAAAATCAGTTTTGTGTTTAAAGTTAGGTGTTGTGAATGAAGTGATATTGCTTTGTTAAAATGTGATTATGTGTTCGTCTACATATGAATGTGTTTTTATTAGTCTGCGTCCTAGAAGTCCGCTATTTTTTTTATTTTTTAAATTTTGACCTAGACGAGGAAATTACTAAAATGTCACAGCGTTTTTTGAAGTTCCTTTTATTTACAATAATGGCACCTCCATTTGACCAAATCTAGACCATTGAATTTTGAAGGATGTGTGGTGGGAAATTGATTTATAGTTTACACACTATGTGTGTTTTACACCAGAACCACCCATATATACATATATATATATATATATAGGGAAGTGTTCAAATGATAACCATTCTTCCATGTAGGAACTAGGAACCCATCTAATCCCTCCATTACTTAGATCTTAATGGCCACAATTCAGTCAAAGTTTGGTCAAATGCAAGATGACATACTTGTAATTATTTACAACTTTAAGTAACAGAGAGTATTACGGTAATTTAATAATTCTTATGTTTTGAAACATGATTATCTCTTCTCTCTCTATTTATTTCTCTCTAACATTTACGATTTTTTTTATTTGCGCACTTCTCTCTATCTCTCTTCCCACTCTTTCTCCCCTCTCTATTTTTCACCCATTTCCTCACTCATTTATACATCATGCTGGAATGGTTCATAGTCCATACTAAAATAATATGAATTATGCTGATATTGATAATATCATTCAAATTTATTTCTAATATGTGTGATAAATGTTGCTGATGTGAGTTACATGTTGGATAAATTCACAAAAACTGAAAGTCTTCAATTAAACAATAATAACTCCATCCACATATAAATGTAATACTGATATGTAACGTCACGCTAAAATATCTTATACACTATGCTAATATGAGAGTAATTTAATGCTAAAAATTCATAAATGCAATGTTTTTTTCATATAATACATCAAATTATAATTTTTTCATACTATTCATTCAAGATCTCACATAGCTTTGTTTATCCGAAGAAATATGAAGAAAAATATAGAATATTCATTTTTAGGGCTTATTTTATTTTATTTTAAGAATATATGATTTTTTCTCAAATAGTTTATGACATTCCCTTTGTGGTTATTACATTAATATTAAGGTTTATCAATTACTATTTAGAATATGATGCTAAAATCAGAGAAGTATGAGGCTGAATATGTTCCCATTACGGTTTATTGCATCCCCATTATTGTTGATCAAATCATACTAAAATTAGTAAATTATCAGGCTAAAATGAGGGATGTAGCATGCTAAAACTTGATGTCACATTCTCATTAGGATTCATTGTTCCCAATTTGGGTTTATTACCTTCACATTAGGGTTTATTCTTCCCAATTAGGATTTATTACATTCGCATTAGGGTTCATTGTTCTTAATTAATGCTTATTGCATGACTCGTTACTGTTTATAGTATCTTGCTAAAATGAGGGATGTTTCAGGTTAAAATGAGGGAAGAATAAGGCTAAATTTGATGTCTCGTTACCATTAGGGGTTCATTATTCCCAATATGGGTTTATGACATTCTCATTAGGGTTCATTGTTCTCAATTAGGGTTTATGAAATTCTAATTAGGATTTATGACATTCCCATTAGGGTTCATTATTCCCAAGTAGGGTTTATTACATTCGCATTATGATTTTCTAGATCCTCCATTGCTGTTTAGTAGATCATGCTAAAATGAGGTAAGTATTTGGCTAAAATGAGGGAAGTAACATGCTAATTTTTTTTGTCACATTCCCATTAGGGTTTATGACATTTCCATTAGAGTTTATTACATCGCATTATGGTTTATTGTTTATAACATCATGTTAAAATGAAGTGAGAATGATGTTAAATTTGGTGTCCCAGTTCGATTAGGGTTTATTGTGTCCCTATTAGGGTACGGTATAGAAGATCATGCTAAAATAAAATAGTGTATGATGCTAAAATGAAATACTGTATGATGCTAATGAAACAACAATAGCATGCTCGTATAAAGAAAAATTCACGCTAACAATGACATTTCCAAATATTCATAGCAAATGTCTGAAACTAATATTCATCACCTTAAACTAATATTCTTCAACTTGAACTAATATTTATCAACATAAACTAATATTCATAAGAAATATGTCTGGAAACTAGTAATACTTGTAGAAATTTCATTAACAGTACAAATCACTTCGACATAACAAATGCTTCAATATTAATTGGACCATCTTCACATGAGAGCCTGTAGTGTAGGTTTTTCTCAGCTTCGTTCCTTTCACTTTGTATGTTACTGTCTGCACTTAGAATTGCAGCACATATTTTTCTCTCATAAACTTTATCTCGTTTCGGGAAATATTCTCTCATTTTCTTTCTTAGTTGTCAGCCATCTCCTTCATTGCTTTACTTTCTCATTCTTTTTTCTTCTTTATCATCAACTTGTGTTTTTCATTTTGTAGTATCTGTATAGGTGTAGGTGTTTATATAAAACTGTTAGAAAAATATTAATAATATCACCCGCTGAAATGTATTACACAACATGCTAAAATGAAAATTTTAATAACATGCCTCCAGATGAGTTCACCCCAATCTAATAAGAATATCTTTAATTTGATATATAATTTGCGCAAATTTGATTAAAATGAGCAAGTCATGAGCACAATGATGATATGAGTTACGGATTATGCTCAAATGTCATATATATATATATATATATATATATGTTATTGTGCGAGTAGTTTCATGCTAAAATATCATAAATACAATTATGTGAATTATAGTTTGTCATGCTAAAATCCTATATAGGTCGTGCTAAAATATTATATACGTCATGCTAATATAAATCTGGGGCTGTTTTGTATGAAAAATATACGTGAAAATTGATTTTTTTATTTTTCATCTATTTTTTTCAAATAAATATATGCAATATGGATCTTAAATGAAAGAGTATGAAAAGAGCTTTAATTTGATATATGATTTGTGTAAATCCGATTAAAAATGAGCAAGTTATGATTGATTAAAGTTTCTACAATATTTGTACAAATATGATGACATCATCATCTATATTTTGACGGAAAGAAATTAACCCCCCACACTTTTTAAGTTCAATTTATTTACCAATATGTCACCGTCTTTTTTAAAAAGTTCAACATATTTACAAGTTTACCACCGATAATCTATTTTAATCTTAGTCATCCAAATTTATGAATGGGTGGATGGGATGGATCTGTTTTAATCTATTTAATGATTTTCTTGTAGTGGTTCCTTGTTCCCACATGGGGGAGGGTTCCCACCAGATCCACCCCCTATATATATATATATGTATATATATATAGGATATGGATCATATGAGAATACATGGTTGGTGTGAGAAATGAAAATACATCTCACACCACACATTATGATGAAATCTAGGGTCCAGATTTAATACAAAAATCGGTGGCAATTTTGTTATTTTGGCTAACTTTCCAGCCGCCAGGGGCTTTTAAGTAATTTAGTAATTATGTTATTTTATATCAATTTAGATTTTGTTACCAAAGCTATCGTTGATTTACCATATCTCTTCCGGATTTCACGAGATCGTCTTCCTCAATATATTCGTTTGATTTGGATCGGTAGTTTCTATGTTATTTGGTTGCCGCGATGTATTTGATGGATTCACCAGGTATGTTTTTTTTTATTTTTATTGTGCGATCGGTAGTTCCTGGATATGCTCGTTAATCTATTGAGATTAGCGAGTGATCCTTGTGTTTTGATTTTCTGGTTATCGATGCAGTTTGCTATCCGATTTTGATTCGCTTTGATGTTGTGTTTATTAGTTTCTGCAGTTTTTGGAATTTTGTAAATTAGTTAGATTATGTTAGCATGATAAATTCTGTTATTATGCTGATTGAGAATGCTATATGTGCTAAGTATGCAATTTTATGTTTTGCATTATTAAGTGGCAGAGTTTGATGCAAATCGAAGATAATTAATAATTTAGTATTTGCTGATCAAGAATAGATTATATGCTAACTATATATATATTTCTATATTTTCTTGTTAAGTGACAGAGCTTGATGCAAATCGAATATAATGAATAATTCAGTATTTGCTGATCAATAATACATGCTATGCTAACTATACATATTTTTCGAATATAATGAATAATTAACTATTTGCTGATGAAGAATACATTATATGCTAGCTATATATATTTTTCTATATTTTGTTGTTAAGTGACAGAGCTTGATGCAAATCGAATATAATGAATAATTCAGTATTTGCTGATCAATAATACATGTTATGCTAACTATACATATTTTTCGAATATAATGAATAACTAACTATTTGCTAATGAAGAATACATTATATTCTAACTATATATATTTTTCTATATTGTATTATTAAGTGGCAGACTCGGAGTCAGTTGACGATTGTTCAGATACTAGTATAGTTATATCTCCTGGTTTGACGCAATACTACGTACCTAGGTGTGATTCTTCTGTCAAGCCAGTTGTTGGAATGATGTTTAATAATATTTTGGATGGTATAGAATTCTATAGGCGTTATGCGGCTCGTTGTGCATTTGATGTTCGAAATTCTACTGTTATAAGGTCTAAAGATGGTACAATTACTTGGAAGTATATTCTTTGCAATCGTGCTGGTGAAAAGAATGCAGCCGTGGATCGTGATGCTAATGTTGATGGTGTTATGGATAAGAGACGTAGAGTTTCTAGGAGGGTGCGATGCAGGGCACGTATAGTCCTTAAGTTTAGTGGTATGGATGGATATTCAATTCACTCTTTTGAAGAACGTCACTCACATCCTTTAGTCTGTGATAAACATAAGGGGTTTTTGAAGTTGAATAGAAATATAGGACATGTACATCAGAAATTTATTTTGGATTGTGTTCAAGCAAATATTGGCCCAATGGATTCTTATAAACTATATAATGAAGTAGCTGGTGGGCATTGTAATATAGGATGTACAAAGACTGATGTTAAGAACTTTACACGTGATCTAAGGGCTTACATTGTTGGTGCAGATGCTCAAATGGTGATTGATAATCTTTTTAAGAGGAGGGAGGTGTGCTCTGCATTTTATTTTGAGTATTTAGTTGATGGGGAAGATAAGTTGAAGCATATTTTTTGGGCAGATCCGATTTGCAGGAGGAATTTTGCTGCATTTGGTGATTCTGTATCATTTGATGCTACATACAACACAAACAGGTTTGTAATTTATTTATTTTTTGATTGTTAAGTATAAATGACTTATATAATTATGTATAGATTTGGTTTTGTTTCTGAATGCTAATTAAGTGGTTATATAATGCTGATGAAGTGGTACAGAAATGCTAAATATTAGTTTTGTTTCCGAAGACTAATTGAGTGGTTCAATAATGATAATGTAGTTGTACTATAATGCTAATGGAATGGTTTAACAATGTTGCAACAGTTTCATTTTCATGCTAGCTAGTTGATTTTTTTTTTTAATTTGTAATGTTGTGTTTGTATTCATTGAATAGGTATAAGATGGTGTTTACCCCTTTTACTGGGAAAGATAATCATGGGAAGTGTGTTACTTTTGGTGCTGCTTTGCTGTCAAGTGAGAATACAGAGTCATATTTTTGGGTTTTAGAAAAGTTTAAGGATTGTATGGATCGAGCCCCTAGTATGTTAATAACTGATCAGGACCCTGCATTGAAGAATGCTGTGAAACATGTATTTCCTGATGTTAGACATCGGTTATGCATGTGGCATATCATGTTGAAATTTTCAGATAGGCTCCCTTCTCATTTGAAGAAGAATAAATCATTGAGGCAACAAGTAAATAGGATTGTTTGGTCTGATGTTATAGAGCCTGCTGTATTTGAGGAAAAATGGCAAGAAATCATGTCTGAGTTTGGTTTAACTGATATTGATTGGTTTAAGTCGATCTATGATCTTCGATATAATTGGATTCCTGCTTATTTTAGGAATCATGTATTGAGTGGGTTGTGCAGGACTACATCAATTTCTGAAAGTGCCAACAGCTTTTATGGCTCCTTTGTGAACTCCAACTGCAATCTTGTTGAATTTTTTATGAAGTATAATAGTGCAATTGAGGCTCAGAGGCATGCATATGCTGAGATGAATAGCTATGATGAATCAATAGTTCCTTCATTGCAGACTCCAATTTTATTTGAGAAACACGCTGCGGCTGTATACACTACAAATATTTTTGTTAAGGTTCAGAAGGAAATTTTTATTCTGCTTGTTTTAAATACCGCATTATGAGCATAACTAAGAACGAACCTCAACTGTTTTATGATGTTAATGATGGAGATGGGATTTTTCAGGTTGTATATGATAGTGTTGAGGAAACAGTTGTGTGCAGTTGTTCAAAATTTGTTCGGGAAGGGTTGTTGTGCTGTCATATATACATATTATTGAAGGATTTGAATGTAGATAGAATTCCTGATAAATATGTGGTTCGTCGGTGGACAAGGTCATGTTTTGATTCTGTGAATGGATGTTTGACGGATTTGGTAAGTAGTTGTGCTGCAGTTGATGAGAATAAAATGAAGATTAATGCATGCATTTCTGAGTTTTATGCATGTATTGGTGTTGCTGATGGTGATGATGAAAAGCTCTCTGCTTTATTACGTTGTGTTCGGGATTTTAAAGAATTTTTAAAGCACGAAACTTCTGAACAAGGAATTGAGTCTGAAAAGAATAGAATGTTTTATAATTTTTATGGTTCTTCTTGCCCTACACAAGTAGATGTTTTGCTGCCGGATGTTGTCAAAACTAAAGGGAGTGGTAGCCGATTGATACCAAGAGCTGAGAAGGCTGCTCGTGAAAAGCAAAAACCTTTAAGAACATGTAAGAAGTGCAATAAAATGTGCAGGCATGATTCTAGGAATTGTGGCAAAGTGAAGGACTAATGCTGATCTATAAGGCTTGAGATGCTAATGGAGGTATATAATTATGCTGATTAAGTTTTATGTATATTGAATTTAATTTATTTGTTCTAAATCAGGAACCCAATCTTATTTATATTTTATTTATTCTTTGCAGGTACCAATGTATTGATGATGAAGATGTTCAAAACATTATTTTTGTTAATAAAATAAGTTTTAGTTGAATAACTCATTTATGGGGTATATGAAAATGTTGAATTTGGTGGTTCTTAATTTTCAATTGGATTTTATTTTTTGATGTTGTGAGAATGATGAACAAATTGTTTCGTTTTTAATGATAGAATAAAAATTTAATGGTCTTTTATTGTTATTTTTAATGAACTATCTCAATGCATATAATTATAAGCTTTATTTTTACCTTTGCTGATTTGTGCTGACGAAGCTTTATGGAATTGCTGATATAGGTATGTAGTTTTGCAAATGAAGCATGATTATCGTACATTTGTTTCTTTTTGGATAACATTATTGCTAGAAAAAATAATTGATAGAAACAATTGGTACTAGAAAATATCTTTATCGACATAAAAACATGTATATTTATGAAATTTATAAATATGAGCAACAAATCAAAGCATAGTCAGCACAATGGCACAACTATATCAGCGAATCATCAAATCCTAATCAGCACAAAAACAAAGCTTAATAAGCACCAAGACTTATATATATGAACATCAAGTTAAAGATCCTTTAGCAAAAACAAGTAACTATATCAGCAAGAAATGGAATCTTCAACATCAACTGAAAGCTTTGTTAGCACAAGACATTACTATATCAGCGAAACTTTAAAGCTTCATCTGCACAATCACATTACTATATCAGCGAATCTGTAAAGCTTCATTAGCACAAAAATATCTATATAATATCAGCAAAAAATATTGATATTTGTTAGCATATCCATACAAACCTTCAGCATGTTTGATCATTGACATATACAAAAACAATTACCTAAGTAGTTATCCTACAGAATAATGTCCTAATGCATCATGGTAGCAAATATACATATGCTGGGAAACATTGTTTTAATGTGATAGTAGTTAAGCAATATATTGTTTCAATAGATCATAGAATCATTCATGACTTCTGTTTGTTGAGATACATTCCTGCAACATCAATGGGACCATCCCCTGAAGATTCTCTATAATAGAATTTCGCATTTGCTGCATTGTCGGCCTTATGAATGTTGGTGTCAGAATTGAGGATAGCGGTGCAGTACTTCATTCTCAGATACCTCATTTGCTTTGGAGACTTTTTCTTCAGCCCTGTCTTCCAATTCTTCACCCCATTGCCCATGTAGGTCTCCATATGTCGAAGTACATACACCCCACAATCACTCTTGTTCTTCTCATCTCTCCAGGCCATCTGCAGACGTTGTGATGATGTAATATACTTCTTGATCTCCTTTGATCTCTGAAGCAACCCAACTTTCTTAGTGTATTCAACAAAGTACTTGATCTGTAAGTACAGTGAAATAAAACTGTAAGTATACAAATAATGTTATAATTGTTATGAAATATTTAAGTATGAATTACCAGCAGACTTGGAATATCGCCATATTTCAGTTTCAGTCCATCCTTCTCTTTCTCCATGGCAGTTGAATTATCTATGATGACTGATTCCATGTCTTTCAGATCAATACAGATCAAGAAGAAGTGATTCATCTGGTATATTGGGAAGAAGAACTGCGTATATGTTTTGCCAGTATTAGTTGCTGATATGAATAATGTTTGAGATTAATGAAATTTTTAATAAGATCATACCATTTCAACTTCTGACAGTTTTACCCATGGGAATGCATTCACCTCATTCTTAACTCTGTCTATAAATTCACTCATCCTTCTGGTTGCATTCAAAGTATTGGGGGGGTTGACAATTGTGTTATTCTATATGTCAATAACAACATATTAAAACTTTATGATTTTAATGGAAATAAGATATTGATCTTTTGAAGATAAAATATTTTGCTTACACATGGGTAGGTTGTGAAGTAAAATCTGTATCGAGAGTCCTTTGATCGCACACTGCATAACTGATGTAAGTGTCTGGTGTTAGAGTCTGCAGCTCACCTCTGTTGATCATTACTCGTCCATCAGAGTATAAAATCTCCTCCCTGCATGTATGTTAATATATTATTTTCATTTATAGTAAATGTTAAATAATATCATATTTACATTTTTTACCTCGATGTTTCATCAGTCTTGTGTACCACCCAGAAGTAGAGTTCACCCTCAGTTTTTAACATTGTCTCCCTCACATCGACAGTCCTTGATATGTATGGTGACATCAATGCTTCAGATGGCTTCATCAAACCCCTGGCCCTTGTTTTGATATGGGAGTGATCTTCGACAACTCTCTGCTTTAAATTAAATAATTATTTAAAATAGTAACTTTCTTGTATTTTGTATGCTAATGAATAAATATAGAAATGCTGAAGAAATGGTGTGTTACTGCTGCATTCGATAGTACACATAATATAATGTGTTTTATGTGTATGCTGATGTAGTGAATGTTTTATGCTAATTTAAGTGAGAAATAATGCTAACAATGCTTAAAGTTTTGTACCTTTCCCTTGCGCTTGTATGTTGCCTTATTTTCTTTCAAGCTGCCCTCGTCAGCTTTCTCTATCTCCTCCACAGTCATATTCTCTTTCAAGCTGCCCTCGTCAGCTTTCTCTATCTCCTCCATAGTCTCTGTCTCCTCCACAGTCTTTGTCTCCTGCACAGTCTTCTCTTTCTGTTGATGACATAGGCTTTCGCAGAAGAAGATTCTGCACTGTCTCTGATGTTTTCTTGAAAAATAGATTTTCAAACATGTTCGGTGCTCCTTCAATCAATCCCAGTAGTCTTACCATGGCATCTGTCATGATCCTCGCTGTATTCATCATCTCGTCTGCGTAATCAGCAGCAGTGGCAGATGGTTGCCTACTCTCTGCATGTGCTACATTGCTAGGATCTGGCTAATCAGTAGCCTTTACAGGCGGCTTTATCTCTTCCTCAGCAAATAGGTGTGGGTTATCATTGATGTAATCAACCATACCGTATCATGGGCATGGGTATCCTCCTTCAAAACCTCCAGCTGCTATCTCTTCTGACTGTCTCATTATTAAATCTGTAAATCTCCACCCGTCGAATGCTGGCAGAGACCTTGGGATTTCTCTATTGAACGACTCCACTCGGTCCACATAAAACATCTGTTAAATAGGATAAGAACAAGTAAATGAAGTTATGTTGGATTTTGATAAAATATGCTAACAAACAAGTAGATGAATGCTAACGTAGATGTAGAAATATGCTAGCATAGATGTATAAGGATGCTAAAACTTAGTTTTTTATGCTTACCACTAGAAAGAGGATTGGCCCTGTAAAGTATCTGTGCTTGTGTTGTTACCACTTTGTTGTAGTGTCCACCAAGCACCTCACAGCATATTCACACCAGTCATAGTTGATTACACTGTCAACATCATCAAAGTAATGCAAAAGCTGGGGGAAAAGATATCCATTCCCTGAACTCTCGACGAGACAGCTTGTAAGCAGTACCATGAACAGTCTTCAGAACCACTTCCCACCAGAAAGTTCAACGAGTGTCTTATCATGAACATTTGCAACTGAAATTCTGTTGTATCCTTTGCCCATTTTATCCCTGAAGACATTTACAAAATTGCATGGTTCACTTCTCTTCATCTTTACTATCTTTCTCGGTCCTCTTAGGAATCCAAGTATGACACGTACATCCTCAGCATCAAAATGCAGCCTTCTACCATTGTTTAGTTTTATCTCCCTGCTTTGTGTATCAAGGTTTTCCAGCAACCAATAAGCAAGCTTCTGCGGTACTGCATTGATTCTGAATTTTAGTATGCTTCCAAAGCCTAATTCTTCAACCGCTTTCTTTTGTTCTGGGTTCATTTGCTCTATAGCATGAGCAAGAGCTTTTGGAGGTGTCCTCATCTTGAGAGTAGGTAAACGCTTACTAAGTCTTGAATTATCTGATGAATTATCATCACTGTCTTCGCTGCATGTGGCTTCATCATCAGCATCATCTGCAGTTTGTGTTTGATCTTGTATTTCCTCCTCTGGAGCAACTTCAACTTGTTTTTCATGTATTTCCTCCTCTGGAGCAACTTCAACTTGTTTTTCATGGCATCTTTTCATTCTTCTTTCCTGTGCAATTAGCTCTTCTATATTTTCTTGATCTTCCTCTGTTGATTTTCGTTTGCTTTGATCTTCTGCAAATAATAGTAGAAATTATAACAATTAGTAACAAATAAAAGCTTTGTTAGCTGAAACAGATAACTATATGAATAACAGTATGAAAGACTGATCAACACACATATATGCATATGTAACGCTAACGAAAGCCAGAGTGAATGCTAATTATGTACAACATCTATGCTCTATTCATTATTTATTTAAGAATATGAATATATACTCAAAATGAAATAGAATCAAACAGTTACAATTATGTATATGTAATGCTAAGGAAAGCCAGACTCGATGCTAATGGTGTACAACATATATGCTTTATTCATTATTTAATTTAATATTATGATTTTATACTCAAAATGAAACAGAAACACACTGTTATATATATATATATAATGCTAATGAAAGCCAAACTCGATGCTGATGGTATACAAAATATATGCACTATTTATTGTTTAATTTAAGATGATCAATTTATATTCAAAATGAAACAGAGCAGAACAGGATTAGTTATGTATATGAAATGCTAACGAAGGTCAGGCTCGATGCTAATGATGAACAAAATATATGCTCTATTCCTTATGTTTGGTTATCATTCAGGAGGATGGAATTTGTACTCAAAATTAAATAAAGAACAAATTACAACTTTAAATTAACCAGGAGAATGAACTTCTACTCAAAATCGAAGCTCTCTGCATTTATTTAGTCATATCATCAATGTCTACTTTGAATTAAACGGATATAATGTAGATTCAAAGTGCATGCTAATTATTTCAACTTTATTCATCTTTTGCGAAATATTGAACTCGAATGAAAAAAAAAATCTCGATTAATTTCTGTAATATTACCTTTTTTCGAAGTTTGAACCATTTTTTTGCTTCCAGCCATAATTTCTTCACGAGTTTCTGCTTCTTCGTTGATTTTCTTCCACAGCAATGTCGTCTTCTTCGTCGATTCTCGTTATTAACAATGAAAACCCTAGATTTGAATGTTTGGTTTCTCGGTTTTTGTTCTTCTTTTGCGTCTGTGATGAAGTTTTCAGTTTTGAAGGGACGTGACTTTATTTTTCGTGAATATAGCTATCGTGTGTTAATTTTTTAAATTTGTTCCGAAAATACCCTTAATGAATTGGCGGTTTTTTTCATATGTGTATTATTTACAGTTTTGCCACCGGGTGGTTGGATTGATCTAGACCGTTTATTTTGTATGGATTTGTGGTGTGAGATTTGTTCTCATTTCTCACACAAGGGGTTATTTTTATATAACCACACCCCTATATATATATATATATATATATATATAAATTGCCTTAAAATACACAAACTTTGGGGTGTTTTTGGTTTTTCACATGTTTTAAAAAATGTAATTTTAATAACATGAACTTAGCCCTTGTTTGGTTTTTCATATGATTTTCAAATTCCGGCAAGTTGAATCTGAAGTGGCAGCCGGAGACTGCCGCGTGTACATTTACGTGGACACCAACTTGTCTTCAAATACATGAACTTTGAGTTGATTTTGTTTTTTCACAAGTTAAAAAAAAAGACTAATTTTAGATTATTTTTTTACTTTTTTTTATAATGTGGCAAACGTAATATGAATACTTCACTTTATATTTTTCAAAATTAATTATCGAACAAGATATAAATTTTAATCAACATCATTTGACAATTGTGATCTTTTTTATCTTATGTAATTCATTTCATATGCACAAAATTATACTATGACTTTAGGTGTGTATGATGTGCACATTTATCATTATGAAGTTTGGAAAAATTGGAGTCGTTACATATTTATATTATTAAAAGGTTTAAACAATAATAAAATAGACGAATTAAGAATTTGTTCAACAATTAATATAAATGGAAATGTTCAATTATAAAATTATTTGAGATTATCTAACATATAAAGTTATATCAAAAGATGCTATTAAACATATATGAAAAATTAATATGTAGTTTCTACGTGATCAATTTATTTGTTAACTTAATTGATTGATTGTGTAATATTATTCATCAACATATACGATACGTTGTATTTAGAATTCAATTATTTATATCATTACACTAGCTTAAGTCATATTTTTATAGTTTTTCTTCAAATAAAGAAATAAAAAGGTCTGATAGTTATTTTATTTAATTTTTTCGAACCTGAATTTTATATATTGCATGAACTAAGAAAATTCAAAATATTTCACAATGTCTACTATAACATCTTTATAGTAATAATTGATGAGTTTTCTATATTACACAAAAAAAGCAAAAAAAAAAACCTAAAATTGATATTTTTTAATTCTTGGTGAAAAAAAAACAGTCCAAAGTTTGTGTATTTTAAGGCAATTTGGTATTCACGTAGATGTACACATGGCATCTCCAGCTGCCATGTCAGATTCAATTGGTCAGAATTCGAAAATCATGTGAAAAACCAAACAAGGGCTAAGTTCATGTTATTAAAATTATATTTTTTAAAATGTGTGAAAAACCAAAAACGCCCCAAAGTTTATGTATTTTAAGGCAATTTACCCTAATCAAAATTTAATTTCATTGAATCATGAAAATGATGGAACTGGGGATCCTTTGTATGTATGTTGATTGAATAAAATATTTTGATCAAAACGATTCCACATCTCATTGCATGCTAAAATCGAATCTAAATCTCATATGCAGCATAAAATTGAGATTATCGATTACCTTACCATCGGAGAGACACTGTTGAGAAAATATAGATATAAAATCTACAACTCCTCTATTATTCATGTTATCCACTTCATGATCTTCTATTGTATGACCCAACCTGGATCCAGACGTCGTGTAGACGACGATCTTCTAGACCTTGTAGAAACTTGGAGACGAAGAATCCGTTACCTAAATTTTTGAAAATCTATCTTTTTGGGAGAGAGGATTTTGAAAATTACATGTCTTGGTGGCTATGGTTTTTCTTCTCCCTTCATAAGGTATATATAGGCTACAACAGGGATCTAGAAGAAAATTAGGGTTTGGCCTCCAACAAGCTTAAGTTCACATGTCTAGTCCACACATAACTTAAGTCTATTAATATTAATTCAATCAACTAAAGAATTAATATTGCACTACCACTCTAATTCCATATTTATGGATATGACTTCTTCAACTCAATTAATTCTCCATGTTTAAGATATCGAATGTCCATTAATTAAATCGAGTATACTGACAACTCAATTTAATTAATTACTTATCCATGAGCCGTACTACTCAACCTTTATTATCATGTCAGATTAAAAATCCAATTTTAAGATTTAACATGATAATCATTTTTTATTCCCGGTCTCTGTCCTTGAGATCCTCCTTGCTGAAGCCTTGGCTGATTTCCCGAGAATTGTTGCAACGGCTGCGGGTACTGGGGTTGCTATGGCGTTTGGGGCGTCTGTTATTTCCTTTAGGACACTCCCTCATGAAGTGTCCCTCTTCCCCACAGTTGTAACACCCAGTCTGATTCATCTGACAAACTCCAGGGCGTGTCCTTCTACACTTTAGACACGCTCTCAATCCAGGGGTGAGGTCAGGCTGATATGGAGGTAACTCTAATTTTCTGCTCCAATGGGATTTATTTCCTCTATCATCTCTCCTTCCTACTTTCTCTTCTCTTTCGGATTGTTGGCTGGCTGAGGAGATTGCACTTTCTCACGAGAGAGGATGACTTGGATGCTTAAGGCTTTGGCTAATGTTTGAGCATATGAAATGTCCTCTTGTCTAGAGAGTGTTATGCCAATCTTGGGCCTAAGTCCCTTCTTGAACTTACTTGCCTTTTTCCCATCTGAGTCCACTAAATGTGGAGCATGCCTCGATAACTGGTTGAACTCTCTATCGTACTCCGACACCATCTTCTTTCCTTGTCTTAGGTTCCAGAACTCTATTTTCTTTGCCTCTCGATAGCAATTCGGGATGTACTTTTGATACAAGTCATGTTTGAAATCTTCCCATCCATATTCCGTCCACTGCTCAGGAGTTATCGTTCTTCTAACGGATTCTCACCAGTAATTTGTATCATCCGTAAGCATGAAAAGGGCACAGCTAAGTTTCTCCTCTTCCGAACAAGCTATAAAATCAAAAATTCACTCTAAGGAGCGAACCCATTTCTCGGCGTCCATAGGATCTCCTAAACCATTGAAAGATGGAGGGTTGTGTTTAAGAAACACGTTTTCAGCTCTTGGGCCAGGATTTAGTACTGGCTCGTTTCCTTGTTCGTTCTCTCCTTCTTCTTCGACTTGTCTTCTTCTTGGCGGAATTCTAAAGAACTAACTATTAGCGATGCTCGATATTATTTACGCATAAAGCATAAATGCCTCTCGATAAGGTCTTCATTTAACTCGGAAAAACTCATTCAAAACGGGAATTTAACAACATCGAGAATACGAGAAAATTGCCTCCTTAAGAGGACTTTAGCATCAACTTAATATGAAAAGATTAAGTTACATCTGCGATAGGGTGGTCTTTTGAAAATACCGCCACTATCAGAGTCTTGTAGATTGAAACAGAATAACATTTAGATAAGCAGAGAAACGGACTAAACATCGAGGCGTCCTAACATCTACGCCCTATACCTCCTTCTAAAACCTTAGCTACGCGCCGGACCCTTTCCCTTTCCTTTGCAAGGTGACCTCACTTCCTCCTCGCCTTCTTCCTCCGGCTCTTCTTCCTCATCTTCATCTTTCTCCATATTCACAAACTTCCTCACACTTCCTTCGGGGAATTGATGGGGCATACACTATCCCAGATCCAGAGGTACAAACATATGATATGCAGGGGGCCACTGATGCACTTGAGGAGTGCAGGAAAATAGAGACTCAGAATGATTCACGACTCTGACATTCGAGGGTCCCGCTTTAGAGGTTCCTGCAGAATAGGAGCGAGGTATCCAGAATCTAGGGGGACTGTCCAGAGTCGCCCTTTGAAGTTCCAGATCCACCACCAGGGAGGGGTTTTGTTCGGCAGCCTGCTGCTCAGCAAGAGCATTCACTTGGCCAAATTCTGTCACCAAACGAGTCATCAGGGCTGAGGAGAATTCAGTCAGGTTTCTGACCTTAGCATACGTCTTGGGATCACGGGTGATGGTGCTTTGCAGAATGCGATACATCGTGTGTCCAGGCGAAAGGTGCATGCTCACACATGTGAATGCATGTCTCCAAGTCTGACACGCTTCCTGGTGCTCCTCCAAAACCGTTTGCCCATGCCCATTTCTCTAGATACCTTGCCATGAAGGATAGCAACTGCTCGTTTCCATCCCAAGTCTCCTTTCTAAACCTTTCAATCCTCTCTTGCACGGGGCGGAAAAGAGGCACACTCTTCTTAGCTGTCAGCCGACGCTTAACCATCTAAAAATAGGTAGCTTAATCAGCATATATCATTTAAGGGAGACCTAAGGTTCTCCTGAGTTCACATATTAGTCTAGATTCATACTACTTTATCTTGCATGCATAGATCCTTAAAGCAGTAGACATTTATCAAACATTTTGATACCCATAATCTTGAGTAGAAATATTTACCTTTTCTTTAGATAAAAATTTTGAGAATGAATTAAACCTTGGGATTGAGTAAGAACTCTTTTTCACAAACTTTTCATTTTAGAAATTGTCTTACCCGAACACTTTTTACTCTGAATTTCATTCTCACGGATTTTCCCATATCCATAAAAGGATATGAAAGTAACTTCTTTAGCTTGATCAAATCTTTCATTTCCTGTATTTCCAAAAATCATGAATCCAAAATCTAAAATCTCTACACTATCATACCTTGATTTTTGGTTGAAGATACGAGGGTGATGGCAAGCTGTGGGTTGTTGCTTTAACTATCATAGAACAATTCATATACACAAAAGCACTTATCTTATCTAACAAAGATACAGGTCTGCAAAGTTGCAAACCTGCTCTGATACCATCTGTAATAGCCCGGTCCCGAGAGGGGGATTAATTAATGGGGACGGGGTGTTAATCAAGGGATTAATACAATAAGCGAAAGATTAACAAGGAAAGATTTACGAATAGGGATATGATTTCAAAAGATAGACAATAACTCTCGGATTTACTTGGTCAAAAAGGAGTTAAACTTTGCAAAATATAATAAGCGGGATAAGGCTGGATGATCAGATACCAACAAAGACTCATTCATAGGTCAAAGCGATTAAACAGAATCAACACGCTCAAGCCTCTTCATATGCGGAAATAAACGTGAATCAAGAAGCATGAATATAACTCAATAAACCCCGATATATATATACAGGGTCGTCTCAATGATTTTGTAGGCCCTGTGCAAATAATAAAAATTAGGCCCTAAAATAAAAAAAAATGTTATAATTTTTATAATTAGAGTAATATTGTTAGAAACACTAAAAATTCAAAATATTGTATTTTTAGTGTTGATAATATTCTCAATACAACCTTAAGCAAATATGAGTCTTCTATAATTTTACATAAAAAGTGATACTCTTCTAGCACTCTTTGAAGAAAATTCATTAATTAAATCTTCATATTCAATCTTTTCCAAAATATCATTTTCTATAGCTATCATCGTCAATCCATTAAGTATTTCTTGTGACATTGTCGAACGTAGATATGACTTCAACAACTTCAATTTTGAAAAGCTTCTTTCTGCAAATCCAACAGTAACATGAATAGTTAATAAAATTCTATATGCGATAATAATTATATTAGGAAAACAATCTAAACCTTTCAAAAACTTCAAAATATCAGGGGGTCATATATTATCTTCAGTCAATATTTCTCTAAGTAACTTTAACTCCACAAATAACTCATTCCCATCAACATCAGAGTGCTCATTATGTTTAAGTGTATTTTCAAAATGAATACAACAGGACTTCAAACTCATATTATCCAATGACTGCAACTTGTTAGAAGTAAACAAAAAAAACCAAATATTTTTTCATAATTTTGAAATTGCTCAAACCTGTTTTTAAGAGAAGATATTGCTTGATCAACAATATAAAGAAAATAATTAACTCTAAATGATTCCTCAACAGATAGTGCAATAGCAGATGATGAATTTGAATTCTTGTCAAAATGTTTTTTTCTTCGAATTTCATGCCTCTTAGGAAATATCGGATCAATATTCATTTCAATGGCAATTTTCTTAGCATTATCTAGAGCATCATAAAATCCAGTTTCTCTATACTTCTCAAAATAGGAAATCAATTCTTTTTTTTTTCAATGGCAACATCAATAAATATGTTCTTTGATTATAGGAGCTTGCTAACCACATTAATTGCACATAATATTTCAAAACAAATGATTATTGAAATAAAAAAATTCAAAATCACCAAGCTCATTATTTGCTAAGGATTTCACTTCACTTCTTATCTTAGAATCATTATCATTTTCTCCTACTTGAAGTAAAGCCTCACGTATATCTAACATTTGAAACCTTATAGCTTTAATATAATCTACTCGACTCTCCCAACAAGTTGCTTAGGAGTCAATCCTTTCACATTATCTTTTAAAAATTTTCATCTTTTGGTAGAATATGTAAAAATCGTATAAATGCGATTTATAGTTCCAAAAAAATCTCCAACTTTAACACAAGAGTTAGCCATCTCACATAATGTCAAGTTTAAACTATGACAACCACAAGGAGTATAAAAAGCTCTAAAATTTATGTTTAAAAGTTTCTTTTGTACTCCTTGATGTTTTCGTTTCTTATTTGATCAATTATCATAATCTTGGCCTCGCACATCAAATATATCAAGATCAAGATTTTGCAACTCTTTTTGTAAAGCGTTAAAAAGTCCTTGGCCAGTTATATCATTCACATTCAAAAATCCTAAAAAAGATTCATCAATGGTAGCATGATTTAAAGAGACATCCACATATCTTAAAATCAAAGACATCTGCTCGTGGTGGCTTACATCGGGGGTACAATCAAGAATGACTGAGAAATATTTTGCTTGTTTTATTTTCTTAATAATTTTAGTCTTGATGGCAGTACCAAGCACAAGTATTAATTCATTTTGGATGTTATGACCAAGATAATGGAAGTGCATATCTTCATTTGTAATGCGTCTAACGTGTTCTTTGATAACGGGGTCAAACTCTGCCAATATTTCAATTAAGCTTAAGAAATTACCATTACTGTTTTGATACAATCTTCCATTAGTTCCACGAAACACTAAATTATGTTTGCCTAAAAATTTTACTATTGAAATGATTCTTAGCAAAACTGCTTTCCGGTGATCTTTTTCATTCTCTATTTGTTTTTGAGCCACTTTATCAATAGTTTGATTATTGAAACCTTAAACGTAAATCATACCAAGTAGTCATATTTTTAACATGGTCCATGTTTGTCTCATGTTCTCTAATTCTTAAGCCAATGTGTGTCCAATCCATAAAACCTTCATTTGCTAATAAACCTTTTCCATGTCCCTTTTTGAATATTTTACAACAAAAATAAAAGACTCTGTCAAGCTCTTTCGAATAAACAAGCCATTCTTTATCAACTTTTTCACCATTTGATAAAACTCTAGCATACAAGTTAGCATTAAATCGCCTAGAAAATTTATCTTTGGGACCTTTTACAATAGTTAAATCTCTTTTAGGATCATTTTTCACTAATAAATCAATCATTTTAGCATCAAGACTATCCCACTTTCTTGGATCATATATCTCAAGGTAACTATCATTTACATTTTCATTCTCATTTTCGACATCAATATTATTATTCTCATTTTCAGCAGTAATATTTTCCACATTCTCATTATCATTTTCGACATCAACATTATCATTTTCATTTTCAACAGTAATATTTTCCACATTCTCATTCTCATTTTCATTCTCATTCTCATTTTCGACATCGACATTATCATTCTCATTTTCAACAGTAATATTTTCGACATCAACTTGTGAATCTTTTCTAATGAATCTATCAAGAGCTCCTCTTTGTGACTCAATTAATTCTTCAACTTTTTTCTTTTTCATGCATTTTTTATATCCAGACTCAAATTTTCTAGTTTTAGGAGGCATAACAAAATAATCAAAACTCAAAGCAAGGGTTTAAAAAGTTCAACAAAAAAGGATTGAAACAACCTGAAAGGAACTAAGAAATTCAAATCAAATAATCGATGCTCGCCACTCGCCAATTGCCATCAATTCTCCAGCCTTGATAAAAAAAATCAAAATCAGATAATATAATTCTCCATCTCTACTGACTACTGCTCTGTATAAAATATAATTCCTTAGCATGATTTTCAGCCACAAACACCAAGTTTTTTCCACCTATCTAAGATGCACATTAATCCATTATTGATTATCCAAATCCAAATCATCATCTCTTAACTGAAATTTCCAATAATACACAACATATAATAAGCATTGAATTCGAAAACCTCCAAAATATTAAAAACCAAATTAACAAAACAACAATCATTAGCAGCGAAGGAATGGAAAATGCCACAGAATAAGAAGTTAAAGGAATGGCTCTGCTTAAAAACCAAAGATTTAAAGGCCACAGAATAAGAATTTACCAAGGAATGAAAAAGTCACCGACTGCCGCGGTGAGATTTGAGAAGTAAAACCGCAGAGAATTAGCAGCGATTTGTGCAACACCAGAGGCTGGAAGCAGAGCGCCGATGACAGAGAGAGAAAATCGAAGTCACCGGACACCGATGTTGGTGTCAGCAGAGGATTAGATCAAAATTCTAATTGGGCAAATCATCAAATATTCAAATCGTATAGACTACAGAGATTTTGGTCCAAAATTATTGGATCAAGTGTAAAATTTAGTTTTACTGGGCGAGAGTTTTGTTTTTTTAGTCTGTAGACAGTAGAATTATATTGCAGACGCAGTTTGATATGAGAATGAGATTATGAGTATCTCATAAAAAAGATAAGAAGCTCTTTTATTGAGAAAAATCCAACGGTAATTAAAAGAGAATAATTATGAATGAAGATGAAAAGTTGGAAAATTAAAGATGAATAATATTTGTGTTGGAAGTTGAAACTTGAAAATCTCGATATTTGTATTAGGTATTAGAAGAGAATAGAGATAATTTATTTTATTAAAAAAATAAATAAGGTATATTAAATAGATTTTTTTAGGCCTCAAAAATTGTGAAGCCCTATGCGAAAGCTCACCTTGCACACCCTCTTAGACGGCCATGTATATATATAATCATGTATGGGAGATGTTCGTAGAATCGTGAATAAAAATAACAAGTTTGAAGATTATAGAATACTCCCTCCGTCCCATTTATATAGTCCACTTTATCCTCGCACGTAGATTAAAAATATTTATGAAAACAAGATATTAAAGCTTAACTTTCATTATTACCCTTACTTAAAATTAATGACTCTAAAAAATTTAAATGGTTGAGTTTTAATTTCCAATACATAGCAAGGGTATATTTGTATATTACCATGATAATTAATACTATTTATAGTTATGGGACTATATAATTGGGACACCTCAAAATAGTAATAGGGACTATATAAATGGGACGGAGGGAGTATTGTATTAGAGAAGCAGAATTCATAGTGGATTTAAATACTTATACTATCACAAAAGATCTCAGCAGCCAACCCACATCCACAGCCACCAACATCCTCGGTATCTCAACCTGAAAACATTTGAAAAAGAGGGCGTAAACACTAATGTACTCAGTGGGTTTTAATAAAAACTCTTAAATAAACTCTAGAAATATCCAATGATCAACTGGCGGTATATGGAGAGCAAAACGCGAAAGCTCTCACCATATCCGCAAAACTTTTTTCTTTTCTTTTGGGCCTTTCTTAGCTCACACCTAATGTCTACTGCACCCTTAGGCATGTCTTATGACAAGAGATGGGTTACCTCAAATATCCCATTGAGTATGCGAGGAGATTACCCAGTAGTGACTCCCTAAATGATCAAATATCACAAAGTGATATAGAATCACAATTCCTGAGCTCGAGTCCTGCTTAGATAAATGACATATTCCTTCTTTCTTAACCTTGCTAGTAAAACCAAGTATATAGTAAAATATCTAGGACTAATCCTTTAATTCGGCATGATCTCAGGTCTATAAGGGACTTTTCACTACCTAGAAGACAATACTTAACTATATCAACCTTAGCAAAATATCAACACTCGATCACAAGGTCATGAACGCATATAAACACTTATTGCAACAAATAGGTAATTATCATTATCTCATGCTAAGCATAAATCATACTTAAACAATTCTAACATGTCTAAACATGCTCGAGAGCTTAATCAACAATTATCCTTTATAATAACTCCATTTCATTCCTTCCCTTATACAGAGATCAATCAGGCAGATCAAAACATTTTATTGGATATTTCATTTTCCCTAACACGCTTCTAGAGCTTATTAGCTCAAACTTTAGATGAGTATAGTATTACCCACCTCGATTACTGAGCGGAGGACGAAGCAATGAGCTGACGATCATTTTTTGAGATTTTTCGGGCTTCGCTTCCTCCTATAAAAGCCGATTATCGACTTAGCGATCTATACGAAGATCCTAAACTCTAACGAAGACTTAAATAGAAATTAAACCCTTATATCATTAATTAAGACTTAAATACAGATTGCACGACTTAGATTTTGATAAAATACGAGGATAAAAGATTGGAAGAACTATTTTAACTTCAAAACTCGCCGAAAACAGACTCGAAAATGAGACACCAGCGCCGATGGAGAGGGCCAGCGCCTGTGGCCCAACATTTAACACACCCCGAGCCAGCGGGGCACTCCGTGACCACGGGGTGTCCCTTGCCGTGGGGGTACCCCAGCGCGCGCTGGGTTCCCCACCGCGGTGGACCTGGACTTCTGTGATTTCTTCTGGGTTTGCGATGAACTGGATGAACACTTTGAAGAACACGAAGAACACTTTAAAAATTAAAACGAGCATGCTTGATCAAATAAAATCGACATTATAACGACATGCATGTTATTAACTCGGAAAATAACGACGAGAATCGAAACATAAAACTTAGACGGATTTGAACGGAATTAACGAAATAAACGATAACAACGCCAAAATAATAACAATAATGAAGAACATAAATGAAATGCGGAATTTAAAAGAACGAAAAGAAATAGGATCCGAGTTCGACAATAAAGAATGAACGGAGTCGAGTGCGTCGAAGGAAGGTGGCTAGCTCGGCGTCTCGTTGAGTCGCACCTGCGGTAGAGCCGTCTACTGCACCCCGACGGCGCCCCTAGCACCTTTCCCCACCGCATTTCTTCCCCACCACCCCGCTCATCGACTCGGAGGTGCACTCACGAAGAGCGCTCCTCTCAGCAGTTTAGCTTTCCTCTCTCTCGGAAATGAGAATGAAGATGAATGGTGTGAATGAAAGTGAAAGGAGAGGGATCCTATTTATAGGAAAAGGTGATGGCTTCCGGGGGAAGCCATTGCAGTAGAAAAATACTGCTAAAGTAACTCCGGGTTCGGTTGCTTTATTCGATGTCGAGGTTCAAATGACCTCAGACATGAAATCCGAAAATATCGGGGGACTCGTTGGCTCGAGTACTATTGAACCAACCTGACTAGGGATGAAGAAGAGATTGTCTGATGAGAAATGAGAAAATATTCTCTTTTTAAAAATTACTTTTACTATTCATTTAGACTGACAGATTTTGCTCCCGAGCGTTCGATTGACTTCGGATTGGCAATTCGTAAACGCGAATGGATTCCTTGGGTCATTTCCCATAAGATAGGCTTGACAGAATGAGTCTCAGATCAACGAAGAGGATTTCATAAATTTTTCAAATCACGAACGGACGCGGAAGTTACTATTCATTAATCCTTTAAATACGTTTTTCATCACTGGGACCTCAAATGACCTCGGATTAAAATTCTGAAAATACCGGCACACTCCTTGAGTCAAAACCTTTCTAACAAGACCAAAATCGGCCATAACAGAGTTAAGATCAAAATTTTCGAAAAGACGATTTCACGAAAAATGACCCTTAAAGTCGTGACTTACATCTGACTTCCCTTAAACCTTATTAAAATCTCTTCCTTAATCTCTTAATTACGCTTAAGAATTCTCTAATCCTCTTTCGAAAATCTGGGATGTTACAATAAATATTTAGCACTGAACTGAACCGAATTCGATTCGAACCGGTTCGGTCCAATCTGATTTTTCTATTTTTTTTATTTTTTTTTCAATTTTGAATTGCTTGACTAATTGTGGAAATAATAGCTTAAATAATAAAAAAATTCCACAAATCTATAACTAACATCATAAATAAACTTTTATAGCTAATATATAAAACTAAACTAACAAATAACAATACAAACATATAAATTATTGAACAAATGACAATTAAAAAAATCATAAATTAATAATAACTAAAAATGCTCGGTTTATTCAGTCTGTTTGGTCCGTTGTCTGTCGGATCGGATCGAAACTAAACTGAAAACCGAATTTTTATTAAAAAAAAAAAACTGAACTAGACCAAAAAATCAAAAGAATCGAACCTAATGAATCGAAATTTGTTCGATTTTCAATTTTTTGCTCACCCCTACAATTTTTGGGAGCAATTTTTGTAATGAAATATGTTGAAGTGCAAAACTTATTTATAAACTACTTATTTTTGCAAAGGGGCAGACTTGGGTGAGACCGTCTCATACATAAGACGGGTCAATACTCACATGCGGGGATCATTATCTATGGGTGAAGTATCATTAACTCACATGTGAGTATCATTATTTATACACGCATGTGAGTATCATTATTTATAGGTGAAGTATCATTATTTATAAGTGAAGTATCATTAACTCACATATATTGATCCGTCTCATGTATGAGACCGTCTGATACAAGTTTTTGTTTTTTGCAAATTAACATAACAATTTGACTATCAATAAGTCCCCCAAATTTTAAATTCTGAGTTGCGTTCATGGATGTCTCGACTTGCCCTATTTGTAATTCCAGCATTCCTTCACACGAACTAGAGCGGTATTCTCTCCAAATCTCTTCGTCTTTTTCTATCTGGGCATATTTTTCCCCTTCCGATTTTGTTTATTAATCACTCACTTTTCAAGTTTGATTAATTTTTCAGACATGCGAATCAGCATTTCATTGATGAAGATGAGGCGAGAGATGTCGAGTTCGCGCGGCGAATCTCTCTTCTTCCGCATACTCCGTCTCGAGCTGTGCGTTTACTTATTCTATTTTCGATTTTGCGTTGTTTAAATTTTGTGGTTCCTGATTTTGTTTTACTCGAGTATTCTTCCTTTTCTCTTTGTCGGATTAAGATGAACTCAGCCACTTTGCGAATTGAAAATAAACTGAGGCTATCAAACTGGCATAATATTATTATTATTTTTCTTTTGTATTTTGAAGTGTCATGTGTAATTGGGATAAGATGAATACTGATTAGGCAGTTTACTTTCATAATCTGTGTTGTTTGCATGCACAATCAATCGATATCTTCGCTATCTATATATGAAAATAAATTTAATTTGTATGCAGGAAAAAGAAAAGGATTCCTTAATATTTGGGGTAGGTTATTGGGATAGCTCTCCGAGCAGTTCTTCTGGTGGTGATGCTAAGGTAACTGCAAGTGGAGGGAACAATAATGATGAATCTTTATCCCTCTTACAGAAAAATGAGGTATTCTACAAAGTTGAAGGTGATTTGATGATTATGCTGAGAAGATGTTTGGAATTAGAATCGAAAGACTCCAAAACTGTATTGTGTGGGTATATTGATCATTTCCAGAGCGCTGCATCCCATGATGTTGGTTGGGGATGCGGGTGGCGTAATATACAGATGCTCAGCTCTCACTTGATCAGACAACGGCAAGACGCCAGACAAGTCCTTTATGGTGGTTCTGGATTTGTACCTAATATTGAATCTCTTCAAAGATGGCTTGAGCTTGCTTGGGCAAAAGGGTTCGACACTCCTGGCTCAGATGATTTTGATCGGAAAGTGTATGGCACAAGAAATTGGATTGGAACCACGGAGTGTGCTGCACTTCTCCGTTCATTTGGTCTGCGTGCCAGAATTGTGGATTTTTCTAGCAGGAAAACCACACAGGTTTATGGACCAATGGACATGTTTCTTTCAAAGGGGAAACTAGACCTATCAGTTGTGGTATCCTCCGAGAAAGAAAGCTGTAGACATTCTGATGTGTTGTCTGATAAGGTTAAGGGTCATCAGGCTCTTGCTCAATGGGTTTGGAATTACTTTTCTAGAAGCAATGTGGACAAATCAGGCAATCATCATGTTGTTCTTAGTGAGAAATCGTAAGTAAATTGTCTGTGTAGCATGTAACTTCTCATAGTGGTGATACTTAGTTTCTTTGGGAACCATAAAAAAATAAAAAATTAGGTACTTTTATTATGATCCACTTTACTTAGAATATGTGTGAGACAATCTTAACTGACGCTGAGGATTATGAACTAGGCCACTGTACTTCCAACATGATGGCCATTCAAGAACCATTGTTGGCATTCAAGCTAAGCCTCAGAAGAATGGGATGCGGCAGTACAACTTACTGATTCTGGATCCTGCTGAAGTAAGTAAATTCATTTGTATTCATAATTCAGACTAGATACCCTAATCATTAACTATCAACATTGTTTTTTTACATTTATCTGGAGATATGTTGCTAATTTCAAATTGGTATGTTGTGTTTAAAGGTTGAATTTTCTAGCCTCTTATCAGCTTGCAATTCAGTTGTCAACTTCGTGTCTCTAGTTTGTCTGTAAATGTAGGATATCCAACCAACAATGTGCTAATTGTATGACGATGAGGCTGTAATGTATACTGTTGAGTGTTGAGAGATCATGTGTTGGCGGTAATTTTCGGATTTTTTTTTAAATTCTTTTTTAGAAGAGTACTTTTTGGATTTTAATAATGAGTTAGTTACCAGGCCTACGTATCCCTAAAACAGCACTGCAAGACATCTGAACTTTGTTGCTCTGTTTGGTTTCTTGAGAATTTCCCTTGTGTTACTTCAAATGAAAATGCTCTAAAAATTTGAAGCTTGAGGTTTGATGAGCATGGATTTGCTAGTCTCTGCGTGAGAGCTGAACTGTTGAACTCGAGCTTGGCTTATCCAGTTGTGGGTACTTCACTCAAGCTGCATGTTCAAGTAAAATGTTTTGATCTCATAAAGCCCGAGTCAGCTTCCTAGAGATTTGATTCATTTGACAGCTTCATTTCTCTATTAGCCCTCCATTGTTTGATTCTTAGTTTTTCTATAAACTTTTGGGAATTCAGTTGGAACTCCTCCGGGAATTTTGATTGCCAATATAATTTATTATCTGCTAGAAAACAAGAGCTCTGGAGAAATCGCTCAGGGAAAATGCCGGGTGGCAGAAACTAATAAAGAGAGGCGTGCACACTCTGAGGAAGGCGGAATACCAGGTTTGGAATATCCTTACGTACAACACTTGTATGTGTAATTTTATAAGTAACATTGGTAACTTTTTCAGTTGTGCCATGTTGATCCTGGAATTGCATGCGGGAAAGAGTTGGAGGAGCTGAAGACATTACACAGTGTCCTTCATGAGTTTTAGAGTAATCTTCAACTTAGTTGCTATTAAGTTATTGTTGCCCACATCCACGAGTGTGAGCTTGTTTACTATTATTAACTTATTGGAGGCTTCAAATTTCAAACTAAAGCTACTAAAAAGAGGTAAATTCGATGCAAGTTGTTCCCATTGTAGGCAAATGCATATAAGTGAAGTAATATTTAGGTGTAATACAGAGTAGGTGGACACGAAAATGACCTTGCCATATATTCGGTCGGCCTTGCATATAGCATGTAGGCAAAGAACATTTTCATGTTTTCTATATAAGTGAATATTACGCATCCTACAATTAGAATTATGCCTTCCATCAATACCACTTTATTTTATTTGTGTAACCTCAACTATTTTTACCTTCGGGATCCTCTATATTACTCTTATGTTTTGAGTGTTAGATTTTTTTGGGTATAGCTAAAATCAAATGTAACCCATTTATTGTTTCTTCCGAATATTTACCAATCAGTAAGGAAATTTCAGCTAGAATTGGAATATCCTTGTACACGAAGACAGCATAATAAATTAAATAGAACGTGTAATAACATAAACATTCGGTATATAGACAATCCAAGATTTCCTGCAAAGGTCAAAATGCTGTTGCAAGATAGAAACTGAGCAAAGTAAGCCTTATTCCCATTATTACCGCCGCCTCGAAGAAATAAAACCTTCTCATCATAAACTCTTATCACCAGATCCATTATTTAGTTCTTGCCTGCTTTTTCCTTTCTTTATCTTTGCCTTAACCTTAGACTTAGTCACCAGGGTCTGCACCGTGTTGGCAAAATTCACAACAGCCATAATTATGAGTAGAATCCCGCATGTAATCACCTGAAATGGGCATATGATATCAACTCTTGAGAAACATGGAAGCTAATTTTTTTATTGCAAGTGATGGGAAATTTGAAAATACAGGAACATGGTGCCGTCTGATGAATGCTCTACCTGCCAATCTGAACTGAATCCAGCTAGTGCAATTTTTAGCAACAAGACCCCCACATAGGCTTCGAAACCCTGAAAACAAGGAGCAAAATGCATGGTAATTTAGAACAGACAATATGGTTTTGAGTGGCTAGCCAAAAGGTCATGTTTGTTTCAAACAGTTCATGGAAGCGGCTAGAGAATCAAGTCTTAACCATGCTAGTACAGAAAAAGAGATGTTTAGGCGTTCAGAATACCTGCAATACGAAAAGTATAGGGCACAGCAGCAATAACTGACCCTCCACTCCAGCAGTTTCTCCCCAAACAACATCCATTCTCCTTGCCTACAACAAAAGCAACACCAAAAGAAATTTTTAACAGATTAGTTGATGTTTGTTTTGCATAGGCAACAGCACTTTTTAGTCAGATTTCTGTGTAATCAGCAGCTTGGCAGAGCTCCACGTATTACTGGAAAAACGAAAAGGCTATAATCTTTTCCTGCGTAGTTGAACATAATGCATGAAGAAGATGAAGAGAATTTTAGCCAAAAGTAAAATAAACGAATAAGTCTTTAACATCACACAAAAGGATGATTGATTAGGAAAGGCAAGAATGATTGGAAAATCACACTTCTAAACAATTAGTCACAAATACAACAAGCATACAAATAAAAGAATGAATAAGTTATGCACAAGGGCAGTACAAAAATGGAGTCAAAAGTTTCCTATGACAAATCCTACGAGAAAGAGTGAATGGAAAAGTGACTAAAAATTTCTAAAAAAGAGGGAAACTTGTTACCTTGCCAAGTGCAATACGTGTATAAAGTCTCTGCCTCTGATATCTATTCTGAAGTATCATTGCGACTCCTTGCATGATAGCCCATTTCAGAAACAGTTCAACACCTTTCTGCAATGACCATTTTGCTTTTGATCACATGATAAAGAGATGAGTGCAGAAGAAAAAACCAAAGGTAGAAACAATAACGAAGTATCTACGTGAATTTAATTTTTCCACTTGGCTGGTTGTTGAGCATATCTGTGTATGTGAAGAAAAAGATGATAATACATAACCACCTGTTTCTGAGCACAATCAGGTCCTCTTCCGGTCTCCCAAGTAAGACTAATAAGAGCCATAGTCATAGCACAATAATGGTGTTTAATCCACCTGCATAAGTCAAGTCATAATTTAACCAAACATGTACTTTCTTGCTGGTAAATAACACAATACGAGTCTCACTCCCACAGAAGTTGCAGCAACTCTTCAGTTGGGATTTTTTGAATATACACGTCAGATGACCAAGAAAGATGCAGCATATGGCAGTTAAGACGAACTTTCAGGTTAATTTCTGTTGGGAGAATTGAGCTACCCTTTCGATAGGATGCATTTACATGAGGCATGAGCCCCAAAAAGTGTTGCAAGGCACATCCAACTAGTGCAATCTATAAGAAGGCCTGCGTGCTGATGTTCAAAAGGTGCAAGACTTGTGTCTTACAACTAGTAGCAAGTTTCATCGTCACTATTTTAGTATTTTGATCATGCAGGACATCACCCTGTTTACTACATCCAAGATAAAATTTTGAAAGCCCCCAATTCGGTCTATTCCTAATATAGGTATTTATTCATGTAGTAAAACAACACAATTGTAGGGGGCAGACAAGCAATCTAAATTTCTTCAGAGAAAGCAACCAGATTCTTCCACAAAAGGCACAGAAACAGGCAGAAAAAACATTACTTCCTAAATACCTAATAAGATGCTGCAGCTCAAATCGCAACTACATGATAGTAGAGAAGAAGGTCAGATATGTTTTCAGTTACCATGGACGTATATCACTTCCGTTTACCCTCAAGATGTTTTCTCTCAAGGCCAAACCTGTGTAGAGATACAGCAACCATGCCTGGATGAAAAGATTCAGTTTGATATAACTTCTGAACTATACTCCCAAAGTATGCATTAGAAAGGGTGCAAAAAGAAATATTTACGATGTAAAATACCTGGTAAAGTTGAACTGGCAATGCAGGTAGACATCCTTCCCAAATCCTTGACCTTAGCACGAGCAGCAGAGACGGCAAAAAGAGGAACAAATATGACGTTCTATCCTGTCATTCCAACACTCATTTCTTTAACTGGCTAAGCTCATATCCTAAAAGCTACAAGCTTGATACATAATTACAAACAAATATTCGACTAAATTGAAAAACAAAAAATCGATTAACCAACTAATACTGAATAATGCAAAATAAGCAACAAAACACACGCGCGCGCACAGAGAGAACCTAGAAGATGCATATAAGATCATACTCTGAAGTTATTGTATTCTTCTTTTACTTTCAACTGCACATCCTTCCTATTCGCTCGCACATTAATCGGTCCCAAAAACATCCTCAAAAACCTCCCTGCATTCACATATCAAATTAAACCACTATATCAATCCATTTCCACATACACATGATACACAACACGAATAAAGTAGCAACCAAAAACTACAAACCATGAGATTTGCTCGGAAGAAACGCTGCCGCATCTCCTTCACTCAACACGTACCTGGCTCTCACCAACTCCTCTTCCAACTTGCAAATTAAAAAAAAAAAAAAAACATAAAAACACACGACAGTGATACAGCCGCATGCGCGTGCAAATACCTACAGAAGCTTACTTTATCGTCGTGTTTGGAGGTGCGCAGTGAGTTGATGCGAGAATCAAGTGACGCTACGCGCTGTCGGAGCGCATCCTCTTCTCTGGAGGTGCGGGAGATTAGCGACGCCGCCGCCTCCTGCAACTCCTTTGCTTGCTCCACAAGCCTCGCAACTTCGCCGCCGGCGGCTAATGCTTCTCCCGGCGAGTCCCCCATCGGATGACGCTGGCCGTCCGATCAGCCGATTCGAGATTTCAGATTTAATCGGCAGACTGACACAGATTATACTATTTTTTATTTTTTTTAGCTTTCCTTCTCCTATTACGCTATACACAAATTTATTTTGGGGTTTTATTCTTTTCTTTTTTATGGTAATTTGGAAAACTGGTGGAGAGGGGAATTTTAAGATGGGGTCAGCTCTTCAGGTAGACCAGACTACTGAGAACCCATTTCTTTATGCTACTATTTATATTAAATACTTCCAAATTTCAAATTAAATTTTGGGTTATATTATTCTGCACCAAAAAAAGAAAAATGTGTAGGAAATATTTTCAAGTTGGGAAATATTGACGCGAAACGAAGATTGAAAATGACCTAGTTGCTAGTAGGCCTAGTTTACTTTAATAATTCAAATATTATTATTTGAAAGTATAATATTAAAGAATGTTTTCACAAACTAAGCCAAACATAGCACTATGTGCCCTTAATTAGCTAAAATTTGAAGGCTATGACTATGTTGCTCATTCCGAAACTTTTCCTTGCCTACTCTACAATTCTACCTTACCTCCGACCCATTTTTTCTTTAATTCTTAATAAACATATACGAAATTACATAATTAGTTAGGTGTAGACTCACACCCAGTAGTGTTGGTGGGATTCGAACTTTAAATCTTTGGCCTCAAGATATCACCACTCCACCACTAGGTCATCCTCAAGAGGATAATTGTTTAATATTTATGTATATGAAAGATGGACTTTGACGTATAGAAAAATATTAATATATTATTTAGATGATTTTGGTTTCAAATATATATATATATATATATATATATATATATATTATTGAGGTTCTGATATTTGGTCTCTAAGAAAACCTCACTTGACCACTAGATTATTCTCATTGGAACAATTTACCTAACTAACTTATAGCTATAATATTTAATTGCGCAATAAATATTATTGGCGATCGATTATTAAGTAACAAATTAATGTTATTGTCTTAACGTATGAAATAGCCAAGTAGGACGACTATCAAGATGATGTGGCAAAACTTATAGGTTCTATAGTATCATTAAAAAATGTTGTCGCGCTTATATACCTATAGAGACATAGTGTTACAACAATTGTTTGTTACTGTTTTTTTTAACGCACACATTTGTCCTGGTGGTATTGAGAAAGTTTGAACTTGTGATATTTGGTGTCCAAACAACTTCACTTTACCATTAAGTCATTTCCATCAAAACTAGTTTGTTGTTTTCTTTAAACGATTCAGTGGTCAGGTGGTATAGAGTTTGAGATTAAATATCTTTTAAGTTTGAATATTACTAATAGTTTAATGTGTGAGTTCATTGCATTTAAATTTTCAAGAATAATTTACATTTTATGTGTGGTTTGCATACTGTTGCACACACCTTCAATAATAAAACTAAAATAATATCAAAATATACAGCTGAATAAATCAATAGACTATGATAATGCTAAGAAAAAATCATGATTTTAAAACAAATGACACTTTTTTTTTTCGTGTGTCGTAGCAATTCGAGGTTTGAAATATGATATGAAATTATGGCTTGCCAAGTGTGGTTTACCTCCCCTGTGTAGGTTTGCAGGCTATTACACAGGGGTGGGGTTTACCCAGTGCGCACCACGGTAGTGGCTGCGGGTTACCCTCGACATCCAAAAAAAAAAAGGAAATATTAAATTTATTAGGAAAATTTTATTACTATTAGTTGGTGATCGAAGTATTTAACAAAAGAGACCATCATGGAATATAAAAAAAATACCAAAATTCATGCAATGATTACGATCCATATCGGAATAGTTCAAAACAAAAACTAAAATACCCACAATATAAAGATGGATGCACAAAAAATTAAATTTGAACAGATTTACAAGGATTATTTTCTTATATTTATTGTTATATTTTGCATATGATTTAATGTGACGAGGTTACAAAATAAAAATGATTTTAGATTAATTGCTTTAAATATTACGATCTATATACAAATTTTGATTTTTAACATAAATTTTGAAATATTATCCTCACAGCAAAAAATTACATTATTATTATTATTATTATTATTATTATTATTATTATTATTATTATTATTATTATTACTACTACTACTACGAACTATATACAAATTTTGATTTTGAACATAAATTTTGAAATGTTATCCTCACAACACAAAATTACATTATTGTTGTTGTTGTTGTTGTTGTTGTTGTTGTTATTATTATTATTATTATTATTATTATTATTATTATTATTTTGCAATTACAATATCAATTCAAATTATAACCAATTACAACTAATGTGGTGGTCAGACCAATACATGTAGCCACCAAATTAGTGCACGTGTAATCGAGTGTAGTTAGTTAATTGATTTAAATATCGCGAACTATACACACGATTTCTGATTTTAAACACAAACTTTAAAATGTTACCCCTGAAATGCAATTTATTTATTTTTACAATTATAGCATTAGATCGAATATAACTAACTTATAATTTTGTTTTTATTTTTGTAATTATACCACCAGTTATTGCAAATAATACACGTGTACCGCCATCAAAACTGGTCTTGAGGGCATGCTCAGCATGAGCATGCGTTTACATGGGGGCCTAGATTATTATTTGGGACCTTTTTTTATCATGTTTATGTAGATGTTACGGTTCAACTGAAAATGGCACAAAAATGACAAAAAAAAAAAAAAAAAAAAGTCAAAATGGTAAAGAGAATCAGTTAAAGATGACATAAACACACGAGGAGAAATTTAGAGGGGGGTAATGACTTATCTCTACGTATATTTGTAACTTTTATTTCATTACTCTATAACCCACTTGTAAGGTTGTTTGAATGATTTTTTTTATTATTTTTTTATTCACACGGCCGACCTATAATATTGAGAAAATTTGAACCCGTAATCTTTAATTTTCAAGTAAACTCACTCCATCGTTAAATTATCCGCACCGGGACGGTTATTTGGATGATTTTATCATTTGTTTAATTTAGAATTCAGATAATTAGAGTTGGATCGCAATATATTATATTAATGATTATTTGATTAGGATGTTGGAGGATTCTAAGATTGGTTATGAGGAAATTTATTTATATTTTCATAAAATCTTTATTTTGTCTTTTTTTTTTTAGCTTGTTTTATTTGATGTATCTCACACAATTATTATTTGATGCTCCTCAATATATGTTTGGTGCTTAAAAGAGAAATGGAAATAAGAGAAGGTTGAAGTAATTCTAAATCGAGCTAGAGATATAGATAAATATTTAAGTTTGGTAGTAAAATAGATAAGATGAAGAGAAAACGATAATAAAGCTGAAAGATAATATTGAGAACGGACATGAAGTCAATGATAAAATTCCTAATGAAAGTGATATGTAATGAGACTAATTAAGAGAAACTGACTCAGTGGTTGAACATCTTGAGTTACAACTACTTGGAGCAACTCTAATGCTGGACTAAAACACCAATTTGCTTCACGAATCCACTTCACTATTGTCCCAAATTGGTGCAACACCAAATCATGTCCCAAATTGGTGCTAATAGGCCCCACGACATTTAATGCACTATTTTATTATTTAAAAACATTATTAAATGGATTATCTAATAAATTTAATTTGATTTATAATTTTTATATTCACATAATTTAAATTATAAATCATCTAAATAAATAATTTCAATAAAACCACAACTAATTAAACATAATAGATAGGATGAAGTTGCACATATGACAAATCACTACAAATTAACATAGACAAACTACAAATAAGTAAAACTACTTGAAAAAACACACTGATTACAAATCATTTCTAAATCATCTAAGATGATTATATATTAATCGAAATCATTTGAAGAATCCTCAAATCGGTCTGGCTCTAACCATCATTTGAAGAATCCTCAAATCGAAATCATTAAGGGCTCGTTTGGTTGACAGGAAAGTAAAGTCGTCAAGGAATATAATTTCTAGGAATGTTATTATGAGGAAAATGAATACCAATGAATTTATTATCCTGTGTTTGGATAATAATAGATAAATTATTAGGATTCTGAAATATATACACACACACTTGTATAAAAAACAATACATACACACTTAAACACTATAGACCCACTCATCACATATAAATAAAAATAATACCTCTCGATACAATTAAGTACATTTATATAAGCATACTAAACCACATCATACACTAATTATATTATAGAGAAACACAAAATACAACAATTATCTCCATGACTAAAAGTGTTCCATTTATGCAGACACCTACACAATCACAAGCAATAGATGTATTTTCAATGGAGAATAGCGGAAACTGGTTCAATGTCATGAAAAAGGTTCACGATTAATTAAAAGAAATTCACATGTTATTATTATATTTAAATTATCATCAAAATTTACATTGACAGCGTTGCTAATGAATTTCGCAAAAATATCGAAAATATATATATATATATATTTTAAATATTGTATTCTACTGGGCAATTTACACCCGTAATGTTGATAGTAATTTTTTTTTGAAAATTTGAAAAGATTTTATTTTTCCAGAAATATTAAATTCTTGAATTTTTTGAAAATATTGGAAATCATTTTTTTTAGAAATATCAGTTTTTTTTTTTCGATCAACAATAAGAATCACTTTTTTAATAAGCACTATATTTTCCTATATGTATATGATTTAAATTCCTAAGAATGAGGAAAAAGAATACCTATAATAAATAAGGAATAAGAATCCTGGGATGTTGTACTACTTTCCTTGTAATCAGGATTCTTTTTACTTTCCCACTTACCTTAAAATTAAACCAAACACTATAATTTTAAAAAAAAAAAAATTAGATTACTTTCCCAACCCACATTCCGTATCAACCAAACGTGCCCTTAGGGATGGGGAATGGCCCCTTTTTTATATTATCGCTTAGGCCCCATGAGACCCCAGTCTGACCCTGACCACCATCTCAGTTTTTGTTCAACACGATTAAGTTTTTAAAATTTTTATTGCCGCTCTCCAACGTGATGATTTAGCTTTCATTTGCTTGAAAAACTTATGAAATGTAAAATTGTGACAGAAATAAAATAATTGAAGTAAAATTACTACTAACTATAAATTATGATATTATTACTATATACTGCAAATATTAAGACATTAGTATAATTTTCCACATAAAAAAAGAAAGTCCTTCGAGTCCAAAATTGATTGCTCGAAAAAATCGACCATTTAAATTTGTCTCAATATTCAGAGGTGGTGTTACATTTACCAAGTCTAAAAATTTTGTCAAATTTGTAATTTGGTGTCGCGAATCCTGTAAAATTTCCAAATAAGCAAGCTTAAAAAAATAAATGAAATAAGCAAAGCTCGAAAAGTCGAAATATAATGATAGTTTGCATTTTGCAATAGAAATCCGGCCAGAAAATGAATTATCATAGAAGTAGGGGGCGCAATTATAATATATCCGAAAAGTTCATGTACAGTTGCCAGTAACCTTCTAGGTGAACCACGGAAAAAAAAAAGGAAAAAGGAAAAAGGAAAAAGAAAAACCCAAAAAACCTTGGTAGCAGCAACCTTAGCTCACCATCTTCGTTTATTCATGGCGTCGAGCCTGCCATGGCACCCTTTAGTGGCTGCGAAGCCTCAACAACGTATATTTCACCGACCAAATCTCGTCTCCATCCACCACCGCCAGAGTATACGCGCCTTTAGGCGCAGTGACTTCGACGGATTCGCCCGGCGCGTGACGTCCGGCGAACTGTGGCGTGACGCGTGGAGGAGAGCCAACGACGGCTTCGAGGTGTTTGTATATGAGACGAGGAAGACGGCGGAGCGAATCGACCGAAGATACGACGTCGCCAGGCGGGTCTCCGCCGTCGCGGAGTCCGCCGCCGGCCGAGCGCGTGAGATTGATCGTGAATTTGAAATTACTCAGCGGTGGCGGACTTTTTCTCTCGATTTTAGGAGAAACTGGCCTAGGGTATTGCTTACTGCAACTATTTCGTTTATCTGAAGCAATTTACTTTGCCTTGGTGAATTTGGGGCCGTCAGATACTGAGATGATTTTTTGAGCATTTGACGTTGATGATAATTGATTTTTATTCTGTAATGTTGTTTTTTATCTGTTCATTTTGTGCAGTACAGGAAGCAGCTCAATGATTTTCTCGATACTCCATTGGGGCGGAGTTTTGCTGTAAGTGTCGCTTAACATTGTAATTCAGTGCATTTCAAGCTCCAACATGTTGGAATTCAATGAAGAATGGAATTTGGATTTTATGTCCATTTGCTGTGTAAAATAATAAAGATGAAATGCAGTGGTTAGTTCTGTAGCCATTTAGTTTATATGCTTTCTGAAGTTATGGAAGTTAATATATATGTTCAAATTTGGCACATGGGTTTTTTGATATTATTGTCTGATGATGTTGGATAATTTTAGGGATGGTTGAGTATTGCATCTTGTAAAAGCCAGTATTGTTGCAATCTCATGTTTGTCACCTGTCTTTTGCCATTTATACAGCAGTCTTGTTGCTTCTGATTTGCATGGAACACCAGATTTTCTTTTCAATTAGTTGAGTTTCAGTTTGAAGGAATTGCAATTTGTTTTTCAATCTTTACATGAGAAACAAGATATTGCTGAATCAATGATTTGTTCTGATCACCTTTCTGGATGTTTTGGAAATATTAGATGTGTAAATCTTTTGCTGTTGTACCTTTGCACTCTGATTTGTGATTGGCGAATACGTCTCCTTGCAGACAATTTTCTTTCTATGGTTTGCTTTGTCAGGATGGCTATTCCGATTTCTAATTTTTGCGACATGGGTGCTGCCATTTGCCGGTCCTCTCTTAATTGGGGCTGTGGCAAATAATCTTGTCATTAAGGTAAAGTTTTTGTTGTTGAAGTGCCTTCTTATTTTAAGGATCCGTGCCCTGCTATTTTCTTCTAAGGAAAACCTTGAATGACTTCTATTCCATTTTCCATAAGACATTTCTTCATCATAATTTGATAGCTTACTTGGGTTACCTGCTATGACATTCTTGGACAGCCCTAGAGGACTATGATGCTGTGTTTTGTATACCTCAATCATAATTTGATATATTATTTAAAATAAGTAGAGAAGCATTGTAATCTGTTTTAACTAAATTAATGTATGGAACATCCCGAATATGGTTTGGATCATATCTTCTTGTTTTGTAGTCTTCTTCTTTTCCTTCTCTCTTTTAAGTCTTAAAATGCATTACAGTATTGATAGCGAAATAATGTTCTGATAAAAGCTTGTGTAAGAGCCTTCTGTTTTGGGGGTTTTGCGATTGCCCTTTGCAATGTTCTTCACAAATATGTTGAAACTTGTTCATATTTGTTTTGCTTTCTTTTCTCTCTTTCCCTTAAATAAAATTTCCATCCTTCAGTTCTAATTGATGCTTGATTGCCTGGAGATTTTAGTTATCCCCCCCCCCCCCCCCCCATTTAATTCTTGTATTCATCTGTGGCAGGGCGAGTGCCCAGCTTGTAGGAAACAATTTGTGGGATACAAGAACCAGACTGTACGATGTGCTAGCTGTGGAAATATTGTTTGGCAACCACAAGGCGACTTCTTCTCAAAAGGCGGTAAAGGTCCTTCTTCCTCATCCAAGTCTCAACCCGATATCATCGATGTTGAATTTGAAGAGAAATGAGTGAAGATCACTATGATTCCTTGATGTGGATATTCTTGGTTTTGTTTCACTAAAAAAAATATAGTATAATGCCTGCATTCCTTTCTTTAGCAGCATGTGAATGTGACACCCCCCCACCCCCACCCCTGCCTCAATCTTCATGTAGTCCTTGAACTATTTTCATGAATGAAATGGATCTTTGTTGTACAAAGTGTCATTATGTGCAAGTTTATCAGGAATAGCATCAAGAAATTCTCATTGATTCCTAAAAAAATGATGCTGAAAATGCTGGGAATTACACTTTGAAGCTGGAAAAATGAATGGAAACATAACCATTTATATTGGCACATTTCACAAAATTTCTTTAGCGATGATCTGACTGTTTCTGAACAATCAAAGTAAAACCATATCACCTAATCAAAACGCACTTTGATTGAACTAGATGTAGAGTAACAACAAAAACAATTGCATTAGTCTCTGCAGCACATGCATTTGAGCAGCCTAGAGCATAAACCAATGCTGATCTTCGTCTCTGTCAACTCCACCGACACCGGCTCCCTGAACTTAGCCTTCTCGCTGAGTTCTTCAAACGAGTGAATAAGATTCTGAAGCCTCGCGACAAACTCGATCAACAGAGAAGTAAAAGTTGCGAGAGATAGAGCACTTGCACTTTCATATGTCCGCACCTCGCGCTCATTTAGGATGGAATCACCGATGAGTGAGAGCCGTGAAGGCCACATCGTCTGCTGTTTGAACACGTCTTCTCCAGAACCCAGTTCTGAGCGAGAGAACAGAGTGCTCCTGTTCGCCTTGTCTGCATCGTAGTTACGTAGTGTTTGGGTTGATTGTTGATTGATTGAGCTGAGGGACTTGATCAGAAACGGCTTGTTTTCGTTCTCTTTCATTTCCCGGATTTTTTCAGGATCAAGATTCTCAGGCCGTCTCTCGCTTTCCCAACTATCTGCATTTACTAAAAGATAGGATTTTTGATCGATCATCATCTGCAAATTCTCTGCAGCATCATGAACATCCTCCAGCGGGTCTTCTGGATCCAGTTTTTCCATCTTCTCGACTTTTTCGCCTAGCAATTTCAAGACTTTAGCTCCTTCAGTGCCAACTCTCTGAATTCCATCCTTGAATACCTGCCTTAGTTCAGAAGGTGCCTGCAAATGCACAAGGTTTATTAAGCATTCATTGCTTTTTATAAGCACTTTCCTTTGTCAGATATATACATCATGCTAATAATCATATAATACACATGAATGTATTCGAAACAAAATAAATCCTAATAAAAAATCCCAGAGTTTTGGTGTTTGTTTTAAGGAAATTGATTTTCTTTTGAAACAATCAAAATATGATTGCAAATAATCTTCTGCAGAATGCTAGTTTTGCTAGAGTTGAATAAGTTTTGATACTCCTCTCAATCTCAGAAGTCCCTTTGCTGCTGCTCATAATATAAGAACACTAACAAAGTAAAAAACTACCCCTATATAATATACAAGTGCCATACTAAATTTGATGTCTGGAATTCTTTCATTCTTCCGCCACTTGAAAAATGACCGGAGGATTCTTGGAAAATTTTATTCAGATCAAAATCATCATGACCAAAAGAACTGCTGAAACTTGATCAAGCTATATCTGTCGAGTTATTTGCAGATAATGCCTCTTAGAGATCTTAGTTCTGGAAAAGGCTAATAGTAACTAATGCTAAACATTTTAGAAAGCTAGATCAAAAGATGGGGATGAAATTCGTTTCAAAACATAGCAATATTGTGTTTCATGAAAAGTATAATTAAATTCATGTTGGTGTAATAACTTCTCATTCATAGAGCCAGAAGTTCTATCTCAACTTGTAGTTTTTCTTGTTTCAAGGTAAGTTTTGAGTCACTTCTTAATATTATCTGGCATCCCAGTAAGGGCAAAAGGGCACTGGCAGTAACTACAGCAACTGTGTCTATTACTGTAGTTGCTGCTAGTTTTTTTTTAAAATCAATAATGGTATCCTAGGTCCTTAAGGGAAGGATTCTACACAAGAATATAATGGACTCCACTTAAGAGTACTCATTCTTGCTTCGAGAAAAAAAGGTTGAACAAGTTGTCAACTTGATGGAGTTGAGAGACAGAAAAGTGTAAAGGAATGATAACTTTATTTAATGGAGAGAATGAAACAAACAGGAAAATGATTTCCCACAATATAGAAAATCTTGTCCCTGTGCTGAAATCCAAAAACACTGATAATCTTGTCCCTCAGTCTAAAACTGATTTCTAGATTAAATTAAGTATTAGTTTTTTTTAGGGAATAGTTAAATTAATAGAATTACTCAAATCATTTAAATTCCTACAAGAAGACTAGAAGAGCGTATGAATGGCATAACATGGTATTAAAAGCTCTAATGAGAAGCCAAAATATTAAAGCAGTGAGATAGTAGTTGCCACCTCCCACCTTTGCCAAATAGGTAGGGAACTGAGACAAACAAAAGATGCGAGATTGGAGATAGTAGGAATACTATTAACAAACGCGTCTTAATATGAATACTAAAGACAACAAAAAAATAAGGAATGTTGAATCCCCAACAATCAGTAAAGCTTTCAAATGCTCCACCAAGAGTTAAGCTTTACATCATTTTTTTCCCAAAAAAGCTTCACTACATTGGCTTACACCAAGCTGAAGATTGTTTTTAAGGCAAGACGAATAACAGAAAAACACACACACGCACAAAAAAAAAAAAGAGCCAAGGTTACACATCCTAGACCTGGGTTGGTTTCTACCTAATACACTCCTTATGCCAACATGATTGTAAGCAAAAGTTTATAACTTTGAGCAAAAAAATATATAGAAACAATAATAATTTCTTAAAGGAGAATATGAAGGCCAACAAACTGCAATACCTGTATTTCCGAAAGAATACACCCATGCATTGCCATCACCATGAAAGCACAATGCCTCAGAGCACCACTGACTTTAACGTATTCACTCCAAGGATAGTTCAACATTTTATAACGGCCATGAGGTGGTTCCCATACAGCAAATGATAACTGCGAAAAATGGTAGTGACAGTTAACATTTCATCACCCCCTCATTGTCGTGCTGAGAATCAAGACTAAGGAAATATGAAGGCATACCAGAGTTTCCTCTTGGCTAGTGGACTCCACAGCAGTTCTATATCCCTTGTAAAGAGGATCATCAGAAGCCTGGTAGATAAGGATTTTCGACGGTATTCTTTCATACTCAACGCATTGCAAGTACATATTGACACAACCTAAACCAACAACCCGGGGTATGAGCTAAGAACATGATTCAATCTGATAATTAATGCATACGAAAGAATTCAACACAGCATTGTACTACAAGTAAATATCGTCACCTTCTAAAGAAGTAGCAACCCCTTTAAAGTTTTTCACAACCAGCTTGTGCAGATCTTCACCGGACCAGATAGGGAAGATGCACACATTGATGACCAAGCAAACACCAGCACCAACTGCGATTAGCACCAATCTAGACACAGCAGTTTGAAGAAATTCTGAATCAGACACCAGCACGATGCAAAATGTCAACATGAACACCCGAAATCCATATTCGTACTGCCTCACAGCTGGGTGCAACTTCAAATAACTAGACAAGAAACCTGAGGTCCACAAGAGTATAAATCACTAATCAGATATGTGCTTACTATCAAGTTCAGGCACATAAAATGGATGCTTGCAACAGCACCCCGGCATCTACTCTGCATTAAATCTAACTTTTGCAAAATTAATTGATCCAAGTTGCTGGATGAGGATCAGGTTCCAACACAAACCAATTCAGATTTGCTTCCACAATCCATGTGAGAAATAAAACTGACAAATACTTATGCGTAACAACGACAATGAAATAACATTGATATGTTTCAAGAATGGAGCAAAGAAACAGACCTGCGATAAAAATACTGATCACAACCACAACTTCTTGAAATTGTCCAGCACTCTTTGCCAACTCCGCAATCCCTAAAGATAGTGCACCAGCAGAGAAGGTGCCCAACGCTCGATTAAAGCCTTTGCTAAGTGTAGCCCCTACAATCACACAAAACGCACATATACATTAGAAAAGAAATCGGAGCAGAGCTTCAAACACGACCAATTGAAATCAAACTAAAACACAGATGCTCATCAACATTAAAAAATAATAAAAAGTAAATAAATAGAGTGATAAAGATTGAGACTTGTTTGTTACCTATGCTGAACTCGAAAACAACAACAACGGTGAGAATGGCCCAGATGGAATGCTTAGTGATATAAGTGGAGGGCTCCTTGAAAAAGATGAGCAGAGAAACAAGAGAGAGAGCGCAACCCATTTTAGCGGCGAAGACCGCTTTTCTCGGGTCGGATCTTCCCATTCCGTAAGCACTAATTGCAATTTGCTCCATACTCCGCCACCACCTCGACAAAGTCTCTCCCATGATTCGGAAAATCCAGTGAAAGCAGCCCTCATGTCTCACGTAGAAGTCGTCCGATTCCACCTCCGAGTAGTACTTTCTTGATAGCAGCCTCTCTCTACCTCTCTCTACAAAGCTCTGCCTTAACGACCCAAAATTTGCAGCCATCTTTTTTTCTTTTCTTTTCTTTTCTTTCGAGACAAACGAAAGAAATCGGGAAGAACCTGACTTTTATAATTTAAACTTTTTTTTTACCTTGGTAGTTTTGGACAAGAATTAACGGCTGAAGTTTGTCACAGGCTGCGATATTTTAATTTAATATATGATATGTGGATCTTGATAAAGTGCAAGGCAGTTGGGAAACTTCCCAAGTTGGATATATGTTGAAAAGCGAGTACTACTCAAAAGGAGGTTGCTAGTCTCCGTTAGCTGACAATTCAATAATAATAGTTATGTAAGAATATCTGATGTCATCCTGTGACTAACTGTTACATTCCTTCTATCTAATTACAATTTATTTTTACTTATTAATTAATTAATTGTTTCAATATTTAACAAGTATAAAATTAACTAGAACACACAACTAAAACTAAGGATAAGAGATCAATGTCAATTTATTCTCTTTCCTTTTCTTTTGTAACTGGCCATAGATAAGAACATCACATCCCCTAAAGTGAAAGGTCATCTTGTTCATGGAAGTTGGTTTTCACTATTTACATTTAGCCAATAAATCAATAGTTAATTATTCTTTTACAATCTCTAATTGGAATGGGACCATTTAGGTCGATTTTTCTCCCTCGGGAATTCAAAACAGGAAATTTACTCATGCGACGATGGGTAACGTTTCATTAACCAATTTTCCTCAGCTATCTCTTATGTTTTGATTAGAGTATTATATAATGATCCTGTCTGTTATTACACGCATTCGACAAAACACATTCACTAGTCGATTTTGAGTTGCTTTCAGGGAATATTGGCCCAACAAACATGATGGTTTTTTTTTAATAAAAATACAAATAATTAAAAGGTGACAACCTTTAACAAAATATCAGAAAGTTGAAATACGTACAACACAGAGATGCTGTTCTGGATAAAAGTGTCACCGCTCGCACGTCTAATTAGTAATTATCAAATTAAGATGCAAGCCAGTTGGCTACATGTTATTCAACAATAGATTTTTGGAGTCCAATACGT